>CM065729.1:24415244-24425244 GCA_033310375.1 Conus canariensis | reverse complement strand
CTGACTTATAAATGTCCATTCTTCTCTATGAAAGAGATAGCCAGATCCTGACAGCAGCTGTCGAGAGAAGAATCTGACTGCAACTCTCGAGAGAAGAATCCAGGCGCACGAGAAAAGAAGTTGCAGACGATTCTCTGCACGCATCTAGTACAAAGAACGTGAGAGAAATACGTATATCATGCAGCCAGTGACCAACAAACATGTTTATCTGCACGTGGCCGCAAGGGGTCGACGCCCCAGGGGCAAACCGCGGGACAACACAAAGTACTGGCTGTTTACAGAACCTCTACCCTTTGACATGACCCCAGGACGGAGGGATGTGGGGGATGCCTGACTGCCTAAGCGTCGTCATGGTGCTGGGTCTATGACCCATTCTGCTTTTTCTCCCCAAACTGTGTAGAGTTGCTGGGTGGCAACACTGAAAACCTGTTAATCGGGCTTCACCAGCTCTGTCGGTTGTGTGCCTGGGTCTTGGTCCCTGCAAATGCTTTCCTTGTTCATTCTACAATGTTGTCAATCCCTTTTTTTTTTTTTTACCAGTTCTGTCTTTCTCTCCGTTTCCCTTCCTCAACAGTTCCCTAGAGATTCGTTTTTAGCGAGGCCTGGATCTTTCTACGCGACGATGTGCACTCAGATAATACTGAGGCCTTCAAGCAGGCGGTGGCCAAAGTCCAACGCCACTTTTTCGCTGCGCACCCCACCCGTTGCGTCGACGCCAGATTCCTGGATGTAGCAACGAAATATAACAGATACAGATACAGGTACAGATACGATGCAAATGTAGTTTTAATTTCTTAACTAATGTGTACTGTCGTTAACAAAAACAAACAAACGAAAAAAAACCAACAACAACAACAAAAAATCAATCAACCAACCAACACACACATTGTACGGAAACGGCCCGGCGGATATTCGAACCCACCGACTTCACATGATTCTGTGAATCATGTGAAGTAGGGCCACGAATCCTACGTTCTGGCAACTGCTTAAGCAATTTTTGAAGAAAAAAACAACAACAAAAAAAAGCAATGTAAGCAGGTATGTGACTGAACAGCCAACGAAATGAAACATGAAAGTACATCTATGAACAATGAAACAACAATCGATCACACATATTTTAGTTGTGAAAAGCCTGTTCCTCCCGCTTTAGAGCACTCTGATTACAATAATATTCACAACTACTGCTTCTTTGTCTAGTTGTTGGGCATAAGTTCTTGATAAATGCTGCAGGTATCTTTTTTTCTGACACTTTTTGCTCCCCCCACTCGTTGGTTTGCAGCTTGTATTCGATCCATTTCACCAACCTCATTAGCAATTTGCTTCGACTTGACCCAGAGGGCCTGCGTCACTCATGCACACATAGCGATCCCAGCATGCACTTTGTCGATGTTCGAGTCATTGAGGGTAATGGCGGCCATACTGAAATGTTTTCTTCTCTCACCTACGCCACATTTAATTACAATCGCACTGCGCTGAAGGCGTAAATCCTTAGTTTACACGTGAGTTTGTTGTTTTCAATCATTAAGCCACTTTCTGATGCAATGATTTTTGTGGTTGATGTATCTTGGGAGACATGCGCATAATTTTATTTTCGTCTGAATAGTGGAAAATCTCAAAAGGAAGGCTAGGAAGTGCTGTCCGGGTTCTAATTAGTAAGAAAATACTGATTTTGAACTGAAAATGCAATTTTATCAGTACCAAGGTGTGCAATTTTTGTTGACCTTTAGCTTTTCGTCATTTTAGGATACTGTGACGTGGTTGGAAGTTCCGGGACACGTGATTTGCTGAAGAATTTTCTCATTGCATTGTGCATTTGGTCCCGAGACGCCATGTTGGATAGGACGATCAAGGCAAGATGAGTCAGGTAAGATAGGTGTAAGATGAGGTCTACTGAAGGCAAATGTGTATTAATGTAGTTCTTTTTAATGCATAATGCACTTTAGTATGTTTTAATAGAGGTTTTATTATCATTCAAGGTATTAATGGAGAAATAGTCGAGGACTTGGGAGTCGGTGCCGTCCACGCCGCACACTTGTCATAGAGAGATGCATTGTTTACGTTTTGTGTATGTTTATTTTGATTATTTCTAGCATTGCTAACCATTTTAGTGTGTTTTGTGTTTTCAGTAATAAAATTCACACCATTTGCGCAGTTTGGCCTCGACGTTGTGTGCAATATGGTTTGTGAATATGGATGGTATATGGAGCTTAAATTGATATTTTAGCGTTTAAGGAGGGATATTTATTATTTTTTTGCAATTTAAAACAATTATTGATCAAGTTTCATCAAAATTTTCATGTGTATGTGTTGCTCTGTCCTTTGACTTTGAAATGACCTTCAATTGAAAAAGATCCCAGATGGACCCATTTTTGTAATTTTCTTTAGAAATTTCATTTGCTGATAGTTTGGTAATTTGTCGCAGATCATTCAGTTATAGATCTGCTGTTCTTTTTGTAATTTTAAAAGATAGTGTTTGAGAAACTGTTTCTACAGTATCACTTCATTGTTCTGTACACAGCAGGTATTTATTGTAACTTTTAGCATGATATTTTAAAGCATTTTGCAGTTGTGTGCTTTACTTTGTGTATAGGATGGTTGTTCCCAACTTTGCTATGTTCATTTGTCAACCAGCTGCCTTCCTGATTAGTTAATATGGTGTGAATAGCTGTATGAGCTTGTGTTTTGTTATAGTCACACTGCTTGTCTGTCAGATAGTGTTTTTAGAACAGTTGGTGGTGGTGTGATTGTTTCTAAGCTCAGTTTCTGATGATTGTGATCTGTTTGTGCATACAACAAACAGTTTTCACAATTTGAAATGAGTCAAATGCAGAAATAGTATTGTAGTGTGAATGTCTTGATACACTGAGCCTGAAAGATAGCAGCATAATGCATCTTCTGTTAATTTTTGTGATGGAATTCGTGGCTGTATTCTTGGGTTGCTTACTTAGGTTCAGACACCTGCCTTGAGAAGGTGATTCCTCTAGTGTACATTGGTGTGTTTAGGAAGGGAGTTACATTGATGGTGCTTAAGAAATAGCTTTGGATAGGTTCAAATGAGTAATATTAGAGTTTTAAGAAATAGACTGGCCTGGTTCTTTGTCGATAAGGCTCATGGTGGCTTAGTGTGGACACACAATGGTGTAATTGTACCAAAGTCAACAGGAAAACTATGTTGTTCATGAACCTTTGTAATCTTATAGAGAGGATGAGTATGTGCGCACTGTGAATGGCTTGCATCTGTTGTGATAAATAAAGCAGTAATGACCAGTAGTAACATTCTAAGGAAAGTAGACGTGGATATGCTGTGGTATAGGCACAACATAGAACAGTCATAGTATTGATGCAGACTAGATAGTCTAGTGCCTTTTTTGTTCATTTATTGTGAAATTGTTGTATCTGTACACATTATATTACCTTACAGATTGTGTGTTGTGTTTTTGGATATGTTTACTATTTATTTAAAGAGGTATGTATAGTTGCATCAGTATTGCTTTGTTTCGTCAACAAGACTGGTAGTGTGGTTTTATTGGAAATAGCTTGGTTTTGTAGGCTTTAAGTTACTTCATATTGAGATTGAAAAAAATGGTGAAATCAGATTGTTCTTATTGCTGTTGATGTGAAAAAAATGGTGAAATCAGATTGTTCTTATTGCTGTTGATGAATGAGGCATTATTTAGTTGGATAGTACCTTTGCAAAGATAAAGAAAACAAAGCAGAACGACTGCACTGAAACAGAACATCAAAACACAATGCAAAGCAGAAAGCTGTTAATTGTGGTACAGGGATACTCTGTAGCTTTGCAGTACTAGTATCTTCAGTTGATTAATGCTTTCTTAGCAAGTTTTCATGAGCACTTTGTGAGCTGTATTGCTTGTATTCCATGTAAGGAAGGCAAGAAAAGAGCTAGCTTCTTGAGGCTGCGCACCTGAAAGGTGGTGTGGTAAGAATTAAGATTGAAACACAGTCACACACTAGGTCATTTACAAAGAGGGAAAGGACAGTGATAGTCAAACATGTGAGCAAAACAAGAAATCAAAGATGATCATTGCATTTACAGTGCCTTATTGTAACACACTTATTGACTGACTTCTTTTTCCTTTACAAAGAGTGACTGCTTTGTAAGGAAGAAAGTGCAGGCATATTAACAGAGAGTGTACCATGTGGATAGAGGGTCGATCAGATATACAGAAGGGAGGTGATGAGGGGGGGGGGGGTGCAAGGATCAAGATTTCATACAGACATGTAAAGCTCATTGATTCATTATGGTCAGATAGTTTTTAAATGTGTTAAAGGATCTGGATTCCAATTGGAGTTTGTACTGAAAATGTTTGTAATTGACTTGCATTTTACTTTGTTACTTAAGTATTAGGAGACCAGGTAGAGGATGTAGATTAGTAGGGGGTAGGACAGAAAGAGAGGTGGATCCTGTTACTAGGGAATGATGACAGTTGATTCTGGGAAAGAAGTCCATAAAGGTTAACTCTGTCATTGACAGTAGTAGTACCATCAACACTGTTTCCCTTTGGCAAAAGTTGCAGGACAACAAATAACAATAGAATTACAGCAGTATTGTTTTACAGTCTAGATATACAGTCTAGATATGGGTTTTATTTGTGCAGAATGTAAGCGCTTGTAAAGAACTGCCCTTGTGTCAGCACATCATCTCTGTTTTACTGGTCTTTATCAGCAGTGCCGTCACTCAGCGTTGGTTTTCAGACATGTGTGTTAAGATTGGCGTACAGTTATATTTTCCTGAAAAACGCTTCTGGATGTTACATTTAATACAAGTAATTGATCTTGTTTGCATCTGGGGAACTGTTGATTTCTGTACTGTCCAGGTAATACAAAAGAAACAGGTGCAGATTGCATCTTTATTGAGTTTTCAGTGTTAGCTGTTGTGGTGGTTGAAAATAATAACATGCCTTTTCAAATGGATGGGTTCTGTTACAAGCACTCCATTGTATGATTGTGAAACAGCTCTTTTAAATTTCTGTTGTTGTTTTAGAGAACAGTTATGTAAAATGCAGATGAAAGAGGACAAAAAATTTTGACTTTGAAAATTTTAGTGCGGAGTAGGACATTAGCTTTTGGGTTTTGAAATTTGATTATTTTTTGCTGTAGAAAAAGTGGACTGCCACATTTTCATTTCTAAGACAAAGTGACCTAAAATGCAGAGTAATTCAAGGGAGGTAAATCTTGTAATAAGTTGGTTGCATAGTACATGAAGTTGCAGTCCTTTGATAGTTGAACTTGAGTTTGGTTGAGTATGGTTGATGTTTCCAAGAGCACATTTCTTGTTCAGCTAAAACAGAGCCCCCTCCCTCCATTTTTTGTTTTTAAAATGCAGGAAAGATCCAAGCATTTGATATAAATAAACATTAGTTTATATTTCTGAACCTTAAATCAGTGACCAGCTTAGTGTGAGTAGTTCAGGAAAGGTGAAATGAAACACTGCCTCTGCTGACCAGTCTTGATACTTAATTGATACTTTCTGTCCCTGTTCATGTTATATAATTGAGGATGGACATAGTTTCAACAGAGTTTAAAGTGAAGAACATGACTTTCTGTGCTGATTGATATATAACTTGATGTGATTAGGATCGGACGCCATTGAAAAAAATCCTGTTTTTGTATATATTTGACTATTTAATTCTGATATGCAGTAGATTTTGCTTTGTATGGAAAGAATCTGCAAATATTCTCTCTCCCATCCCCCCATCCCTGAAATGCGTGGTCTTGTTTTTGTTGTGTGTACATAACAATGATTTTTTTTTTTTGTGCAATATGGTGAAATTTGTAGTTTTGTGTACTTGAGACTAATACATGGTGTTCGAAAAAGGAAAAGGGAAGTGAGATTAGAAGGCCTGGTACTATTTTTGAATTATTGTATATTCCTTCAACACAAAGTATTTTGGAAACCCATTCATGCAATACAAGGGAGATAAATCCTGTAAATCCTTCTTGGTTTCGTTGTAAGAAGTTAATGTTTCTACATGAAGGTGAACTTAGTTTTTGCCAGGTTCTGCCATTGAATGTGCTCGAGTTAGTTAATACTAAAGAGTGTGTGTGCAATCCAAACAATTTTTATTCCAGTTGAAAAAAAAAAAAAGGCTGATTTAGCTAAATCAGAATTTTGTTATGTTTAGCCTGTATGACTGACATGTTTTGAACGGATGAACTTGAAAAAAAGACTTTGTCTTAGTCGACAAGTTTTTAATTTGTGGTAATATTTTTTTCAGACTTCAGAAATTTTGCATAATACTTTGTGGGCAATACTTGATCAATCTTCCAAATACTCAGTACAGCCTGTTGTGTTCAATCATCCAGCATTCATTGTAGTTCGGATGTGACGCCATTGAAAAATACTCTAGGTATTGTTATGTAGTTGGTAATAATGTATGTAGATCATATTTTGTTAGAGAATTGTTTCAGCTTAATGTTGTGTTTGTTCATCCATGTTCAGATCAAGCGATTGATGTGCTATGCATTGATGTGTTTTTGTATTGATATTCTGGTCTGTGCATACTGATTTAAGCGAGAATTTGCATTTTCTAGTGGAAATTTTTTTTCCATGTATGAAACGTTTTTTTCGTAGAATTGTTTTTCTTATTACCATTTTTGAATTTTTGTTTAGTGTAATTTCATATCAGGTCGGGATTGAAACTGCTGTGGCATAATTTAGCAACAATAGGGCTTTTTGTGCTGTTCTTCTGTAAATTTTGAACTTGATTAAAATTAAGGGAGCAAATGGTGCTGTTCCCAAACTCTGGATTCATAAGGTGTTTAATTCAGGAACTGCTTTTACCTTTGAATATTGAAAGCATTGGTGCCTCTTAAATTAGAAATCCAAAACAGAAACGTTGTATTTGAACTTGTCCTCGGATTTGCAAGATAGTGTTGGGTTACTTGCAAGATAGGCAGGATTCTGTTTTATGTTTATACATATTTAGGTAAATACAGTATTCTGTTTGCTGTTCATCTTCCTTTAAAATTATGTTTTGTACATATTTAGGTAAATGCAGTATTCTGTTTGCTGTTCATTTTCCTTTAAAGTTTATTGACATAACAAAAAAAAGAATATTTATTGGCACTAGACAGAAACAAGACTGTAAATGAATTGCAGTTTTCCTCGTTGTTTACCTAAGTACTGTGCAGAATTTCCAAATCGCTCGTCTCAATTACCAGATGCTCTATAGTCACTAAGTAGAAAAACTTAAAGTGACTTTCTGTTGTACACATAATGATGGTGAAGAGTGAGAAAAAAAGAATACGGAAAAAAAAAAAGAAAAAAAGATGGTAGCATCTTCAAACTAGTGAATAAGAACCAAGTGCAAAATTAGTGGAAATAGTTTTTATGGCTGGGCAAATGTAATAATGATGACAGATTATATGATGGTGGAAGTAGGTTGTCACAGGGGCATGTGGGATGATCAAACATTGAAGTACGGCCTCAGTTGTCCATTTCTCAGGTAAAGGGGCCATTACCACAACTTGCACCACTGCAAAATATATCAAGAGCAGTCGGAGTGGAAAAATAGACAAATATGGAAATGTGACTTGTTTCCTTGGCTCTAAACTGTCAACCCATTTTTGAAGGTTTTTGTTTTCTTTTTAAGGTTACATTTTTCATATTTTGTGTAATGTGAAACGTTGATTATGGGTAAAATGATAAATTTTTGTGTGTGTCTTATTTGATTTTTCAGTTAATGAGGCTACTCATGGAAAAAAAATTTGTGGGGGGGGGGGGGGGGGGGTTAAGATTGCAAGGAGGTAGTTTGATTTTAGCGAGTTGTAATGTCACCAGTAATGATTTGCCAGAAAATGGACAATAATTTGGTGAATACACTACCTGGGGGAAGGAGAGAAGGATCCTATAGCTTCCGTCGGGAGCCTTCCCTTTTTTTTTTGCCTCACCCCCCCCCCCCCCCCTTTTTTTTTTTTTTTTTTTTTTATAACAGTGGGGTCTCCATCCTATGTTTTCCCACTGTTTTTTTTATGTGTTTTGTTTTTTTGATCTGTGTGTATGCAGATCAAATTTAGAAACCTGCATTTTTAATGACGATTGATTGACCAGATAAGTTAACCACAGATAAGGTCAAACTCTGGTGCTAAACTCTAGAGCACAAACATTTCTTGAATTTTTGTTCATAACGTCACTTAGTTCACGGTGACTGAAAATGTGTTTTGGTAAAGCTAAGCTCAAGTACCCCCCCCCCCCCCCCCCCTCCAAAATTGATAAGTAAGTAAGTGTGTGTGTGTGTCTGTGCGAGCAGGCATGTGTGTGTGTGTGTAAGAGAAAGTGATTGTGATGTAAGAAAGGAGCTGCCAGCATACTGGCGAAGTATGTATGTTTGTGTTCGAAATGGGACAGGAGGGGTATGAAGGGAGAAATAGGACTTAACAAGGGAAGAAGAGAGCGTGGGAGGAGATGGTGAGAGGATTTATGTTCCTGACAAAAATTACATGTAGTTACTTGTTCAGACGCGCGCACACACACACACATGCACGCACACACACATGCATGCATGCACGCACACATCCGCTCTTGCGTGCGCACACACGTATATGTTTATGATTTTTTTCTCTGTTATCAATGAGATTGGTTTCAAATGGGTCATGGGGATCAAGATTCTGATTGGAGTTTGTATTTGAAAAAAATTTTTTTTGATTACTTGGAGTTTGTATGTGAAAGGAAACATTGTTGATTACTTTAATACTGAAGAAAGAGCTTACCAGGAAGAAGGAAGAAGGAGAGAAAGAGAACAGCAGTCTTTAAGCGAGGCCCATAGCTGCCAAGTGCTATCCTTGTGATGTACCCTGCTGTGATTTGGTTGACAGTTACGCTGCTATACTTTTTTTTTTTTTGTGGGGCCCCCCCCCTCCCCCCCCCACCTTGCTGAGAAGGTTCTTTTCTTTGAAACAGAACATTTTACAATCACCATGAGATGTACAGAATCATTACACCATACGCAATACAAGTCACAACCAATATGAGAGAGGAAATAAAAGAGCGACAAATAACATAGTATTCACTGTATGTTGTGCATAAACAGCGCTTTTAGAATGAATGCGCTTCTACACTGTGTTACAAAATGCTACGCCCAAACCAAGATAGGGATGGGATGAGGGGGAAGCTTCATGGGGAGGGTGGCTGTTTAAACAGAACTGAGACAGTGTAGATCTTTAGACTGCAGATTGTTTCTGGAAAACAAGGGCCAGGTGCTGTAAAGAGAGGAAAAAATTGCAGAAGAAAAATTATGGGAGCCAATCATGATTTTCCTGCTTTGTCGATTGGCCTTATTGTAGGCCTTTTGTTATTCTGGGTGAACAAAACTGTGTGATAACTAGTTAGTTTTCTGTCTTCTTCTTCTGCCATGAAATTTGTGTGTTACATAAAGTGCTACCTATTCAGTTTGACCTGTCAAACATTGAAGATGCCATAGTGATAGTTTTCAAGAAGAAAAAAATTCAGCCCCCCCAATCCTTTGAAGCTTCCGCAAAATTTCTTACAAGTGCTAACAGAATATTACACTTGTAATGTCAAAATACTGCATTTTGTGCTTTTGAGCTCTTGGCAGATTAGACAAGGAGTAATGACAGACTTCTGAAAGACTGATCTCATTGATGATATGAGAATTCGTCGACATAGCAAGTCTGTGACAAACGCTATCACTATAATAAATTATAAGAATCAGCTGTATGGTCTCAGACACGTGTAGTGCGTCTTTAGATTCAGCCCTGATTTGAGCAGAATGTAAGCTCTTCTTAGAAACACACCATAAATCAGCACATCATCTGTATTTACCTGATGTCAGCCAGTTTTGCTGTCACTGAAGACTGGTATACGAATCTGTTTTCTTCAAAAGCACACTTCAGTGGAATTGTAGAACATGTATAGTTGATCTTGTTTGTAACATTGGAGACATTTACTTCTTGAGGTTCCAGATGTGAAAAAAGAAGCTGCAGCAAATGCATCAGAACTGCATCAATATTTTTCGGT
>CM065729.1:24310244-24410244 GCA_033310375.1 Conus canariensis | reverse complement strand
GTGTAGCCAAACAGAATTATAGTACAAAGTGATCACAGGGTGTAAGAGATTGACAGTAAGTACGTGTAGCCGAACAGAATTATAGTAGGGTGCAAGAGATTGACAGTAAGTACGTGTAGCCAAACAGAATTATAGTAGGGTGCAAGAGATTGACAGTAAGTACGTGTAGCCAAACAGAATGATAGTACGGTGCAAGAGATTGACAGTAAGTACATGTAGCCAAACAGAATGATAGTACGGTGCAAGAGATTGACAGTAAGTACGTGTAGTCAAACAGAATTATAGTAGGGTGCAAGAGATAGACAGTAAGTACGTGTAGCCAAACAGAATTATAGTAGGGTGCAAGAGATAGACAGTAAGTATGTGTAGCCAAACAGAATTATAGTAGGGTGCAAGAGATTGACAGTAAGTACGTGTAGCCAAACAGAATTATAGTAGGGTGCAAGAGATTGACAGTAAGTACGTGTAGCCAAACAGAATTACAGTACAGTGCAAGAGATTGACAGTAAGTACGTGTAGCCAAACAGAATTATTGTAACAAACTTCCCATGTGGTGAACTCCACGATCTTTGCATAGAGAAGAATGGAAAGAAGGAAGAAGAGCTGCTGCCTTCCAGAGAGCATACTGCTGTGTATGAGTAATTACAGCTGTCACTCCATTGTGAGCTGAACAAAGCTAGAGTGCGTTTACACCCAGCAGGAAGTATTGATTGAGAGTGACATGTTGTGTGTCACACCTATTGGGAGGGGGAAGAAAAAAAAAGAAGAAAATCTGGGTGTGTTTGTTGACGTGGTATTTGAGAGAGAGAGAGAGAGAGTGACGTCAAGAACATTCTAAGTGGTGTGGAAAGATAAGGTTCCTTTTTCATCAAAGTAAGTAGGGAGATAAATAGAATGTGAATAGAGGAGACATGCGCATTGTTGTTATTCATAGTATACTGTTGTCATTGACAAAGGAAAAAGCAAATGTGCATATGTGGTTATTTTCATTTTGAGGTGTCGAAAAAGCATGACAGTATACTATTGTGCTTGCGTTCAAACAGCGAGCTTTAGCTGTATTGGGCTAAATTTTATATTGTTTCAATTCAAATTTCAATTTACTCATGAAAAGAAAAGGATGTAAATATTTCTTTAAATACCCGTACATATCGCAGCTTTCGAGGTTCGAGCCATGAATCGGTGCTACTCGGTCTTCTTTGACGAACCTGTCAGACTGTCAAGATCACAGTACTAACAAATTAAAACTGTGGTCTGTTCAGGACATCTTTCTCAGTCTCTATGGCCTGCATGGTCTGATCAGGATCACTTCTGCATTGGGATGCCTGGGGCTCTGTCAGTACAATTAGTTTCCATGCGATCAGGAAGTTGTGTGCTAGTAGCATCCTCTTTGTTCCTCGCTCTGTTACTGTGCCCTGTTGAAATTTTTTTTCATCATTCTCTATAATGGGCTTTTGTTTATTTTGGTGTGTGAACCTCTTCAGTCTATGCTTCTATCTACCTTTGTGGACCATTCTCAGGTTTAGTTCTGTGAACTCATGCTAATCTCTTTATCTGATAGTTTACAGCTTGCCAGGTTTATTGTTATTTGGCTGTAAGATTATACTCAAATTTGATTTGACAATTAGTTTACAAAATTTGTGCACATTTTTCTGGAGTGGACACCAACTGTCCGTTCAGCAGTGTTTGTTTGCCCATATTGATATTTTCATGAATTTTTTTTGTGGTATTGGAAAATTTTAAAAACTGATTTTTATTTGGGACTGAAAAATGAAGGAAAGTGCCTGCTGCTGTGATCACTGTCTAATTGTATGTGCTTTAAGATGTCAGTAACATTAGCTGCCATGTCTTAAATGCTTGTGCTGTTTCCTTCTTTTTTCAGAATGTGTTTGTTATAAAGGTTTGACTTGTTTTGTAATATGATTCTTGGATGAGTGTGACAGCCCTGAAAAGGCCCTATGTACTTGGCTGGGCCATAATGTTAAATAAAGAAAAAAACTATATTAAAATTTGAATCGGAATCTAAATTCTTAAAGATCTTATTAAAAAAAACTTGAGTCAGAATCTCATCTGTGGATCAGAGCAGAAACTGTGTACAGATATTCTTTAGGTTACTGTCTTTTGGAAACGGAGATTGTTTTCTCTGATGCCAGTTCAGTGATCACATGTGATGTTTGTGAGTTAAGAACATGCAAAAGGGTACACAGTGAACTGCACATGAGCAAAGATGAAAAGTGTGAGATGGCAAAAATCAGCTGAGAGGAGGAGGACTGGTGTAAAACCATAGTTGAATATATGGGTATGTGTAGAACCATAGTTGAATATATCGGTATGTGCAAAACCATTGTTGAATATATGGGTAGGTGCTAGTGAGGGACTGACCTGGTAGGCCCACAAGCCATAGTGACTATGTGTGTCTGCAGGGCTGAACATCAGTGTCTGCTGCAGGTTGTCCACATCAGTATTGAAGCTATGCTGGTTTGCCACTTTTCTTGGACTGTCACCAACATGTTATTCACTTGTCTTGCACCAGTTGTCATTTCTTCATCACTGGCTGTCTTACCCCAGTGATGGTGCATAGAGCAGGGTGGTGCATAGAGCAGGGTGAACTGTCAGGAACGACAGTCACCAGTTGTCATTTCTTCATCACTGGCTGTCTTACCCCAGTGATGGTGCATAGAGCAGGGGGGTGCATAGAGCAGGGTGAACTGTCAGGAACGACAGTCACCAGTTATCATTTCTTTATCACTGGCTGTCTTACCCCAGGGGTGGTGCATAGAGCAGGGTGAACTGTCAGGAACGACAGTCACAAGTTCACCATGATCTTGTGTGCAGTGTGGCCCGTGTCTGTGGGAGATGGTCATGTGGACAGAATAGTGATTGTCCTACACCTGGGGGGCTTTTTTTTTTTTTTTTTTAATGAGGGCTTCATGGCAGTATCTTTTGTTGGAAGGGGATGGATGGTCATGTGGACAGAATAGTGATTATCCTACATCTGGGGACCTTTTTATCAGGGCTTCATGGCAGTATCTTTTGTTGGAAGGGGATGGATGGTCATGTGGACATAATAAATAGTGATTGTCCTACATCTGGGGACCGTTCTATCAGGGCTTCATGGCAGTATCTTTTGTTGGAAGGGGATGCTCATGGAATAATGTTTATGAAGTGAAGCATTTGTGAAGTAAAAAGGGCAACAGGGTCACTTTAAAAAAAAAAAAAAAAAAAAGTTGCCTCTGCCTTCTGGGAAAATGTTGCAGCTGTTGGCAAGGTTTTGCTGCTGTGGGAGGTGCATGAACATTAAACTCATTGTGTTTTTCAATTTGTTTTGCCTCATTTTATTGAGATACAGCTAAAGAGTTTAAAGGTTTTTTTTTGTTTGTTTACACTGAGTCATTTTATATACTTTTTGAACTTTGGACATGGAATATTATACTAGGCTTGCTTAAAGTTTAGTTGACGTATGTACATTGCTTTTTGAAGTGGCATGAAAAGTGACAGGCCAAACTTTGTTGGTTTTTAAACTGATGAATATTGTGTTTGAAAGTGATTGAGGTGTAAATTGTTGTTGTATGACCGGTATGCCATTGAAAATAAAAAAACAAAACAAAAAAAAGCATGTGATAATGTCATGTATGCATGCATAAAAGACACAGTCTTGGACACAAAGATTACTAAAAAATTAATTCTCCCAAAAAGAAAAATGTGCTTTGTTTTTAGTGTGCTCTCTCTCTCTCTCTCTCTCTTCTCTCCTCTCTCTCTCTCTCTCTCTCTCTCTCTCTCTCTCCGTTACAAGGGAGACAACCTCATTTGTGAGATAGTGCTAAGTTTGAAGAAGTAGTAGTTCTTTACAGAGTTGTTTGACTTGATCTTGCTGTTGAGTGTATTTGCTTGAGTGCAGCTATGCTCCTTTCATTCAGTCTGCATTGCTTTTTGACCATTACATCCGGAGAAATTAAAACAATCAGCAATGAATTATGCAGTTGATTTTTGTTGTGGTTTTTGACACCAAACTTCCGTGTCTACTTGTACTCTGGACTTGTGCCAAGTTTTTTTCTGCCAGTCACCTTTGAATAGAGTTTTCTTTTTAAAAACCAGTTTCTTTTGAAAAATAAAGAGTGGACATTGCTTATTCACAGTTAAGAACATGTATTAAAACTGTTGTTTTAGACTAATATGGAACTTGCTGTATTTTGAATGGGACGCCATTGCAAAATATTCTTTCTTTTGAGAGACTGTGATGCACAAGGTTGAAGATGGCTTCTACCTTGTAATGATTGAAAATTATTGCATATAGCCATCAAAAATAAAAAGAGCACTGATTTACTGATTATTTATTATCTAGGGGGTCATGTGCTGAGACAAGGGTATTGTGGAACTGTTTGAAGATTACTTTGTTTTGTCTGAGATAGGCATAGAATTGGTAACATGAAAACAGATGTAAAAATCTGGTCAGTATTTTAGTTGCTCATTAATATTGTATAATAAAAGGTGGACCAAGATGAATCCATGTTTAGGATAAATGATATTAGTTTTTACATTAAATGAAGTGTAATTTGTCCTGGGTCGGACGGGACGCCATTGACAAAAAGGGTCTCTTTTGGACTTTGTGCAACTTATCCATGCAGCTTAGGTCTGTATGAAAATAATGTGAAATCGTTTACCTATGTACACCCCCCCCCCCCCCAAATTTTACGTGATCTGAACATTTTGTTTTATTTTTTTGTTAATGGAGATAAACAGAAATTTATCAGAACATTTTAGGCTTGCTTATTTTGCCATGCTATTGTTTAAAAAAACCAAACATGTAAATTGATGTGACATTTATGTGTGGTTCATTCTGTTGGAATATTTTGATCTCAGGGCAGAACAAAGGCAAGACTAAGAGAGAGATTGATAAAACATAGGGGCTTAAAGTTCTGACATCAGTCAAAATGTAACTTCATCTTTGATTTGTTAAAGATTTTGGTGTCCGAAATGGGATAGTTGGAAAGTAAGATGAGCATTATGAAATTGCAGTCATTGTCTTCTCAGCTACATGAACAGTTGAAGTCATGCTTGGATAGATCAGTTAGAAGTATCACAATTGGAACATGTTGCTTTTCTTTACAGTTCTATTTTCTTTTTTTGTGTGTATTTTAAGCTGTTTTATATTGATTTTTTTTTTTTCCAGAACGCATTTGATGACCTTAGCACTCCATTGTTTGGGCCAGCGGAGCCCAGGAGTGGCACTTCACGTGATGACAGCAAAGAAGATTCCAGAAAGAAGTCAGGGAAACACAGCAGTGATTCCGACTCTGGTTCAAGGTATGCTTGACATACTTTGCTCTTGAAGTGGCTATATTTTGAATAGTGTGAGTGTGGGCGCGCATGCACGCATGCACATGTGTGTATCCATGTGTGTGCATAAGAAAATATTTCGAAATACTGTAAAATTTGCATGTGTTTTGTTTTAGCTTTGTTCCTATCAAGAGTTGCATGTGACATGCAGCTGGTAGTATTATGAGACAAAAATGAATTTGTTGATTGTCTTGATCTTAAGTTATTTTTATGTTTCATCAGTATGTTAGTTGCTCAGAATGTCATTCAAAGCATTTTCATTCAAGTGCTTTAGAAGGCTTCTGGTGGATCATATACCATTGCTTGATTGTTGGCAATGTTGGAATGAGATGATGTATGCTCTGTTTCCATCTCTGCCTGTCTGTCTGTAGTTTGTGTATTCTATTTTGCAGCTACGCTTTTGAATGTGTATACAATATACTACTGATAGCTGTCAGTATTTTGACCTTTGACATTTGGAAGATCAGAGATGTGCTATACAAGAAAAGAGATCAACTTTGGCGTTTCCAAAGAAGTGAATGCTTTGAGAGCAGTGAGAAATGGTGAAATAAATAAATTAAAAAAAAGTGTGAAATTAAAATTACACAGGCGAGCGCGCGCGCACGCGCGCACACACACACACACGCACACACACACACACACACACACACACATCAGCCTCAATATATAATACAGCTGTTGTCTATTACATTAGTTCTTATTACAGATCTCAGATGGCTTTACTGATTTAAATAGAGCTATTGCAGGAGAAGGTAACAAATGATCTAAAAAAACGGGCATCCTGTATGCTTTGTGAATTTTTTCCTCTAATTAATTACTAATTATTACCGATTGTTAAACCACGGCTCCTCTCTTGCAATAACAAAATGTGGCAGGTCTGCAAATGTGCCCATGACACTGATGAAAGTAAGGACAACAGTGGGTGGCAAAAATCATTGATAAAAAAAAAAGCATTACAAAATTTCAAAGGAAAATATAGCATATTGTATACGGCATTAGTATGTTGTATTTTTCAACATAGGCAAACGAGAATGCTGTTTGAATTGAAGCATTACTCAGAAATATCTAAAATTTATGGAAAATGACCCTTTTCAGATGACAAAAAGCACTTGAGAAATTTTGTGTGTGGGCAGGTCTGTTTTCCGGACAGATTGTTTCTCAATATTATTAGGGGTTCTGTTACTTTCTGTATCGAGTCAGCAACAAAACGGAAGACGTTGAACATTTCTGTCACAGCAGATTTTTACCTGTCACTGGCCTGAAGTTTTTTTTGGTATTTAATGCATGTCTACCAGAGTTTAGGATTGACTGCACCCCATGTGATGTGTCTGTTAAATTTGTAAATGGTGCATTACATATCAGGTTTGTTCGCCAGGCTGCTGCACGCCTGTTGTCAATATGCCGAGATGGGAATCGGCCCTCGCTCACTTTGTGTCTAATGGAGGATCAAAAACGAAAATTATGCCAATCTTCCCAAACGAGTTTGTTGTGAGATGTGAATGATAAACTTTTGATCAGTTTGGAATTGACACAAGTGACAAGAGTTCTGGAGTCGAAGAATAGAGTAGCGTCCATATGCAAATGTCGGCTTGGTACACTTTGTGTTCATCGTGTTGTGCAGTCGGCAGTGACTGTAATGCAACAGAAGGTGAAACAGAGATTTGCAATGTCACAAAGCATCAACACAGCACTAACATTGTGTGTCATTTACTACAGTTTAATTCTGTGTTCTTCATTTAATAGTTTTAAAAACCTTTTTCATTTAAGTATTGAGCTCAGCTTGAGGCTAATGCTATTGCATCTTTGTTTCATTTTAAACTTTTCAAGCTGAAATAGTTGGCTCAGTTTGAAGCTAATGCTATTGTGTTGACTTTGAGTTGACTTGATAATGAGAGAGAATGTTTAATGTTATCAGTTCCTTTGTTTCAGCAGCTCTTCGGAAGATTCAGGGTCTGACTCTGGTTCTGGATCCGATTCTGTATTTAATGTTATCAATTCCTTTGTTTCAGCAACTCTTCGGAAGATTCAGGGTCTGACTCTGGTTCTGGATCAGATTCTGACTCGGGGTCAGACTCCTCAAACAAGTCGGAAAAATCAGTCAGGTCTGACAAATCAGAAAAATCAGAAGAGAAATCAATTTCTTTGGCCAAGACTGGTAGTGATGCGTCAAATTCTGAGGACTCCAACGAAGAACGTGAGAACGACAATGGTGAGGATAATAATGAAACCAAGGAGGAAGAGGCGGAAGAAGAAGAAGATGAAAAACCAGAGTCTGCACCACAATACGAAGACACCGACTCCCAAGAAGCACACAATGGGGGTCGTCAGACCGGTAGAAAAAGCAATATTTTGGAGCTCAAACAGGTCAGTTTAATGAAACTTTACAGGTTTAGTTTTTGATAAATATGTATCTTAGAAGAAACAAAATAAGCAGCAGCACCACCAGGAAAACAAGAATATCATGTGTTTGTGTGTACTGATTTCTATGACTAGTGCAGATCTGGCTTTGAATTGGTTGTGTTTATTGTCATGTGATGTGTTTGTGTGTACTGATTTCTATGACTAGTGCAGATCTGGCTTTGAATTGGTTGTGTTTAATTGTTGTTCAGAGAGCAGTCACTTTGTACTGAATGAATGGCTGCAAGAATTCATTTTATTCTGTAAGTTCATGATTTCTTCAGTATTGTGATTTGAAAATGATCGTGTGTGCTTGTATTTTCATCTTGTTTGGTGTAGATGTAACATAGTGATTGGTGTCATGGATGTTGATGACAACAGTGTTTATGTCTTGATACACAAGAGTGGGACCAGCATTGGTGTCATTGATGTTGATGACAACAGTATTTATGTCTTGGTACACAGGAGTGGGACCAGCATTGGTGTCATTGATGTTGATGACAGCAGTATTTATGTAACAGTGATTGGTGTCATTGATGTTGATGACAACAGTATTTATGTCTTGATGCACAGGAGTGGGACCAGCAGCCGGACTTGTATTGCATCCGTCGTTCAGGTCGCTCACGAAAGGAAGTTGTGCGCTATGCTCCAACCCGGGTAAGATAAATCTCAGTATTCCGATTACGGTAAGATAGATTATCAAAACAGCCAGATTTGGAAAATTTGCACCACCCACCACCATCTGTCACTCTTCCACCCACCCTCAAAAGTTACGGTTTTTATTTTTAGTTTTATCTGTTTCAACTTCTGTTTGGAGATGGTATTTCTTGTCTGAATTTTTGCTTGTCATCTTGGGTTTTGGGGGTATTTGGGTAGCGCGACAGTGCTGAGATGGATTAATAATAATTGCAGAATGAAAAATCAAGATAGTTTTGCCTGGCTAAGCCATTTAAAAGTGAGAGAAAAGTTTCTCTGCTGTCTGCTTTGTGGAGTACTTAACATGAATAAGCTCTCTTTCAAGTTCACCTTTCAGCCCCCTTCCACCCACACATCCACCTCCCCAAACACTCGAGCACCAAATTACAGTATTTCCTTTTTCACTTTGAAAGTTGAAGTGATTGAACAGACTTTAGATGAGTTTGATAGTATGATAGAACTACAATTGTGGAGCGCTGTAGAATATTTTAGAATTCAGATCTGTGGTGGTTGTACACTCGCTTGGACGATTCATAAACCATAAAAAATGTTGTGATTCTGTTTCATACAATTGGTGAATATTCTTGCTTTGATGCTGTCGAAATTTGCAGTTTCAGTGTGGAATGTGAACTGTTCATTTAGAACTTTATACTTATTTTTCTCAGTTTGAAATCGCAGACATTTTCACTTCATTTGTATGTGCTTGCTGGTTGTGCAGAGTAGTGGAAGCGACGGTGATGGAGGAGGGAGAAGAAAACGAGGGAAGAGGAAAGAGTAAGTGGATTTTCTTTCATCACCTTGTGTATCAGGCAGGTCCATTGGCATCTTTGTAGCCCATTTTCTCACTGTTTTTTTGTTGTTCTATTTTTTTGTCCCCTGATTTCGGTTTTCTTCTGCTGATTACCAATTTTTTGCTGCTGGAAATTTTAGAATGTCATCCCCATGCCTTTTATTTTTCCCTTCCCACCAATAGTACGGAATTGGAAGGAAACATGTTGGAAGATACTTTTGAAACCTGCAAAAATGTTACTTTGTGATATGAGACAGGTGCTGTAGAGCAATGTATATTGTTTTTTGGTGGTATCTTTGAGGGTAAATGGTATTCATGTCTTCTGGAAACTTGTACATTTGAAGTCTTCTTTTCTTTTGCTCTGTTAGACTCGGTCGAGAGGAAAACTGGCAGATGGAGAACAAACTCTTCCAAGTTTTGTCCAGATCTCTTAAGAGTTTCTGCTGTGTGCCGCTGGTGGCCGCAGAGAAATAAAAACCTGGTGTGGTTTGCACATGGACCATTCCTTTTATACGCATACATATTATTTAAAAGGAGAGAGCTCTGTGGTGCACTCCTTGTGACTATAAAAACATGTTGGTGTAGAGTGTTGGGACTTTTGTGATGTTGTATATAAACACTTTACTGCAGTGTCCCTGAAAGCCTTGTTCAGAGATATCAGATCTAATAAGATTTAATGAAATTTTGGTGTGTTTTTAGAGAAAATCTCTTTTCATCAGGGACTTCTGGTGTATGTTTGTGCATGCGCCGTGTAGTTATTTTTCTTTCGCAGTGGGTACAGCAGTGCAACATCACTTCTCTGCCGCTGCGTGCCCCGCACATGCTTGCTACCATTGCAAATGCGCGTTCGCACTTTCTGATTTTATTTTTCGTCCCCTAATACAAACGTAACAGCCTATTGTTATACATCAATGGAAAAGGTAAAACGCGAACTCTGCAATGAGCATAATTATACTTGAATATATTTTAGGTATAATAGCAACGCTGCAGTTATGGAAACAACTAAAACGTAGCAGAACACGATCTTATTTACGTTTGTTTGGTTAGTGTCTCTTTGTTCGGACTACTCTGGTGAAACATCCTTTTAGAGTGTTGGGACTTATATGATGTGAGACATAAACACTTTACAGCAGATTCCATGAAAACCTTGTTGAGAGGTGTTCCACCTGATGTATGTAATCTTTGAATTTCTGAGGGAGATTAACATTTTTCATCTGATCGAAGGTTTTACGGAGGAAAGATTTTTAATGAAATACCTGGTGTGTTTTTGGAAGGTGTGTTTTAAAGAGTTGTGTTAATGAGTTTTTAATTTTTTAAATGACTAGTTAACTTCAGCGCGGTGACAGCCCTGATACAGCCCTTTGCAGTCGGCTGGGCTATAAGCAACATTACCATTGCCATTACATGGGGGTGTCAAAGGTCATCACTAGTGCATGCAAACTTACATTTTCCAGTGGCTAGAACCCTGTTTAAATGTTCAGGGCAGCTGCATCCCATAGACCGTAGACGAGAGAACAGGGCATTTTTATGTAGTTGTGGCGGAACGGCACTTCAGCTCGTCCAGGGAGTACGGCAGCATTGCCGTAACCATGGAACGGCTCGTCGTGAACGGGTTGACAGAGTTGGCGTAACTATCACATATTGGTCGCGAAAAAGTTAAACCAATATTGAGAAATGATTTGACGAGGTAACAGCCCTTATGTGGCCCTTTGCGGTCAGCTGGACCACAAGAAACATGAACTGAACTGTCTTCTGGAAATTAAGTTGTTAATTTCTTTTTCCTCCTTTTTGACTCGGCTTTACATGTTTAAATTGTTTTTCGCTTTCTTTACTGTTGTCTACTGTCTTTCTGCTGTGAGGTTCTTTCCTTGCCTTAGTTCTTAAAAGTCTCGAGACATTAACATTGTTGCGGCTTATTACTTTTTTTTGTTTTCATTTTCTTGTTTTAATTGTGATTTGATAGCAAGTTTGAGTTTCAACCACTGGAATAGGCAGCAGCATAGGTACTGTTGGCTGATACAACTTATAAAATTTACTTTTATTTTATTTTCACAATTTAATGAAACAATTTTGAACTTATTTAGCATTAATACAGAGGGGGGGGGGGGGGGGGGGAGGGGGGGCTGTTAGGTGAGTAGAGCGATGCATGATCATATTTAGTTTCCCAGTGGTGTAAAGATGCTTAGACTGCCAAGAAATATGGGGAGTGGATGTGCTTGTATGCCAATGTGAGCAGCATGAGAGAGGACAGCTACAAGTGGAAAAAAAATCTGAAGATATGAGAGCATAAAGCAGTTAGCATTTACCTGTGATGATTATTGGCAAAATTGAAAAATTACTAGTGTTTTTTGTTTTGTTTTTCATTAAAAAAGATTTTTAACCCCCCTCCCCCCCCCCCCCCCCCATGTGTTTGACAGTTCTGAGGATTGGCACGGCACAAGCCAAGACTCTGAGGAAGACTCGGACCAAGACAGTGGATCAGAAGAGGACTTCAAACCTGCGCAATCCACGCGGACTACCAGAAGGTTGATGATTCTCTCTTTTTTTTTTCTTTTGTGTGTGTGTGTTCAGAAACCAGGGTACTTCTGTAACTGACGAATAGGAAGAGGTGTATTAGTAATATGTATATGATGATGATCATTTTATATGAAAAGGTCAGTGATATAATGAGCAGCACTGATTGCTGTAGCTGAGGGGTGATCCATCACACAGGGTTCGTATGCTCCTTGAATTCTGACAGCCAGTTTCAAGACCTTGAAAACCTTTGAAAATCAATAAAATGTGGTACTGTTGACCAAACCTCCTTGAAAACCTTTGAAAATCAAGCCATCGGCTCCAAAAATGTTTAATGTGGCAGAAAGAAATGGCAGTTTGATTTTTCTGCGTTGAGGTTAATGAAAAATTATTTAAAAACAAAATTTGTACAAACGTCGTCGCGATCCTGGATAGCCGTCTGCTAACCAAGGGAGGTAATTTGTAACTTCATCAATTTTGATGAAGTTACAAATTATCTCCCTTGGTAAATGCAGGATCGCGACGATGTTAGTAATTTTTTTTTTACTAGTTGTTTTTTCTTTCTTTTTTTCCTCCAACCAATCTCTTACACACCATGCATAGTCTGTATGTTCTCTTACAAATGGACATATTTTTTGCTGATTTTAGTGTTTTGGCGTTTAATTCAAAAAGTCTGGGTTTGTTAATGTTCTAATGTGTGGTGTACTGGCAAAAAACAGAAAAAAACAGAAAAAAGAAATGGCAGTTTGATTTTTCTGTGTTTAGGTTGATGAAAAAAATTGTTTGAAAATAAATTTTGTTGTTTTCTTTGTACAATTGTACAAAAAAAATTGTTTTTAAATAATTTTTTGCATCAACCTGAACACAGAAACATCAAACTGCCATTTCTTTTTTCAAGTTTTACGCAAGTATTGTAGCCTTGAAATAAAAAAACACTCCTTGAAAACTCCTTGAATTTTGTTCTTGGGAGTCTGTAGGAACCCTGAATTATTATTTACAGCGTTCAGTGGGCGTTGAAGGGAAACACGTGGTAGTGCTTACTTCTTCTGTTGTATCTTGGAGCGTTTATCATGTTTTCATAAACCACCTGATGTCGACATGGCTTGTATGGCATCTTTAATGTGTCTGTATGATCCGCTGTTTCATTTACATGCAGAGGGGTCAAGCAGTAGCAGATCACTGGCATTGATCTGAGAGATTTGGGGGGGGGGGGGGGGGGGGGGGTGAACCTACGAGTCTCTTTTGAGACTGATAGAATTCTGCAGTTTGACTTTCACTTGTTGATATGGCATGTTGACTGTTAAATCTTGGATACTGCTACCTGATAAGATCTTTCAGTGAAAGAATGCAAGACCTTTGAAATGAAGTGATCATGAGCATCTTGGCACATTGAGATTAAAAAGGAAAGAATTGTCATTAATTTTCTTTTTAGCTGTATTGCTGGTAATCATGTGGAAGGATGAAAATTGTATGGAGAAGTATGTGATGTTCATTCTGAATGTGTTGCAGTCGGGCAGTGAAAGCTGCCAAATCCTCTGGCAGAACAAAAGGTGGCAGGACAAAGGCCAAGTCAACACGAGGCCGGCAGCGGAAATTGTCATCGTCTGGTTCATCCGACAGTGATGACAGTGACGATAAAAGAGCATCCTCAAGGCGACAGACTGCCAATAAGAAAGTCAGGTAGGAGATTTTCGTTGTTTATGAAACTTAGAAAAAGAAAAAAAAAACCAGAAGGTAAGTGGCCAGATTTGGTACATATATAATGGGTTACAAAATGATCGAAATGTCATAGAAAAAGATGGCAGTTTTGTTTATTTGCAAGTGGTGTAGACTTGATGAATGACATGTAGTGCATGGACACGCCCACTGATTGAATTTAAAGGTTTCTGCTTTTCTATTTTGGGTGTATTGTATTAGGTAGCGGCAGCCAAGCCACAACGCTGCAATCATCTTGCCGTTTCCACTGATTTTGCCGATTTTCTATGCAGCCGTATGTGTTTGTTTTTTAATGTTTTGCTTTGAAAAATATGTCAAAATAAAGTTCAATCTTTCCTCTTTTCATCGAGTGTTGTTTTAAGTGTGAATGATGTGTGAAGAAATAAATATCTAAGAGAGAATGAGGTGTGTGTTCAGCTCACTTTCGTTCCGTGTCCAGTGCCCGCGGCGATTCTGTGTCGAGTCGGTTTTGACACACTGCGCTTCCCTACCAAAGATTAAATGGTACGGACAACACTCACACATGTATCTGGTATCAAAATAAAGGGAATTAAATGCAGATTTTAACGGTCTGGGGGGAAAATCGAATGCTGGTCTAAGGAAATCACAGGATGAAGTTAAAATCACATCCATGCCGATTTTTGCGAATTTCGGACGGAAAAAACGATATAAAATGCATGTTTCATGGTGTCGGAATGAAGTACAAGCCGTACCCTTTCGAATGAGGTACGAGGTTAATACATTCATGGCTTGTCCTAGTTAATTCAGCCAATCAAAGCATGCGTCTTGTGAAACACATTCCTTCCCGGCACATGTTGATTCAACACGAAAGATCGAAAGCGCCGACTCAAACTTCGCACAGCAAGATCTGGAGATTTTCCGCAAGGAACTCGGTAAGAATTGTCCATTATAACACTTATGTGTGATTTAAGTGTATCTATCACAATTTATTCAGTATTTTTCTTTAGATTAGTAGTTATTTGCATAAAAACGGGCCACTTTGAGAATGTTAGCCGCGATCATTTCGAGTACTACCGGAAGTAGTGTATTGGTGACTTGTTTTAACAAATACCGTTGATAAATGCCATATCCAGCACTTATGTCTTTAGTAATCGAAAAGTTTATGGTTTTTTCTTTCTAGAGTATTTTTTTTTATATAGGATTGTTGTGTTTTCGGTCCGGAAAACAACAAAATAGTAGCCGATCGAGTGATGCCAAGGGGAGTAACTCAATTATTTACATTCACTGACTCGAACGATCAACTCCAACGAAGTCGGGAGTTTTGATTGAAAGTAGGCCCAGACCTATTTCTGGATTAATTGTTACGGTTCCAATTCATATAATTCGATTGATGTTAGACCCATTGTTCAACTATTTTTTAGTTAACCCTTGCTTGGACAGTTAATACTGACTTCAACTATTTCAAGTTCAAGCCTCTGCACAAGCAGTGACACTGAAGTGAAAGAACTAAACAGTACAATTTGTGTATTTAACTATGAGTTTATCAATTTCATATTCTTTTCGCGCCTCTAGATGTACAATTATTGTTCTTCTCTGTCAATAAGTCTTTTAAATTACTATAATTATTATCAGTGTTTACGATATCATGAATATGAATTTGCTAGTGGGCTGGAAAAGGGAAATGCATTCCTTAAGTTCTTATGGAAATTTGGGATGATTATCAATCATTTAATAAAATTGCACACACACACACACACACACACACACACACACACACACATTCAGCACAGGCGTCTACAAATGCACACACTGTTTTTGTGTGTATGTGATTGTCAAATGTACCTTATTTTGTCAAGTTCACATACTAGCAAAAATGCACATAGACCTTAGTGACAAACAATTAATCATGCAAGCAACAATTGATGTTTTTGAACAAATGCAGTCTTTTGGGTGGGGCAGGAAAGGGGGGGGGGTAACTTTTTTTTGTCAGGTGTACGCATTAACTAATGTTTGTAAAATGTACCTGTTTGTTTTTCTCTGTGTGTGTCTGTGTGTGTGTGTGAGAGAGAGAGAGAGAAAGAGAGAGAGGGGTGTGTCACTGTATGTGTGTGTGTGTGTTTGAAAAAAAGAATTAAAATTACATTTTACTTTTTTTATACATCCAGTATAACCAGCATCAGATAGTACACATTTAAACAAAATAATTTTAACAAAATATCAAATGAATAGACAACCAGAAACAAGACATACCAATGTATAATAAAGTTTATGACAGAAAATGTAGATAAAATGCAAATCACTCACACACACACACACACACACACACACACACACACACACACACACACACACACACACACACACACACACTCACTGACAGGAAACACTGCATAATCAAGAAAACATCCCCAAGTATACAGCTAAAATTATGTCATGATTAATGTATAAACACACACATGGTGTAGATATCCATACACTCACATGTTTCAGTTGTTCAAACAGTTGTTATAATGCTTTTTTGTGTGTGTGTGCTACATTTTAACAGATGATCCAGTGTTCGCAAGACTCCGCTCTGTTTTCCTTGCCTCTGGGAAAGGGCGTCGACCAGCACTTCCAGCAGTTCAACTGACAAATCGCTTGCTGATCCAGTTGCTCATCCTGAAGACTGATGGCACAAAGACCTTCGATGACACTGCAGCTTTTTTTCTGCAGCTTCTTCCAGAAGGAACAAGTGCTCCACTAGCAAGACTGCGTTATCTTCTTGTGTCGGCAGAAAGGAAGGCTTTGAAATTATCATCATGTGATGAAAGGACTGCTTTCTTGACTGAGACTCTTGAAATTGACACTGAAAGTTTAGGGTCTTCGCTTCAAGGACTATGTCGACAGCAGCTGCTGGAAGGACATCCATCAACACCACACAGGCACCCAACATTCCAACTGTTGAGGGACCTTCACGCTTTCAAGAAACGAGAGCCAGGCGCCACGTACAAACACATGACCCAGTGGTGGCTTCATCTCACTGGTATAGATATCTCAGAAAAAAAACTCATGAAAGAAATTGAGAAATTGCAAAAGAGAGTAGCCAAACTCCAACCAAATGCTACACGCAACCCCAAAGTAAGGAAGGATTTAGAGGATTTCCTGGCATCCAATGCTTTTTCAACAAGTATTGAGTCTCCTCGCCACAGCAGACCAGCTGGCCATTCATTTGTTTCTGACAGTTTTTGTGCTAATCCTGCAGCTCCAGGTGCTTGTCTTGCTAGCAGCAGACACCACCCTGAAAATCGCCATCCTGCTGTCCCTCCTGCAGGTGATCGTGTGCCTCCTGCTCCTGCTGTCTTTCAGCCTGATGCAGACCTTTTGGAAGTTGGTGATTCACCACCAGGTTCTCCCAATTCTTTGCAGCCTGATCCTACTCCAGTCTTCCCTCAAAGGAAAAGATGCTCTGGTGATAATCATCCCTGTAGCAGTGCTTCACCATCCACCAAAAGACGAAGACTTCAGATCAGAGAAGACTCAGGAGCTTCTAACAGTTCAAGCCCACAATCTGAGGGTCTCCAGCCATCTTTCACCAACTACCAGTTTAGCAAGTTAGGAGATATGGTGGCTGTCCATTATGATGATGACTTTTATATTGGTGAAGTGGTTGAAGTAATCTCCTCAGAAGAGGGAAACATCCACTTCATGCAAAGATGCAACATAAGGCAAACAACATTTGCCTGGCCAAAAGTTGCGGACAAGTGGAAAGTCCACAGAAACTTTGTTTTTGCCAGTGGAAATGACATCAGCATTGCACCAATTTCATCTTCTGGCAGAACATGGCGCATTGACACTTTGGATTTGCTTGTTAACAAGCACGCTCACTTCAAAACTCTGTTTGTGGACATTTGATGCTTCCTGCCATGAACTGTCTCCCCCCCCATATTCATACTCGTTAACAATGTCTGGAAATTTATCATTTCTCCTGGTGCTACAACAGCTTCAAGCTTCTACTGCAAGAAAGAATGTGAAAATGACTTTTATTTGTTTTAAAATATGAGTGCAGCAACCAGCATCAATGTTCGGTAAGGCTCTAGTGTGTCATTTTTTCTATTTTTCTGTAAATTGTTGTTAATTTAATTCATATATTACTAATTATATCTAATGAAAAACAACAATTGTGACTTTTTCCACAAGGAAAATGCATTTCTCACACTGTGGCAAAGTTTCATGCTGATATCTTTTGGGGTTCAGAAGTTATTGAGGATTATGTTCTAAAAGTTAGCAAAATGTCCGTCGCAGCCCATTTTGCATGATTAAGCAAATTAGAGGTCCTTAAAAGCAAAGAAAATATTTGATTAGCATCCTGAAAAAAATTGGGCTTTATCTATATGTTTAGTAGACAAGATATATATAGTTTTCAAAGGATATAACTTCCATTTCTGAAAATTATTTGTCCTTGAATTTGACACATCGTGCATTTTTGCCCTCGTTCAAACTGCATGAAAAACAGTTTTTGACGTATCATATCTCTGTTCATACATGTAGTGGTTGACTCATATTTGGTTTTCTATTACAATACAGTACTTTAAGTCCACAAACAAAAGTTAAGTTGATTCTGTTTGGTATTTGTCATGATAGGGCCTGTCAAAGTAGGCCTTCCGAACAAAATTGGCTGTAACGGAAATTCGGCAAATATTTAACGGATCATAACTCGGGAACAAATTAAGCTAGAGCAATGATTTTTTTTGCAGTATGCTAGTTTTAAACATATCTTGATGGTGGTTTAATTATTTTTTCAATATATCTGAAAGAAAATTTTGGCTGCCGCTACCTAATTGTATCATAGAAAATCTGGTACTCCTCCACCTGAGACCTGGTCAGGTCTTCCCTCCCTACCACCTCACCCAGCCCCATGGTCATTGAGATGCAGTGAGCTTACTATTCAACAGACTGCAGTTTTCAACTTCCAAACCTTTTGCTTATGCTTCTCATACACTGACCATGGCACAGTGAATTGACCATACTTAGTTCTGTGTTCAGCAGAGAGTTACATTTTTCATGTACTGGAATATCCAGCCAGCTGTCAGCTCTGTAACAGCTGGATGTGAGAGAGAAAGTGAGGAAATTGACAGTGAGAAACGCCGTTGTTTTTCTTGGTGTTCGTCAATTCTGGTGTATTGGGTAATATGAAATAGCTAATTTATAATCAGGGTTCGTACAGAGTCCTGGAAGTCTGGGAAAAGTATGGAAAAGTGAAAAAATCATTTCCAGGGCTGGAAGAGTCTTGGAATTTTGTAATTTGTGGCCATGAGTCTGGAAAAGTCCTGGAATTTTGTAAAAGCTGTGCAAACTTTTTCATGGTGTCGAATTTCACTTTAAGCTTCTTTACAAAAGCATTGAAATAGGAATAAAAACAGAAATTCAATCACGCACAATGATCGCGGATTTCAGATTTCCTCTGGCCGGAGGTTTAGCAGACGACATTTTTTCTGCAGAGTAGCTTCCCTTTACTGTGAAAAGCGTTGCGCATGCGCAGTTGGTACCATTGCTTAGCTTCCTTTCAAGTCATCAGCACTGCGAGGGAAAATAGCGTCGAAGTATTAAAGAAAACATGGGAAAGTGTGTGTTTAGCCTAGCCTGGCTAGACAATACAAATTATCGCAAATGGATTGCTCCTGTTTCCGATGGATGCAAGACAAAAGCACGGTGCCTGTTGTGCAAAAAAAGACTTCAACATTGGGAACATGGGCGAAGCTGTTCTGAAAAGCCATGCGGCAGGCAAGAAACATCAAGAAATGATGCAGCTTTCAGACAAAACGACTCGGACACCAACAATGACCGTGACTGATTATTTTCGGCCCTAGGATTGTGAAAAGTGAGTTCGACATTGAAGAAACGGCTGATTTTTTTTTTACATCAGTATGGGATGCAATCATGCATTGAATGGGTTGGGGGTGGGGGGTAGAGAAAAACAAAGGGCCCAAATCAAAGGGCCCAAGGGCGATACACTGGCCTATTTTTAGACACATACATACACACACTGTCTCTGACGCTTTCTCTCTCTCTCTCTCTCTCTCTCTCTCTCTCTCTCTCTCTCTCATCCAAAAATTTCAAAATTTAAATACAAAATTGAATAGAGAGCAAATTGGCTTGTAAGTACTCAGCCATGTTGGACATCCAAATTAAAATGAAAGGACAGTTGAGAGATGAAAGTTTTGGTAAGTATTGAACGCCCTGCTATCATTAAATCAGTTCTTTTCTTATGTGTTTAGCATGGTAATCACATACAGAGGTGCACGTGCACACACATTCTGGGGTCTGGAAAAATTATGAAAAGCCTTGGGAAAAGTCTGGAAAAAGTATGGAATTTTGTTTGGTCACATCTGTGGGAACCCTGTGTAGTAAGTTAGTACAGATGCTTGTACAGGCACCTTTTGAAGTTCGTGTAGAGTACTGGCTATTGGCATTTCTAATTTGTATCCAGTTTTTTTTTTTTTTTTTTTTTTTTGTTGTGAACAGATGTTACATCTGCTGGAGAAGTAAAAGCATATGAAACCCAACATAAGCCACAGAAATGTTCTGGAATATGTAAAATTCATTCCTGTGATTTTCTGTTCGTTGTCGGTAATTGCTGTAAAGAAAAACAAAAACGCTTGCTTGCCAGAGATAAATCACGCCCTGCCACCCGAAGAAAAGCGTCAAAGAAAGCTGTTAGGTAAGACTGTAGGTATTGCCGCTGTGCACTTTATGTGGTCATTGTCTTGTAATGGATTGGCTCACAATATACTTCTTGCTTAAAATCCAAGTCTGTTGGTGTTGTCAGCTGATAATTTCACCATCCCATGTTTCAAATACGCACAAGACTGTTGTCATGCCTGCATGTGCTGGTTTTTTTTTTTTTTTTTCCTTTGAAAAATTTCTGGTTGGAGCATAATGCAGAGCTTCAGATTACCGGCACGCCTGCGACGTCTTTGTGTGAAGTGGTACGTTGCATATAAAGCTCATGTAACGGTCATGACCGTGATGGGATGGGAATTTGTCCTTCTGTCACAACTGACCTTGTGGGAACATCGGACATAAAAAAGATCATGCCTGTCCCTGCAACCACAGTTCTTTCTGATATGTGAATGATCAGCTTAACGATCGTTTTGGACTCGAAACTAGTGACAAGTTAACTCCATGACCTGAGGAAGAGAGTAGTTACTGTCCCTGTCCTTTATTGCTAGTGTCGGCTCACATATGCTGCATTCATTGTATTATGTAACTGGCAGTGAGAAAGGTGCTACTGAAGGGGAAGTTAGACCGGCACAGTCACAGACTGGTTGACGGAGCTTGAACAAGGAATTTTTTTTAGCAGTTTGGATGTAACAGCTTGCAAATGGGATGATAACAAATCTTCCTTTGCGTAAGTGATGATCACACTCAGTCACACACACACACACACTCGCACCATGTGATGAATTATCTACTTGCATGCACACACACGTAGAACATATGATAAATGATCAGAAAATACAGTCATAGCATATTCATGGTGCTTTCTGATGACCAGTACAGTTGCCTTTGGAGTTTAAACTTATCCATAAGCATCTGAGGCAACTTTTTCTAAGTCCAGCCTGGAGCTGAGAGCCCAAGCAGTGTATCGGACGCCTGAGCTGAGCCTTTTCCAGTGTGTAGGCCAGTTTTTGGTTCCCTTCAGTTTTTTTTCCTTTTTAATGATTTGCTTGTTAACTCTCTTGACAAGCGAGTGCCCGCTAGCGCCCAACTGGAAATCACACAGCCAAAAGGCTGAGCGCCTGCCAGCGCCCAGTAAAACACGTGGCAACAATTGGCGCCTCCATGTTTCTCGGAGAAAAGGAAGTCTTGCGAGAACGTGACTTCCTTCTTCCTGTAGCCATTTACTTCCGTTTGCAAAAAACCGCAAGTCGATACGTGCCGTAGTTCTCGAGTTATGAATTTTTAAAGTTTTGTGGTCGAAATGCTGTTTTTCACCATGGCTAACCTTGATTTCTGCCGCTCTATAATGAGATTTAGTGATGAAGATACTGTGATTTGTGGGATTTACAGCATAAGACTTAGTGAAAGTGCTGGGTAATGAAGCTTAGAGTGACCTAGATTTCGACTGGGATGAGGTTCCAGGTATGATAAATAACGATTCGGAAGAAAGTTCTGGAGAAGAAGATTTTTTTTTTTCCCCCGAGTAAATGGCTCATGTAACATTCTTCAAACTTACGATATAGCAACATACATATTCGTAGGAATTTTTAAAATTATTTTCATTCCACTATTTCCTTTCCTCTCTTTTAAATTAATTTTTAAATTGAGTAACCATGTTAAAATTACGGAGTTACTTATTTTGCTGATGGTTTTCGGCGTAACTGAGCTCAGGTAAGTGCATACTGAAGAGGGTTAATGAATGGCTATGTATTGTATGTAATCTGATGAAATGTAGATAAAATAATTTTTCTTCAGGAGTAAAACAACTATGTCGATCTGCAACCATGTTTGCAATATTGAATTTATTTCTGCATGAAAGTCGTGTAACATTTTAAAATTCATATAGTTATTTTGTAAGTAAATCTGCTTATTCTGCTGCATTCATGCCAGTACTGCTGCTGTCTCTGCACGTAAGAACTTTGGCGTCCGCCATTTGCCGTGGCCCGTCTCCTCTTTTCCAAAGAATTGTTCAATCAAATTAACTCTTGCTTGAAATGCTGAGCGGTTTCCTGTCAGAGATTTGTTGAATCATTGCTGTGTGATGATTACACCATTTGAGTTTCTGTTTGAATAAGAAATCTATGCACAACATGTAGATGCATTGGCGAACGACAAGAAGGGGAAGAGGGCGGAATACATGCCAGCACGTTTCACGATGCCTGGGATATGCTAAGCGTCATCGTATTTCCTGATGGACGATGGCATGCCTTTGGCTTTTGTCCCACCTGTATGAGCTGCCAGCGGACATGTGCCCCATGATGATTGAAAAAAATCTGAAGCTGTTATATTGGTGTAGTTTGGTCTTCCTCATACCCCAGGAGTGGGAGCGTTTCTGGTTGTTGACCTAGTAGCTTCCAACAGAGTGTGCAGAGCTGTGTAACAACTTTTTCACCCCACACAACTTTCCTGACGTTGTGTTCATTTTTCACCTTTTTTCCCCCACTCCTTTGTCCCCCCGAGTCAGATTTTGATTTTTTTTGTGATTTATTAATCCTGATATGTTTTTCACTTTTTGTGAATTGTTATTTGCATGATTTATTGTCTTTTTTTCACGTAGAATTTTAATATTGATTTATGTATGGCTTATAGTTTCGTGTCAGCTGGAAGAGTTTTATGTCACATGTATATGTGCATCTGCCAGTGTTCCAGCCTCTGACAGATGTAGCGTATTCGTCGAATGGGATTTTTGTGTTAGTGTTGTGATGTATGTTGTGCCTGTTCCCAGTTGATTCTCCTGGTTTTCTTTTTAATGTTAGCCATAATTTCATCAAGGTTGTCGTGGCTTTCTGTCAAGAATAAGTAGTTCATGTCCAAGGCTCCCCATACAGTGTGTTGTGTCTTCTTGCTCTGTGCAGGTGAAAGTGAAACTCTTGGAATGAAAAGAATATGTTGGCCAAGTGGGAACAGACCTTTATAGATGGCATTAAAAAAAAAGACCTTTGTGATTTGCATTATTTTGTTGTTGAATGTTAGAAACTGCATGTTGCATAGATTGTGCAGTTGTCTTGTACAGCTGATAGTTGGAGACAGTGACCTTCGGTCCTCTGTACCGTTACTTTGACCAGCAGAATTAGTTTGAGCTCCTTTTATCCATAAATAAGGACCGGCATCCTGCATCAGTTTCAGCTAAGCAGTTCCTACATCTTTATCCAAGACGGTAATTTCTTGTCGATCAAGTGACATCAGTGATCAGTGTGTGGGAAGGCAGAGAGGTCATACAAAGATGTGTTAAATGTTTAGCATAATACAAAGCCTGAAAAGTGTGTGTTCATGCTACTTTTAATGCAAACTGTGCAGATGTTACTGTAGGGAATAATGAAGGGCTTGTATGTGACTTGATACGGAGCTGCCAGGAGCTGTGCTTTTGGCTTCGCATGCTACGATCTTGTTAACAATGCTACGCTGCTACATTTTGTGACAAGACGGTATGCCAGAATCAAAGAAAGGAAAAACCTCCTCATAGACTTGGCAGTGGCTTCAACAGAACCGAAATGACATAGACCTGTAGATCGTAGACATTTCTTCAACAGTGGCCAAGTTCAGTGAGGAGAGGGAGGAAAAGTCGAAGAAAAAGCCTTGTTGATTGATTTTATTGTTGGCCATTTTGACTGACATTGAAGGTCGGGTCAAAACCACACGGTATGTATGGAGATTACTTGGTCTGCCATCATGTATGAGAAGCATAATGCAACTGAAAGTGTTGTACAGTCCAAATAATTATAGCACTTACAAGTCCGACGCTTAGATTTGGTATGCTATACTTAAAATGTCAAAATGCTAATGTTTTGAGGCCATGACAGCTCGTTTTATATATGTCAGCTGTTTAGAATTTTCTGCATGCTGCTCATGTTTACAATCAAAGTATTCAAACAGAATTGCAAATTGTTTCAGCAGTCTTTTTTTTTTTTTCTTTTTCTTTTTTTTGTGTGATAAACATGACAGTGAAACGTGCATGCTTCATGGCTAAAATGGTCTGTGATTTCAGTTACAAAGAAGATTCTGATGACGTTACCGATTCTGACGACATCATAGAGGCTGCCACACCTGCAGAAGCGGAAGTTGACAATCGAGAAACCATTGAAAAAATTTTGGACCACCGCTGGGGCAAGAAGGGAGGTTGGTATTTCACTGCTTTCTTTACACAGGTTTAAAACTGAATGGTTTGGCATGAAAAAATGATGTAGAGAACAGCAGCACTATACAGATTTGTACAGTGATATTTAAAAAGAATGGACCTTGGAAGATTAAACTTTCAGCAGCACTATACAGGTTCATGCAGTGATATACTTCTTCTTCTTCTTCTGCGTTCGATTGAAGCTGGATGCGTCAGACTTGTAACCCGGCCGCCATGATGAAGCCCGCGGTCTTCTCTAGGTCAGAACGGGCTCCCCAAAGCTGCGCCTGTAACTCCGCTCCCTCCGGCCAGGTTTTGTGTCGTAGAGCTGCGTGAGTAGGACAGCGCAGGAGGACATGTTCAGGGGTCTGGGGTCCAGTGCCGCATGGACACTGGTCAGTGTAGGTGATCTTCAGGCGGTTAAGGTGGCTCAGCAGTCTGCAGTGGCCGGTCCTCAGTCTGAAGAGGATTGTCTGCTGGTGCCTTTGGAGCTGGTGGATCGGGTCAGCACCACTCTCTGCACCCAGCCTTCTCTTCCACTGGGACTGAAACTGGTTGTGGATGATGGTCTTGGCCTCCCTGTAGGTCACGGGGTGGCTGAACTGCTCCATTTTGCTGCCTGCTTTGGAGAGAGCATCAGCTTTTTCGTTGCCCATGATCCCACAATGAGACGGAATCCACTGAAGCGTAATGACAGACTGTTTTGAGAGTTCATGGAGGGCAGCCTTGATGTCTTGCGTATGTTGTTCATTTCTTGTGTTCTGAAGTCCCTGCAGCAGAGATCGGCAGTCTGTGAAGAAGACAACCTTCTGTGATGGGCTGGCCGGTTCCAGAAAGATCCTCACTGCGTGGAGCAGTGCTATTGCCTCCGCTCTGTAGTTGGAGGAGATCTTTCCAGTAGGGAAGGCCTTGTGTGTCAATCTTCCATTGGTGTGTCTGATGAAGAACCCTGCTCCTCCATTCTTGACTGCTCCTTCTGAGGATCCATCTGTGAAGACGTGGGTCCACTCACTGGGGTTGTATTGGTTGGCGATCATCTCCTGTGCTAGAGCTTTCATTACTTGAGGGGCTTGACGGTCCATTCTTTTAATGCCAGGAACTTCGGTGATGATTGCGACATCTTCCAGGTGATTGTCTGGTTCCTCAAAATTTGGAAGCATCTCCATTTCGGCTGGTGAAACAGGCAGCAGGTCTTCATTGCTGCGATGCAGGCTCTTAGACAGGTGGTTGAAACTTGTTCTCTTTAGCCTGTTTTTGGTGGGGTTCTGCATCTCGGTGTGCATGGGGTGGGTAGGCATACGCAGTAACTTTTCACTGTGGATGAAAACCTTCTCCTCGCGTCTGTCTTCGAGGGAATGTAGACTAGTAAGCTTCTCCATGGCTTGGATTGGGGTAGTCTTCATCCCTCCAGTGATCAGTCGCAATCCTGCATTCTGCACTTTGTTCAGGCGACTGGTGTTGGTCTTGGATGCAGTGGCCCATGCAGAACTGCCATACTCCAGGGTTGGTCTGACGGTACCCACATACACCTTCTGCAGGATGCTGCTGTTTGCGCCCCAGGATGTACCGGCCAGCTTCTTCATGATGGCGAGCTTCCTGACTGCTTCGTTTTCAATGTTCTTGAGGTGCGGATTCCAAGTAAGCCGCTTGTCCAGCTTGATGCCTAGGTATGTTGGGTTGTCTTCTTGTTTTAGCTCTCTTCCATTTATTTTCAAGCTGATGGTTTCTCGCAGTGGCGACAGCGAGAAGACTGTGGCCACTGTCTTGGTGGCATTGACTTCTACGCCCCAGTCATAGGCCCATCTTCCGACGTGTTCCAGTGCTTCCTGCATCCTGTAGCTGGCTGTGGTTAAATGGGTGATATACAAAAAGAGAATGGACTTTGAAATTAAAAGTTCAAAGTCACTCATGGTCAGCATCTCATATCAGCCTCCTCCATTCTAGTCCATTTCTATTCGAAGCAGTGCTTCATGATACCAGAGCTTTGGACTTGCTTATTGACTTGACTTGTCTTTTTAACTGCATAAGATCTCAAGACTAGAGCACTGTCACCACACAGCCAGCATGGTAGTTTAGAACAATGCATCTTATCCCAATGATGTGGTGACTGACTTATAATTTCAGCCACCGGCAGCAAAACCACAGACTACAACGTCCAAGAAAATGGCGACCCCAACACCAGCGGATCCAGCCTGAACACCACAATGGAGGTGGTGGAAGAGGCAGCAGAAGCAGCAGACAAGGCGGAGGAGGAGGAAGAGAAAGTCAAAGAGGAGGTCAAAGAGGAAAAGGGGAAGAAAGAGATGGAGAAGCAGTACCTGATCAAGTGGAAGGGATGGGCCCACATCCACAACACATGGGAGACTCACAGCTCCCTGATACAGCAGAAGGTCAACGGCTTGAAGAAGCTGGAGAACTACATCAAGAAGGAGGAGGAGATTGATGAGTGGTCAGTGAAGTACTTGCTTTCTCCTTTTGCCTCGGTTTCATCTGTGTCTCTTAGTCATTTTTGTGTGTGTGTGAGAGGGAGAGAGAGAGAGAAAGAAAGTATTTTAAAGCTGATAAATATGTTACACCCCCTGCTGTCGCCACCTTCCGCTTCCAATTATCAGCTTGTTTCTCCCTCCCACTCCCTAGCCTTACCCTTAACCCATAGAGTGCCGTCAGCCAACGCCGCATTAAAAATGCTTTCCCAGTGCCTATGGGCTGTCCACTGACGTCATGCATTTTTCTTGAATTTTCATTCGTTACTATTTCTATCAACGGACTTAAATAGAGTGTGCGTAGTAAGCCTTATATGTCTGTAGTATTAAAATGATATGTAAATGACCACACGTGAGGGGAAAGCCCATTTATTCTCATCACTGACTGGATGACCAGCCAGCACTTTGTCTCGCTTGCAAAGATGGCGGCGCAACCTTCGACAAGCGCAGCGACCAAATCAACATATTTACACAGCTGAGCAGGCTCTGCTAATGATTTTTGACAAAGACAATAATCTTTTATTCAACGACTCACTCGAGCATGAAGGTGAGATGATGATAGTGATGGAATTGCCGACCGTATTCGTCAGTTATTGTGTCGGGATGTGTGACCTCAATGTGTGTTCAGCTGACTGGTTTGCCAGCGTCGAACGAGCTCGCCTAGTGTGTACTCTGCACTGCATGCCAGTGGTCAGTGACGCGATAGTCAGCGCAAGAGGGGAGCGCGGCCTGCTCGCGGCGTGGCACGGGGCAGAGGGAAAGGTAGGGGAAGAGGAGCAGTGAAAGAGAGGGTTGAAGTCCAGCAAGGGGGCGTGGTGGGGAGAGGGGGGCGTGGTCGTGGACTGACCTGTCTGCATAGAGTGTGAGCGTCTTCATAGACTTCTAAACTGTTTTACTTTCATTTACAGGTGTAGTGTGACAATACAAACTTTATTTTCAACTTTTTTGCTTTGTGTTCTTGTTTGGATGTGAAGATGTAGTGGTAAATACATATGCTTTTGATCGTGCAAAAAAAACTATCCAAATCTAATTGCCTAAATACTTTTTTATTATCAAAATTAAAACAAAAGAAGCCCAGATTCAAAATCTTCATTCAATTTCCTTCAAAAATCATATATATTTCATTGTTATATCTTTTGTAGTTTCTGAGCTAGAATTTTTTGTTAATTTTTACCCCCAAATCATTAGATTTCCCTGGCACTGGGAAAGCCTTTGTTTGTAACATTTTCAAGCAGCGAACGGGTTAAAAAGTGTAGTCAAGATGGCTGAAAACAATTCTTGGTTTGTGGTTTGAAAATGGCTGCAATTTTTCTGAGTTTTTGTAGTTTGCATATATCTTTTGCTTCGTTTGTCACTTCTATGCTAGACATGTTGGTGGTGTGATGAAAAGGTGACCATGTTGTGATGATGTTTTCTGGCAGGAGGCAGACAGCAACACCTGAGGACATAGAGTACTATGTCTGTCAGAAGGAAATGATGACAGAACTTTGTAAATCACATCAAGAAGTGGAACGCATCATTGGTGAGTGCAATGAAATGTCCTCATTCTACTGACCATCCCCGTTCTCTTTCTCTCTCTCTCTCTCTCACTCTGTCTCTGTCGCTGTGTCTCTCTCTCGCTTTTTTCCAAGTTTGAATCTTTGTTGTCAGAAGTGTAATTGGTAAAAACTTGTTCATACTTTGTTCATTTTCTTTTCTTTGTGTTTTTTGTTGTTGCTGCTGCCTAGGCTGAAATATACCATTTTTTTTCTTTTTAGATTTGATATTGGCAGGGTGGGTGGGGTGGTGGTGGTAGGATGGGAACAGTTCTTTCCTTTTTTTTTGAATCGAGGAAATGATTACATCATGTATTTGAAAAATAGTAATAGATTACAGTAAGCTTATTTTAAGGTAATCCAGTTGATATGTAACAGTAAGCTTATTTTAAGGTAATCCAGTTGATAGGTAACAGTAAGCTTATTTTAAGGTAATCCAGTTGATAGGTAACAGTAAGCTTATTTTAAGGTAATCCAGTTGATAGGTAACAGTAAGCTTATTTTAAGGTAATCCACTTCATTCAGTTTGTCACAAAGTACAAAAGTGGATTACTAGGTGCCCTGCATGTTTTATGCAACAGTGAAATATGTCTGATGTTGAGAGCCTGTTGGAGGTATTTCAGTCTTGTTGCTGATTCAGATATTTCTTTACATTGTTTTCTTTACATTGTTATATTTCTTTTTTAAACCTAACAGTTGAGTCCTAATTTTTTCTGTGTTGTTGTTACCAAAAAAAGGTAGAGAAAATATCTGAGCTCTGTTCATTTTGATGCTGGAATTGCGCATTTTCTTCCGCAGCCAACAATGAAACGGATTACATGTGCAAGTGGGTGGGTCTTCCGTACTCTGAATGTACGTGGGAGGATGCAGAGCTGATTCGACGGCTTCACCAGACCAATGTGGATCAGTATCATGCCCGCCTCAAGTCACAGCGCATTCCTTCCCGTCTCAGCAAAGTGAGTTAACCCTCTTCAGTATGCACTTACCTGAGCTTAGTTACGCCGAAAACCTACGGCAAGATAAGTAACTCCGTAATTTGAACATGGTTACCCAATTTAAAAATTAATTTAAAAGAGAGGAAAGGAAATAATGAAATGAAAATCATTTAAAAAATTTCTACGAATATATATGTTGCTATATCATAAGTTTGAAGAATGTCACATGAGCCATTTACTCGGGGAAAAAAATTCTTCTTCTTCAGAACTTTCTTCCGAATCGTTGATATCTGGACCTCATCCCATTCGAAATCTAGGTCACTGTAAGCTTCATCACCCAACACTTTCACTAAGTCTTATGCCGTAAATCCCACAAATCACAGTATCTTCATTACCAAATCTCATTATAGAACGGCAGAAATCAAGGTTAGCCATGGTGAAAAACAGCATTTCGACCACAAAACTTAAAAAATTCATAACTCGAGAACTACGGCACGTATCGACTCGCGGTTTTTTGCAAACGGAAGTGAATGGCTACAGGAAGAAAGAAGTCGCGTTCTCACAAGATTTCCTTTTCTACGAGAAACATGGCGGCGCCCATTGTTGCCACGTGTTTTACCGGGCGCTGGCAGGCGCTCAGCCTTTTGGTTGTGTGATTTCCAGTTGGGCGCTAGCGGGCACACGCTTATCAAGAGGGTTAATATTCGTGGGGGTTTGAATGGGGTTTGCTCAATTTTTCCGTCGTGTTTAACATATGCAGAACCATGCTGAACTGAATGCAAGCTGTAGCCTGTTTGCTCAGATTGGCTGAAATTTGCAGTTGATAAGTAATGTCAAGATGGTCTGTACTCTTTCAGTCTGATAAGCTTTTTTTTATCCTCTCTTTGTGTGGCCTGGCATGAAAAATGATTCTCTTAAGTTTTGGTGTGTCTGGCAAATAAATTTTATGGTTCCGTGAGTGCTCAGCTTTATGATGTGTGTTGTGTGTAGGTGCTGAAAGTCCGTCCCAAGTTTGTGGCCTTGAAGTCACAACCCAATTATTTGGGCAGTGAGGATCTGCAGCTGAGAGACTACCAGCTGGATGGCCTGAACTGGCTCGTTCACTCCTGGACAAAGTAAGGTTCCACTGCTATTTTACTAGTGCCATTTTTCTTCACTAAGAACATCTTGACTGATTTTAGATTACATTTGAAATCTTCTCTCTTCAAACGGCATGTCTGATTTTTACTGGATATATGAACATGTGTTTGAATTTATTTCTTGTGGGGAAAACGTTTTTCAGCAAGTTTCTTTCCCGCTCCTTTTCTGTCAACTGGTATGTGTGTGTGTGTGCCCATGTTTTCTGTGGTCAGATTATGCTTTCCCTTCATTACGGTTTAGGCTTCTTTTCAGATTCTTGCCTTTTGGTCATATTTGTCATTGAATGAAAAATCGGGGAAGTTGTAATATCAGTGAATATAGTGATGATGTGATTTCCATCACAGGCGCAACAGTGTGATTCTTGCTGACGAGATGGGGTTGGGGAAGACGATTCAGATTGTGTCTTTCCTGGCCTACCTGTACAACGCTCAGCAGCTGTACGGGCCCTTCCTGCTGGTTGTGCCTTTGTCCACCCTCAACGCTTGGCAGAGGGAGTTTCAGAACTGGGCACCAGAACTTAATGTGGTCGTCTACATTGGCGATGTCACCAGTAGAAACATGGTAAGTGGTTTGAAAGGATGAGAGAGAGAGAGAGAGTGAGTGGTGGGTGGGGGAGATAAATTGGTAAATGTCGGGGATTCAGATTGTGCTGAATATATAAAGGAAAAGGGTTCTGGTCATGAGGTGATAAGTATGGAGTATTGGTCAACTGATCAGGAGATCTGTTTCGTAATTTCAGAAGAGAGAAAAAGAGTTGATAGCGTGAGAGATCAAGGGAACACAGACTAGTTCTATATGCCCAAAGATGTCCGTAATTTAGCTGCCCTGTCATTTACTGCTTTTGTTGTTTGAATCTTTTCAAGATAAATATGTTCTTTTTTGATTTGATTCATTCAGGATGTGTTTTTTTTTTTTCCTGTGCGAATTCGGCGGCTCTGAAAAGGGCTCTGCATGGTCCAGTGGTCTGTGACAATAAAACTGGAACAACTTCCATGGAGAACGATGGATCTTGTCAGTTTTCCCATACACCACTCTCACTCTCACCATTCTTTCACTCCAACCTGCACCATGAAACACCATAATATTTTTTTGATTAAAAAAAAAAAATCCGTATTTTCACTGATTTTTGCATCTTTTGGGAGATCACTTTTACATTACCTTGCAAGATTCAACACTTTGCCAATAAATCCAAATCTGACAATCAGTCCAAATCTGACGACTGGTGTGTTCTGCTGACTGCCAGTGTGTTTTATTTTAAATATGACAGTCGGTCCAAATCTGACAATCAATCCAGATCTGATGATCGGTATGTTCTGCTGACTGCCAGTGTGTTTATTTTAAATCTCTCAATCAATCCAGATCTGACAAGCAATCCAGATCTGACTGACAAGCAATCCAGATCTGACAATCCAGATATGACAGTCAATCCAGATCTGATAATCAGTATGTTCTGCTGACTGCCAGGGTGTTTTATTTTAAATCTGTCGATCAATCCAGATCTGAAAATCAGTCCAGATCTGACAGTCGGTCCAGATCTGACAATCAATCCAGATCTGACAATCAATCCAGATCTGGCAATCGATCCAGATCTGACAATCCAGATCTGATGATCGGTATGTTCTGCTGACTGCCAGTGTGTTTTATTTTTTGGGGAACCTTGTTAGTGACTTGAATCTTTTGTCATTCTTTACCCCTAATTTGTTGGGGTTTTTTTTCCCCATAAAGACTTGATCAAATTCGTGCAGTTGCTCTGAACAGGTTGTTGCCCAACAAGTGGAGTTGATGTATTCATATTTGCCATGTGCAGATCCGAGATTACGAATGGTGCCATCCGTCTTCAAAACGGCTGAAGTTCAATGTGCTGATCACAACATACGAAATTCTCTTGAAAGACAAGGTGAGTGGTGCTTATATGTATATTTTGCATTTTGATTGATAGTATGGTGGCAGGAGACGAGTCCAGCTTTTATACAAGAAAGTTGTTGAAGTGTTCATGATTCTTGTATGAATTACAGTGATTTGAACAATTAATAAGCAAAATTATATTTTTGTCTGTCTGACCTGATGAGAAGCAGTGTAATGCAACATGCAGCCTTTGGTGAGTTGCAGGTAAAGTCCAGTATATGTTCATTTGGTTAAGGTTATGCGTAATCCATGTGACTCCTAGTAGTAAGAAAGCTAGGAAAGTAATGAGTCTAGTGGTAAACTTTGTTCTATAGCTGAACAGATTTTTTTAATGAAAAGAATAGTAGATGTTCATATATGTATGTCAGCAATGATGTTGTCATGATGTATGATGTTTTTTTTTTTTGGATGCAGTCATTCCTGGGCACTGTTTCCTGGGCTTTCCTGGGTGTGGACGAAGCCCACAGACTGAAGAACGACGACTCTCTGTTGTACCGCTCCCTGAAGGACTTCGACACCAACCATCGCATCCTCATCACTGGCACTCCTCTGCAGAACTCCCTGAAGGAATTGTGGTCCTTGCTGCACTTCATCATGCCTGACAAGTCAGTGTTGTGGTGTGAAAGGGCTGGTGGATGAGGCAGTGTCTTGGAACATACCTTTATGCTGTAGGCTAACACTTCTAATGATTGTGTTTGGATTCTTCTGTACCTTGTTGAATGTCTGTGCGTTCTTTATGTGTGTCTCCATTTCACACTGTTTTATGTATAATTTCAGTTCTTTACTTTTTACTAGTAATATCTTTTGTTGTGACGATTTGCTTGTCATTTGTTGTGGATTTTTTTTTTTTTTTTGACTCTGTACCATTTTATGTGGAACAAAGATGTGGGAGCTGGAGAGGAAGCCTAGATTTCCTCATTCTTTGGTGGCTTATTGAATGCCAGCGCCTCAAACCATGTAGTGGTTTAAGCTGAAGAGATGATGTAGTGGATGAAGGATTTGGGGATGTAGAATTGCTTTCAAATTTCAGTTGAGGAAAGTGCAGTAAATGGTGTAATGCGACACTGTGCAGGTTTGATGACTGGCCAGAGTTTGAGGACCGACATTCTTCTCAGGACAAGGACGGTCTGCGTGCTCTGCACAAGCAGCTGGAGCCGTACCTGATCCGACGTGTCAAGAAGGATGTGGAGAAGTCATTGCCGGCAAAGGTAGGTCTTGGCAGAATTGAGGTTCACTCGGTGTCCTCGATGTATGATTAATGGATACTGGAGAATTCCAGGAGTAAGGGTGGCATTCAAGTGGTAATTCACTTTACATAGAGACACTTAGTGTACACATGGTACAGAATTGCTTTGGGATGTGTTAAGTATTGATTGTTTGATGTTGGCTTGATTTCTTATGCTGATTAGAAGATGTACGATTTTTCCACTTCTGACAGCAAACATTGTGGAACCTCTATTTCAGATGCACATTCTTCATGCTTGTATTTTTGTTGTGAGTGCTTATTTCATTCTGTCTTATTTACAGGTGGAGCAGATCCTGAGAGTTGAAATGTCATCTTTACAAAAACAGTATTACAAGTAAGGCTGAAATAAGGCTGGTGTGTTTGAGTGTGCATGTGTTGTGTGGTGTGGCAACAGAATTTAACATTGGTGACAGAATGTAAACATTGAATCGTGCTTGAAAGGTATGAGGTAAGTTGCTGTAATTGGCATGCAGTCTTTGAACGGATGTCATATGGTTTAACCTGGGAGAAACAACCTATGTTTGAGCAGTCCTGGGAATATTCATTTTCATTGCAATTATTTTTCTGACCGTTTATGCAGTAGAGTATGTTAAATGTGCATAGAAAGTTCTTGTAGATGGACCATGTAAAGTTTCAGAGTATAGGTTGCAAACGGGACTGTTGCAAAGTATGTAGAAAATTGGCAATAGCTTTGGATGTTTTTTCAAGATGTTTTGAATGGTGCATAATGTTGGGAAGAGAATTTATATTGTGATTCAGATAAATCGAATGTGGATTTGGGTGAAGATGATTTTCATTCATTTTTGTTTGATGCCTTGCTGAGAATGTGTCCTGTTAGCAAAACTTCTCCTGTTCGCCCTGGGAGTGCATTTCAAGCCCATGGTGAAGGGCATGGTAGAATAAGAGGAGTTGCTAGCACTTCAAACCTCCCACCCCCCACCCCGCACCCATTGCTATGTACTGGCAGTGAAAAAGGGATGGAATGTAGCATTTCTGCGTACATTCTATGTCCCTATTCATTTTGTGTGTGTGTGTTGCTATGTGTGTGTGTTTTGTTTGTTTACTTTTACAGTGGAATCTTTGTAATTATTAATGATTATATCATAAGTGTTCTCGTTATATCTATCAACTCTTGAAGACATTATTCATTCTGTGATGTTTCAATGAAAATACTACATGAAATTGTTGAGACTGAGTGATAGGCACTGCATCAGTTACAAAAAAATCATTGCTTGGTTACTGGCACATGCCAGGGGCATGAATCGTAGTGTAATGATTTCTGTGATAAATTGTTAAAAAAAAATAAAAAGATCAGTTTGGCAACTTTCCCAAGAACAAAACAAATGATGAAAGTGTTGCCGGTGTAGGTGGATTCTGACAAAGAACAAAAGAAATGATGAAAGTGTTGCCGGTACAGGTGGATTCTGACAAAGAACAAAAATGAAAGTGTTGCCGGTGTAGGTGGATTCTGACAAAGAACAAAAGAAATGATGAAAGTGTTGCCGGTACAGGTGGATTCTGACAAAGAACTACAAAGCTTTGATGAAGGGCCAGCGGGGCAACGTGACAAGCTTCGTCAACATCATCATGGAGCTGAAGAAATGCTGCAACCATGCACACCTTACTCGCGTGGAGGAGGAGTCGGCAGGACAGGATAGGATTCAAGTGAGTATGGATGATTGCGCATACAGGTCTGCTCACAGGCTTCGTGCTGACAATGTTTGGTTGAAATCAGTGAACCATCTTGTTGCTGAGTGTCAGATTCTTGTATTTGTGATCTCACACCCAAATCCCTTTTCCCATCCTGCAGCAGCTGTGGACCTCGGAGTCTTCTTTTGTAGCAACAAGTGATTCGGTAGAACCTCATTGATCCAGAAAGACTAAATCACACCAACAACTGATAGAGTTGAGCCATGTGGGCCTGTTACAGTTATTCCGCTACTTTGTCGATTGTGTAAGCATTGTTTACATTTAGAAATGTGTACTTTCTCACAACAGACAGGATGCATATGGATGACCACCCATGATGTGGAAGTAAAATTGCCAGTTTTTTCCTCTCCTGATGGTTTTGAAGGGATCTGGGTTTATCTGATTCCAGACGTTGGTTCGAGGGAGTGGAAAACTAATCTTGCTGGACAAGCTGCTAACGAGGCTGAGAGACACAGGCCACCGAGTGTTAATATTCTCTCAAATGGTGCGCATGCTGGACATCTTGGCCGAGTATTTGCAGCTTCGACACTTCACATATCAGGTATGTAGCGCTTGGCTTCAGAAAGAGAATTCTCCCACAGTGTGTTGACCCTGAAAGCAACGTTAATGCATTTGTCACCTTTTTCCATAACACAATGTCTATGATCTTATTTTATGTCATTTGCTGTGGTTGAAAATGTGGTAGGTGGTTTTGATGAAAATGTTCATTGTAATGGGTTCCTTTGGAGTCCATAATTTGCAAGGAGACCACTTGATAACACACATGGTGATATGATCTATCTTGACGGTGAGGGAAGGAGGTAATGAAGAGTGAAGCAGGGGATTGCTTGTTGGAACGCCGATTACAGGCGAGGAGTGATTATGTCGGAAAGAACTTGCGTGTGTGGAGATGAGGATATATGTGCAACATTTGTATAACATTTGTGAAAGTTGTGTCTTTTATGTGGTTGGCGTGTCATGTGGCTTTGGGTATTGGCAACTCCTGATCACTGTAAATTTGTACTGCAACTGAAGGTGGTCTAACTCGTTGACAACGTTCAGAGAAAAACTTGACAAGAATATTTTCTTTTTGATTGTCAGAGGTTGGATGGATCCATACGAGGCGATGTACGAAAGCAGGCCATGGACCATTTCAATGCTGAAGGCTCACAGGTGTGTGTGGGTTTCATGTCATTTTTGTGTCTGATCATTCCGGGCTCGAAGGTTTAATTTGTTGATTTTCAAAATTGCGCAGAGATATAGGAATGAGTGTGTGTGTGTGTGTGCATGCGTGTGCGTGCTTGTGTGTGTTGTGCAGAGATAAAGAGTGCGTGTGTGTGAGGGGTGGTTTTTGAATTGCATGTTCATCCCAGAGGAAAGAGGTGGGAGAGGGTAGAGGAGACGGGGGGAAGAAAATGGAAATATGTTGACATATGTTACAATGCTGTTTGTATATTCTTGGGATTTTATGAAATGCTTTCAGTATCTGGTTCTGGGGATTTTTGTGGAACATGTCTGGAAAAAATGATACGGTAAATAGAATGAATTTTGTTTTTCTCAAATCTTTAAGTTTTGTTTGTTATTATGTTTTTTTTCCTGTCTCACTTTGACCTGTCCTGGTGAATATTTCTTGGAACTTATTTTAGTAGTAAGTTTCTTATTCCTTTAGGTATTCGTGTACATAATCATTTCAGGCTTTGGTAGGGATGTTCTGCGATGAAGTGATCGGAGTAGCATGGAAATCCAATAAGAATGTCTGAGTTGTCATCACACAGGATTTCTGTTTCCTGCTGTCCACCCGTGCTGGAGGTCTGGGCGTCAACTTAGCCACGGCTGATACTGTGATCATTTTTGACAGTGACTGGAATCCTCAGAACGACCTGCAAGCTCAGGCCCGTGCTCATCGCATTGGGCAGAAGAACCAGGTCAGTGGTAGATCATGGGACTGAGGGAAGGAATGAGCGTAGGTTCAGTAGTGATGGTGAAGAAAAACAAAAACTGAATACAGTGTTGTTGCCATGCATAAGTTATTTCATGAGCTTCGTTTATAAAACCAAATAGATTCCTTCTTAAAATTGCCCTCAAGATATAAATGTGGGGGAAATAAATGTCCAAAATACACGAGAAGAAAAGCTCCCCATATTTTTTAAATAGACCAAATGACAGGTAAGAAGAATGCTTTTGAGGTTCAGACAAGGATCATGTACATGCCGACTGTTAAGGTTTTTATGGTGGTGCTGATGAGTTGGTTCTGTCATTGTTGTCATTTGTTTTTTCTCTGTTAAATGTTGTTGATTCATCTCCCAAACACCTTTTACTTGCCCAACGCTGTCTCCCTTGCTTCTCTCCTCAGTTCCTTCAGTTCCATGTTACCAGTTTTCTTAAGCTGCCTCATAGTGATTCCAGGGTGTTATCACTTTGCATAAGGATTCATGGGCCAGATCGGATAAAGGAGCTGGGTGAGCATTGTGTTGCAGGTGAGTGTATACCGGCTGGTGACGAAGCAGAGCGTGGAAGAGACCATTGTGGAGCGAGCCAAACAGAAGATGGTGCTGGACCACCTGGTCATCCAGAGTATGGACACCACAGGCCGCACTGTCCTCAACAGGGGGCAGGCCCCGTCCAGGTTGGTTCCCCGCTCACACCACAACCCTGCTCTTTGTTCTGCCTAAAAGAAGTTCATCTATATGCTTGTGTTTTCGCAGAGTGCATGTACATGTTCTCTCTCCCTTCTCTCTCTTGGCCTTTTGTGTATGAGCACAGCTCCATGATACTTTGTTGGCACAATGTTAAAAACGTGTGATATCAGATTTTAAGAACATATTTATAAAAAAAAAACAAAAAAAACATAGTGTCACAAAATGACAACAACTGAATGATGAACTGTATGTTCACATTCTCATCCAGCAATCACACCCCCTTTTCCAAAGAGGAGCTGGCGGCCATCCTAAAGTTTGGTGCTGAAGATCTGTTCAAGCAAGAGGAGGAGGTGGAGGAGGAGCCTCAGGTGGACATTGATGAAATCCTCAAGTATGCTGAAACCCATGAGACTGAGGTTACCACCACCAGTGATGAGCTGCTGTCCCAGTTCAAGGTCATCAGCTTTGAGAACATGGAGGAGGACACTGATGTCAATATGGAGGACAGTCCAGGTAGGTTTGGATCCTAATCCATGGACGCCATGCCCAGAGGAATGCAGCGGGGTTGGGTGGAAGGGAGCAGACAAAAGCATGGAAAAACTCTGTGTGTGTGTGCACGTGCGTGTATGCGTTTGAATGGGTGCATTTAGTTTTTTTGTGTGCAGACATGTCAACACTAATGTGTGAGTAGAATTTTGTACAATTAAATGCAGATAAACTGATGGAATAAGTAAGTAAGTGATAATCAGAAACCTTGCAGACATTGTATAAACTGATGGAATAAGTAAGGATAGTGTGTTTTAAAGTATAATCAGAAACCTCGCAGATTGTTTTAAAGTATAATCAGAAACCTAGCAGACACTGTATAAACTGAGGGAATAAAGTATGGATAGAGTATTTTAAAGTATAATCAGAAACCCTTCAGACACTGTATAAACTGAGAGAGTAAAGTATGGGTAGAGTATTTTAAAGTATAATCAGAAACCTGGCAGACACTGTATAAACTGAGAGAGTAAAGTACGGATAGAGAATTTTAAAGTATAATCAGAAACCTGGCAGACACTGTTCCTCATCTCGCCCATAAGTATGCTACAGTATTGCTCCTTGCGCTCGGTGCTGACCTTACGTCAGGTTACTTTTTGGACAATTTGGTCATACCTGCTTTACAGCATTGTGTGCGGCTGCCATCAATGTAATTTTGATTTGTTTGTTTTTGACTCTTCTCTTGAAAGGTAGATAGGAAGTGATCATGCAGAGAAGTTTCTGGTAGATTATATAACGTTAACTTGAGTGCTGCTATTGTGAAAGAAATGCTTCTCATTCTTTCTCTCTCTCAACTGTTGGCATACTTATTCTTTCAATATGAACATTTTACCTGGGGCAGGTGTGTGTATGTATAGGCATACAGACATATGTATTTGAATATAGACATCCTATACAGATGTATCTATGTGATGAAATCTAGATCCCTAGCTTCTATTAACCATGTGGATGTCTGCGCATGATGCATGGTTGAAAACAAAACAAAACAAAACAGACCAAAGAATGGTTGAGCGTTTTCCCCTCCGAACATGAGTATTGTAGCAGATACCTTAATGTGGAATAGAATAGTATACCACGTTCATGTATAATCTATTAAGTTCTCCCTCAAAAAAAAAAAAAAAAAGGCAAATCCATTATATTTACACCTTGAGTAATTTCTCTCTAATATTCCTTTCCTTTGGTGTATTAAGTTTAGATGGTTCATACAGTGGAGGATAGGTTGGACATGGTTTGACTGGCAGTGCTGAGGCAGCCTGAAAATCCTTTATTTGGTCAGTTTTGTTCATAACATAGATGGCAGTCAAATATAGTCTCAGACGTGGTGAGTAGTTACATTGTTGGTGGAACAAAAGTCTGTACAGAACAAGTTCTCTGATGCCACCTGGTGTAATGGGTCTGCTTGCAGAAGGAAAAGAATGGGAGACATCATTCCAGAACACTTGCGGGAGAAGGTGGAGGAGGAGGAAAGGCAGCAACATTTATTAAATCTCCACCTGCCCCCACGCAGTAGAAAGACCATCAAACAGGTGGGGTGACTATAGGTTATCTTTGTTTTCATAGTTATTGATGACATGATGGTTTGATGTATTTGTTCCTCAAATTCCTATCCATTTGGATAGGAATTTGAAGCTGTGACATAGGGACAGTGAAGTAGACAATTATTGAAGAGTTGAGTGAAGAAGACAATTATTGAAGTGTTGCTGAGGATCATGGTGGCTTGTAATGGTAATTTGGGGTTGGGGGTTTGGGGTGCTTCAAGTTGCGATATCATATTGTTACAGCGTAAATGCTGAATGTCATGGAAAAACTTCTGATGAAAAATTGGTGCGATGTACTAAACACTAAAATGTCCCGTTAATTGGCTCAAAGTTTTGTATTCCCCATTCTTTTTAAAAATCAAGATAACTTTCCATGCAAAGTATGCCAAACTCGTCATCATTAAAAACAAAAAAGGAGGGGAGGGCTTTGGAGATAATGGAAATCTTACACAGGAGCCTTGAAGATTTTTGTAGATTATTTTTGTGTAAATAGTTGGCTGAACTGAAGATAAATGATTCGGGATGTATTCATGTACGTGGACGTCCAGAGCCTGAAAGAAATGTGACTGGTTCTCTTGCTCTCTCTCTGTCCTCTCCAACCACCAGAGCATAGCGTAAAACTTCTTTTCTGGATTATACTTTTTAATTATCTTTCAGCTGCAAATGGAGTATGATTCTGATCGTGAGAAACATTCCAAGCGCAAAAAAGACCATGAGGACAGTGATGCATCCAATGAAGAAGATGATGACGAGGATGATGACAGGCCAAAGAAACGAGGACGACCTCGTTCCAATGTGAAGGAAAAAGTGCGTGGATTTACTGACACAGAGCTCAGACGATTCATCAAGAGCTACAAGAAGTTTGCCCAGCCTCTAACAAGGTTTGTACTTGTAATCAAGTTTACAAAAACTTGATATGTTTGTTTGCTTTTTTTTTTTTTCTTTTTCTCATGAGAAAGTTTCTTGTATAAACTGACTAGCCTCATTCCAATGATCCTCACTGACCATTCAAATGGCAGGGTTGTAGATGGTGCCTAATGTGTATTGGACTAGAACAGCCACCACAGAATACTGCTGAAGTGACTCGGCAGCAGCACAGGTCATTTGCCTCATGACAAGACCCTGATGGCACTTGACAGGCAGTCTTATTTGCTGAGGCTGAATCAAAGCAAGCGTAGGTGTGGTGATAATGCAGGGCATCCAGAGTGGCAGACACAGAGTAGTGTCTCTGAGAAAATAACAGGATATATCACCAGGAAAAAGTGTCTTAATTGTGCTGTCAGAAGTCTAGTTTGTGATGGTGTTAAACTTGATTTTGTAACTTACACAGTGTTTCAGTCCAGAGATTGATCGATTGGTTGTGCTGTTAAGAACTTCTGTAGAAAAATGGTTTCATGATTTCCTGTTTGCTTGTATGTCTGTGGTGTTAGGAGTGCCACCTCCAGTGGACCCACCAAACACTAGGAAATTGTCATTTGAAATGATTGTAATGCATGGATGTAGCTAGAACCTTGCTTGTGGCATCATCAACCTGAATTGCTGCACATAATGCCAGGCGTGGTGTGGTGCGATTGTGTCATCTGTCTTAATACTAGAATGAGATATTGTTCCTGGTATGTGCTCTTCATCAGTAGAGAAAATAGATGGCTGCTGCATTGCAAGCTGTGCATCTGCTGTTGGAACCGAAGGGCTTGCTGTATATATTGTCTTATCAGAAAAAGGCCTTGTTTGTGAAATAGATGGCCCCTCTTGTTTGTTGGGCATTATCTATAAATGGTAGAGTTGTTTACAGCCATACATCCATGGAGTCACATCTGTCTGCAGGTTGGATGCTATCGCTATTGATGCGGAGCTTCAAGAGAAATCGGAGGCTGATCTCAAGCATCTTGCTGAAGTGCTGCAGAAGAGTGTGGATGATGCCATGGCAGAATATTCACAGAAGGTGCAGGTGGACCCAGCCTTTGATGGTGAGTAACTAAGTCATGCATGAACCCAACTGTCTGCTAAAGCTTTGTTTTGAAGTAGATTTACCAGTGTGAACTTCCGTTGTGAAATAGATGGCCCCTCTTGTTTGTTGGGCATTATCTATAAATGGTAGAGTTGTTTACAGCCATACATCCATGGAGTCACATCTGTCTGCAGGTTGGATGCTATCGCTATTGATGCTGAGTAACTAAGTCATGCATGAACCCAACTGTCTGCTACAGCTTTGTTTTGAAGTAGATTTACCAGTGTGAACTTCCGTTGTAGAATTGGTTTTTTGTTCTGTATTTGCATTATTTTGAAAAGCATTTTGGAAAAAAAAAGTTGAAGGGAAAAGAAATCCTGACTGATCTGTTGATGGTCCATGTGTGTTCTAAACAGTAGGCATTATCATTATGACCATAATGTTTACCCAGTTATTCCATGGATCGGTAACATTGTGTGGGTATATCAGAACAATTTTTGACATGTTGATGACATGCTCGTGAAGCTTGTAATTAACCTTTTACGCTCTCCGAGTAGCATGCTCAGATTGTGCACATTATGAATAGGTTAATGAGGTGCAGGAAGTGTGTTTTGTGTTTGTGTGTGTGTGAACACATAATTTTACTCACTACGTATTATTTTCAAATTTTTCTTTCTTGAAGCTCATTTTATTTGCCATGTATGTCTCTTCACGTTTTTCGGTCTTGGGGCTTCAAGGATGCCTATATGATTGTGGACGCATGTACAGATGCAGTGTGTGTGGGTGTGCAGGCAAGAAGACGCACCGAGGCCCTACGTTCAAACTGTCCAGTGTGATGGTCAACGCACAAGCCATCACCAAAGCTCAAGCTGACCTTGAACCGCTTTTACAGGTCATGCCCACCGATCGTGAACAGCGCAAAAAGTAAGCATTCTCTTCTCATTGACTCAGGTGCACATGCATGCAATCTAAATCGATAACATAGGTCTAGGTTTGTCAGCATACTCTTTCAGATGTGAAGGAATAAGGTATTCCTTTTGTGGAACAGGTTGAAGGGATCTCAGGCAAAGATGGAAAGTAGATCTGATTTCGCCTTGCAAAGAAAGTGCTGTCAATGAGCAGTAGCACATGATCGGTGCCAACTAGAATTGTCCCCAATTCTGTATTTACCATGTATGGCAATGAAGTTGAGGTACAGTGGACAAGATGCCCGCCTAGAAATTAAGATTGCAGGTCTGTTTATGCAGGTCTGTTTAATTAAATGTTACAATTTTTCCTGCTCTTTCACTGTCCACTTAACTGTGAGCAATGATTTAATCTTTCAGACTTTTTCCAGCCCTTTCACGCTCCACCAGACAGAAAGGTGGTTTGGGTGCAAGCTATTCAAACAGGATGTTAAACTGAGATCGTGTGTGCTGTATGCTGCAAATACCTTGAGAAAACTCCGGCAAGCCAGTTGTTCAGTGCTAAGTTCTTGAACATCCCCTTTCATCAGCTTTGATGGGTAAACAAAAAGAGTTGATGGGTAAACACCACCATGAGGAACAAGGACCTATTTAATCAGTAATGTTGTATAGTGAGATCGTGGTTTGTGGCAGGGTGAACAACCAAATTTAAGCACAGAATATATTGAGAAGGTTGTGTATTGGTAGTGTGTTTTCTTTCCCCAGTGATGTACATTCTCATCATCCTCATCAAGGCTAACCATATGTAAGTTTTTGAGGGGGCGTTATCTATGACAGCTGTGATGACTGCTGCTTTCAGGTATGTGATGTCAGCCTACGTGAAGAAGGTCCACTGGGGCAGTGACTGGGATGCCTATGATGACAGCAACTTGCTGAAAGGGGTCTACGAGTATGGCATGGGGTCATGGGAAGCCATCAAGATGGACACCGAGCTCAAACTGCATGACAAGGTGAGATGGTGGTCATCAGCATTATCCTTGTGGCTAAATTTGATGGTAGAAGGGCAAGGAGGATGTGTAGATGTTTTGATGTGGGTGATATAGCACCTGGGCTTTGCCGCCAGGGTTTCTTTGTCGCCCCATGATAGCAGAGTGCACATGTCCAATCCTTGTCAGATGAATCAGCTGGTTGGGATCTTTTAGTTTTTCCACCAGCTGATTTTGTCTTTTTTGCTGCTTGAAATATTTGGAATGTCCTTCCCCTCTCTGATGTTTTTCCAGCTGATAATATGAAATACTGTTGAAAATATTATAAGCCTTTCTTGAAATTAAAAAAAGAAAAACAACCCACCCATCCTTCCAGTTTGAAAGCAGTTTTTTCATTTATGCACAGCTTTCTGTTGAGAAATACATGGTTCTTCGCAAGTATCCAGACGCGCCCCCCCCCCCCCCCCCCCATCCCATATACATACGCTCGGAGGCACATTGGATAGTGTCCAAAACTGACTGGAAAGTGTGTCATGCCAGATCCTCCCAGATGTGGACCAGAAGAAGCCACAAGCCAAGCACCTTCAGACCAGGGTGGAATATCTTCTCAAGATATTGCGGAAGCAAGCTGAGCTGGCAAATATACCGGTGAGTGATTGCTGTTTAGCCTCTTTGTGTGTGCGTATGTGAGAGAGAGAGAGAGAGAGAGAGAGAGAGAGAGAGAGAGAGAGCGAGCGAGCGAGCACGCACATGTTTAACAACTTTGTAAGAGAAAAATCGATCCCTAGGCGCTACAGTGGAAAAATTTCTGTATTGACCCATGGCTTTTGCATTGGTGATGAGTGTCTTCTCTAGCTAGATTGATCCAAAAGAAAAGTAGCTCAGGTAGTTTCTACTCTCAGAAGTTGACATACATCATTGGACACTTGAACACTCTCCCTGCGTATGCATGCTGCATGAGTTTCCCCCCTTTCCGCACACAGACACTCACACTAAAACCCCAGCCTATGTAGCGATTTTGGCATTTTTGGAATTTATTTTACGTGTTATGTTTGGTCTGTGTTAATATCATGTTTGGTATGTCCGAAAAGAAGAAGCCAAGGACTTTTAGATAAATATACTTTCAAAACTTGAAGAGATCCTGCGTTGAGACAACGCACGGATAAATGAAGTAACCAAAACACACAGAAATAAAAAGAAGTGCAGAGTTTGACAATCAATGTTTAGTAATGGCATGCAGACAAATAAACACAAAAAAGCGCTTGCCTAATACAGTTATGGTTATGATACTTTTCGCTGTCGGTTATTATCCATTTTTAAACAATTTCACAGAATTTGGGCTAGAGAAATTTTCTGAGTCAAGCGCCTGTGTGTATGTTACTGAATCGGTAGAGTCGGTTGTTTGGCGTCATATACTTTACCGTGTCAGACCATAGCATTCAACGGCAGTTAGCTCTGAAAGGCTGAATTTTTTGTGGCTAATGCAGTAATAAGACCATCACCTGACGCCCACCCTGCTTTCGCCAGGGAAGAAGCCGGTGTCAACTTCCTGTTCCTCATTCTACCTTGGCCTCCTGCCCAACAAGGACAGGTTTTATTGCTCTGTCTTGCCTGGACTTCTGTTTTTGCAAAGATTGCGTGTGTGCTTGCCGCCTTTACTGGTTCTGTTGTGGCTTACGCTAAACCATGGGTACTATTGCCGCGTGAGGCTTACGGTTGGCGTTTTATTTTTTTTATTAATTTTTATTCACGCTCTGCGGCGTGACGGCTTGCGACTTCCCTTTTCAGTGCCATTTGTTCGCCATTCGGCCCATACTCGCCGGTGTAGGAACGTGTCCACTCTTTGTAGGAACACGTCTCTCCTCATCCTTTTTTCTCTTCCACCTGTTTGCCTTCACTCTCGTGCTCCATTTCTGTAAATTCACTTCGGCGATCGAACTCTCGCCGGTCACTCGAGCCGCCATCTTTATTAGCGCCACGCCGGTCGACCTCCGCGTGGTCATCCACGTTCGTCGTACCTGGTTCAGTGTACGGAGGTTTCCCCTCCACTTTCATTAGCACCTTATTTTCATTTGTACTAGTACAGGTTGATCAAGTTCTTTATGATCTCTCAATCTTTTACTACCTTGTTATCATTATTTCTAGTACAGGTCGATCGAGTTTGCCTTACGATCTCTCGATCCACTATTAAAGAGAAGAAACAAGCATTCCTTATCCTAAATTCTCCTCTACCTAGTCACCTTTCGGCCTCGCTTCTCGTATATCTGCTGCGCGTTAGTTTATTTTACTCTCGCGCTCCATTGCTTGTCACTTTCGGCGATCGAACCCTCACCGATCAGTCGATCCGCCATGTTTCATTGTTCCACGCCAGTCGGCGTTTCCGCCATATTGCCTCGCGCATGGTATCCACCTTCGGTCGCACCTGGTTTGGTGGTACGGAGGTTTCCCGGGGCACATTTATTAGTACCTTATTTATCATTATTACAAGGTAGATCGGGTGTCTTTACGATCTCTTGATCTACCGACTTGTGCACATGTATTAGTACTTTATTTATCGTTATTACAAGGTAGATCGAGTTTCTGTACGATCTCTCGATCTACCAACTTGTCTCCACTTTGTGGTCGTGTGCTCCGTGTTTGCTCTGCCACCGTAGCCCAACACGGTGAAGGGCACCGACGGGTCGAGCCACTTCGCTGTTCAGAAGTCGCTCCTTGCCCCGGAGGACCCGCGTGCCGATTCCTTGGAGCAATCCGTTCTTGCTACGGAAGAACGTACGGCCGGTGTAGAGGGGGGTTCCGCGGAGGGGACACGCGACCTTCAGTTTGACACCTCCTCTAGCTGCCCGGCGGACACACGATCACTGCGTCCGAAGGGTGAAAGGCAAGCTGCCACCATTTCTAAATTTACTTCTACATTCCCCGCAGTCCAGTGCAGGCTACCCCAAAAAGGGAAAGCCCGCATTAGAATTTGTACCTGAATTCGCCTTCTCCCCCAGGGTCCTCGGTGGTATAGTGGGTAGTTTCCTGCCAGTCACATGGGAGCCCAAGGTTCATTTCCCCGTTGGGGAGAGCAGGATTTCCCACCTTCCTCGTCGGGGAGAGCAGGATTTCCCATCTTCCCACCTTCCCCGTCAGGGAGAGCAGGATTTCCCACCTTCCCCGTCGGGGAGAGCAGGATTTCCCACCTTCCCCGTCAGGGAGAGCAGGATTTCCCACCTTCCCCGTCGGGGAGAGCAGGGTTTCCCACCTTCCCTGTCGGGGAGAGCGGGATTTCCCACCTTACCTGTCAGGGAGAGCAGGATTTCCCACCTTACCGGCTGGCTTGCCTTCTTCCCTTCCAACGCACGGTGAGACACACAACTCACTCTATCATGCTGCGTCACGTGACCTTCGGTCCCCGGGGAATTTTGCCGAGGCGCAGACCAGCACGGGTGATGGGATGCAAACGGAATCGCCACCTGTCACTCGCCTCTATGAGACTGGTGCCATTAGCTCTCCCCCCCACTAATAGCACACAGGCTCATGACGTTCTCCCCACCATGCACAAATGCAGCCACCACTGGTGCACAAGGAGCATCCTTACTCCGGTGGCGGACATATGCCCAGTCCCTGGGACCCCCAAACTGGCCATAACTCCGGGTCGTCAGCCGCAGGCACCGCCACGCCCGGACCTGTGTCACGGACCCCCGGCAATTGACGCACCCTGGTCGATTGTCGACATTTCCCCTAGGGGTACAGGACGTTTGGGAGTGGACTTATTCCGCTCCCCACTTGGGCAACGTCCACGGTCCCGTTCCTCTGGGGGGAGGATCGACCAGTGGGACCACGGGTATCCTGCCCGATCCAACCAGGTGGTGACCACGTTAGCGCAGCCACTCCAATCCGTACACAGGCGGATAGGGGGCTCGGTTGCTGTGCCCTCCACCGCTCCGCTTAACACACGGGGGGCTCCTATGGATCCCACCAGGGAGGTGTATGGCAGTGCACTCTGCAGGGGGGGGGGGGGGGGGTATGACAGGCCACGCTCTCTTGCAAACCCCCCCCCCCCCCTCCCCCTCCCCCAGTGTCTCGGGTTACTCTGGCCCCCATGGAAATTCTGCCCCAGGGCCGCCACAGCCCATTTTCTCTGTGGGGACCTGTGGCTCTATGCCCCTCAGAGGGACCAGTGGCTTACAGCAGACCAACAATACCAGCTCCATGGTCGCATGTGGCACCCAGCCTCGCACTGGTTCCACCTCGGTCTCCCTCCCTCTCAGGCGCTGTCTGATCGGCAGGACGGACTTCCCTCCCATAGTCCATCTGCCGATCATGGAGCCACGAGGGACCCGCCCTTGCGTCCTCCCACTACCAAGCTAGGGCGGGACCCTCACAAACCCCTGCCGTTGCCTCCTCGAGAAGGTTCATCGCAACCTCTTCAGGAACCCGATGCTCCCGACTCTGAGGATGAGGTAGAGGACTCCTCCTCCTCATCATGCGACTTGTCCACTATTGAGCACTGGCGCCCGGACCTTGTTGGGAGGGAGGCCCCAATCCCGGACAAGTTCCTTCGGTGCCCAATACGCCTTGGTTCTCCTTCCAAGCGGGCTCGCCCAGACTTGTCGCCCCTCAGACTCTTGCGTCCATTTGGGAGTGTCCGGCAACCCTAGCCAGGGGTGCGCAAGTCGTCCCTTCTCCAGGGAATAAATCCCTCTGGGCCCTGGATGCGGCCCCGGTAGGCATGTTCCTCAGGGACCCCCGGAAGGCTCGTATCTCCCACATCTCCCTGTTTCTCCTAGGACACCTCGGTGACCAGGGAAATTTCCATTTCCCCGGCCGGCTGCCGGTTCATCCCCCACTCCCACTTCCACCATGATCTCTACCAAAAGAACCTGGTGGAGTGGGACCGCAGATCCAGATCGGGGATCCAACATAACACTGCTGGACATGTCCTTTCGACATGCTCTACAGCGGGTGGAGGAGATACTGGCTGGAGGAGGACGACTCAGTCTCTGTGTCCTCAGACGTTCAGTATTCTGAGACACACCCTGAGACCGTATCTCGCTTGTTCAGCGACCCCTTGATGCGACTCCTAGTCAACAGGATCTCGCACCACCTTTCGGCTGCGGCGGACAGCACAGCCAGGAGCCACTACAATTGCTTGAGGCCATCTGTCACAGGCTATCTCGCCCCGGCGCTTAAGGCGGCCTTGCGGTGCATTCCGGGTCAGGAGCAGTCGCTCTTCGGCGACTATTCGGCTGCCTTCATCGCCCATTCAGTTGAAGAGCGTAAGCAGGCAGCCTCATATGCAGCCAGCCCCCCCCCCCTTAGCAGCCTCGCCCTCCCAGACCCTCCTTCGCTCCACCACTCCACCCTATCCCAAGCAGGCCCCATCCCGCACCGCTCGGCCCGCCAAGCGCTCTAAAACCCCCTTGCGACCGAAGACGAAACTTCCCCAGCAGAATTTTCGTTTCGGCCAGCAGGGACGGCCCCGGAGGTGACTGGAGGACTCACCTATGGGGGGGAGCTGGAGTAGGGAGAACTCAGACCGCTACCCCTCTATCCTCTCACTCTCCTCCCCTCCACCCCGGGCCCCCCCGGCCCCTCTGGCGGGCAGCTTATCCTGGCATGCCCACCAGTGAAACATATAGGCCTCAGCCCATGGATAGTAGCAGTCCTACAGGAGGGGCTCCGTTTGCCTTGGGCCCAGTAGCGCCCTCCTTTGATAGTTCTCCCCCCCCTCTCCCAGCGACCCCTCCCCGGGCCAGGTGGAGGCTCTTCGCCAGGAAGTCTCGGAACTCCTCCAAAAGGGGGCCATCACAAAGATCCCCCATCCCAACCGGGGTTCTACTCCAACCTCATACACCCATCCCACAGACGATACCTACGGTTCATCTGGCAAGATCGGGGGTTCCAGTTCAGGCCGCTCCCCTTCGGCCTCTCCCTGGCACCCCTCCTATTCACGAAGGTGATCAAGGAGATGGCCTCCCTGGCCAGACAGGAAGACTTTCGCCTCCTGGTGTACCTGGACGACTGGCTCGTCCTGGGTCCCTCCTGGGCCTGGTGTCATCCCACACCAACCATCCTCTACGCCTCTGTTCCAAACTAGAGTTGACACCAACCCCAACAAGTGTGAACTCAACCGCAGTCAGCTGTCCTCCTTTCTGGGGATGAGTTTCTACACACTCCCCATATGGTCTCCCCCACCCAAGAGAGGTCCTTGGGGACCTCATCTCCCGCCTCACGCCTCCGCCTATCCACCCACACCCCGGCCAGAACCCTTACCTCCCTCCTGGGGATGATGGAGTCCCTCTCATCCCTCATCCCCTAGGCCGGTCCCCAAGCGCCTACTCCAAAGGGAGTTAGTCATCGATGGTCTCAGACCTCCGACCACTGGCATCAGTCCATCCCCTGGGTCCTTGGTTCCAATGCGCTACGGAAGAGTGGCTTGCCCCTGTCTTCCCTGGGGTCCCATTTCCCTCCCAACCTAACCCATGACCTCTACACAGACCCCTCCAACTCAGGCTGGTCACCCACTTGGAGAACCCTCATACCTCAGGAGTGTGGGACGCACAGTCTGCCCGTCTCCACATCAGTGTCCTGGAATTGGAAGCGATCAGGCTTGCCCTCCTCCACTTCCAACCCTAGGTCTCGCACTGACTTGTTCTCCTGTTCATGGACAACACTTCGGTGCCTTGTTATGTCAACAGGGGGGGGGGGGGGGGGGGGGGGGGGCTCACTCCCTCAGCCTCTCTTCTGAATAGAGGCCCTCCTCCGCTGGTGCCACGCGCAGGGAATTGCCCTCTGCGCAAGACACATAGCGGGGACCCTCCTCCACGCGGAAGGGACCCTCAGCAGGCTAACCCTCAGCTCGGTGGAGAACAGTGTTCAGGCCCAGGGTCACTCTTCCTTCCCTGATCTGGCTGCATAACATACGCCTTCCCTCCATTCCCAATCCTCCGCAAGGTGATCAGGAAGGCGAGACTGGGAAGAAGACCCAGGCTCAGCCTCATCACCCCATGGTGGCTGACCCAGTCCTGGTTTCCGGACCTCAAGTCCCTCCCCCATGTTCCCCCTCTCCAGTGAGCACTTGTGGGGACATGCTCAGATGCTCCGCCAGCTCACATGGCTGCTATGCCAGCCCAGTTGCGAGCATCTGCCCCTCCCTCACAGGCGGACAGAGCCCAGTCGGTCCTAGACATACCCACTGGGCCTGGGGCCTTGCAAGACCTTTGGATTAGCAACGGCTTTGCACAGAGCCAGCACTGAGCCCCTCTCTATTACCGATGGGAGAGATGGGCGTCCTGGTGCTCAGACAACTCTTCCCCCATCTCGCCCTTCCAATATCCAGATAGGCATCTTCCTATCTCAACCAATCTTCTTCGTTAAGACTCTCGGCTAGCTCCATTCAGGGCTACTGGGAACGCTCGCGCCCCAGGCGCTCCTCCCAGCCCTATCTCTAGATGGCTTTCCAAGACGGTCAGATCGGCCTACGCCCAGGCGTATAAGGATCTCCCGTCTTATCTCCCCAGGCCCATGAGGTCAGGGCGCTGGCCACTTCCGCAGCGTTCCAGCACTCTGTCCCCTTGCGCCACCTCCTGGAGGCAGCCCACTGGCGTTCGGAAAATCCCTTCATAAACTTTTATTTAAGGGATATCCGCATGACCAGGGCTGATGGTTCTAGGGACTTCTTTTGCGGCTAATGCAGCCATATCTATTCCACTGCTAACCCCAAGAACCATTAGGGCACTCAGCCCTCCTCCAATTCCTTTAAATTCTGCTATGGTCTGACATGGTAAAGTATATGATGCCAAAATGGGAGTTCGTATTATACTCCCTGTTTGGCTAGTATACTTACATGTCAGACTCTAATGCCCACCCTACCTTCCCCGCTAGCGCTATGGTTCTCGGGGTTACCTTGGACTTAGGCCTCGTTGAATGAGGAACAGGAAGTTTACACTGGCTTCTTCCCTGGCGGAAGTAGGGTGGGCGTCATGTGATGGTCTTATTACTGCATTAGCCACAAAAAATTCGGCCTTTCAGAGCTAACTGCCGTGGAATGCTGTGGTCTGACATGGTAAGTATACTAGCCAAACAGGGAGTATAATACAAACTCCCCATATTTGTCATTGTAATCAAGAACATCTTCAAATAGACATCCCTCGTCTTCCCTGTCATCTCTGAACTGCCTTGAATACATTGAAACAATAACTTGTTCTAAAGAAATGTTTTGCCGGCGCTGAGCTGGCATTTTGACTAGACTCTAGCAGACAAAAGGCCGGTGCCAGAAATGCCGTCATTTCAAGTCGGAAAAACCCAGCAAGTGGTTCTTTGTCTCAGCTGCAGATAGCGAACGTGAACTATGGTTGAACTGAAGAACTAGGGCATGTCAGGCTACCAGGAACCCTCTACTAACTTCTGGCGGTAGTTACTTCTCTTAGACTGTTACTGTTTGAATAGTAGAATTTTTCGAAATAAGAAGGCACGGACATGTGCGCGCCGTAGACAACGGAGCTGTCAGTCAGCGCACGGCACCATGCGTGCCGTAGGCAGCAGAGCTATGAGCACCGCACGGAGCCATGCGCACTGTAGGCTAAAAGTTAAGCAAAAACAAAAAGGGAAGGGCAGGGAGGGGCGGGCACAGAGGTATGTCAATATACTGCATTGATGTTTGCTTCCTTCATGAATTTGCCCATTAAAATGAAGCTTATCGCTCATTCTTTACAGAAATCCACTAGTAGCAAAGGCAAAGGAAAGAGGAAGCCCAAGTCTCGAGCTGAAGTCATTGAAAATGACAACTCCAGTGGCTCGGAGGACCTCCACATCAAAGAGGAGACCAATGACAGCGTGAGCATGGACGCCACACGCCTCAAGAAGTCTTCTGCTGATGATGCTGAGAAAGAGAAGAAGGAGGAATCAGAAATAAGTGACCTGGAGATCGATGAAGAAGCGGAAGGGAAGAAGAAGGGGAAGAAAAGTAAACCAAAACCAAAGAAGGAAAAGAAAGAGAAGAACGAAAAAGTGGAAAGTGTCAAGACTGAAGATGGTGCCAAGAAGGAGGATAAGAAGAAGAAGGGCAAGAAGAAGGTATCCGTTCTTCATTTTGTTGATATGCTTGTAATGTTAAAACTGTGTGACAACAAATGAATGAATGAATTTCATTTTGAAAAAAAAAAAAAGTAATTGTTCATGTTGTTGGTATCCATGTCAGGTTAAAGGTGTTTGAAATAATTGAAATGCTGAATTTCAGTTTGAAAGAAATGCTTGGAGTGATATTGAAGGTTTGTGAAAATGGTGTAAATGCTAAAAAAAATTTCAGTTTAAAAGAATTATGTAATTTTTGTTCATAGAATAGGTATCAGAAAGGTGTGCTAAGCTAATTGAAATGCTGGATTGCAGCTTGAAAAGAATGCATGCAGGTTATTGAAGGTGCACAAACAATGGCCCTTGTTTGCATAGTTAAAGATTCATAACATGAAAGAAATTCTGAAAGGCTGCACACATTTTGAGACTTGGGGTGATGGTGGTGGGGTATATGTGCAATTTTGGTCACAGACTTCGGTTTTTGCTGGTGGTATTGATATCCAAATTCGTGCTTTGACACTTGAGAGAGAAAGCCTTGGGTAGAAATAAATTTTAGGTTATGCTTTTATACACTTGCTGGCCATTCCTGTATTGGGGGGAGGGGGGTATTAGTTGAAGCAGCTGTGACTTGACCTGTAGAGGCTCTTTGTGTTTGGGTGAGCTTTAACAATAAAAATTGAAAATCTTCAAAGGTATGCTGTAGAGTGAAGTCATGATGTGGTCTGCAGGGGGTATAACTAGATTTGTTATCCTCAGAATTTAGTGGAGGTGTTTCTACTGCTGTTGCAATTTTTACACATTTTCCTGCAAAAGAGGTCTAGCTCTTCATGTATGAATAATGCACAAACACTCACATACATATGCAAGTTCAGAAATTTTTTTTTTCTAAGTTCCCGTAAGATTTTCTGGAAGAGTAATCTAGAGTTCAGCAGGAATCACTACCTTTAGGTGTGCACTTGTGCAAGCATGAATACAATGTTGAAAGAGCAAGCGATTTTTATGCCCTGAAATTTGCTATTTCTGTGTTTATTTGGAATAGTTCTGTTTCATTGTGGTGTTTATTTATTGTTGCCTAACAAACTCGCTTTTCTTTTGGCAGAAGGCTGAAGGACCTATGCATTTCACAGCATCAGCAGAACCCATCTCTATTGCCACAGAAGAAAGTGCCTTGACGTCAGAAACAAATCCTGAAATTTTCCAGAAGGTAATGATCGCAGGAGGGAAGTCGGTGTTTATTGTGTAGCTGGCTGACTACATGATGTCTTATTAGATGTTCTGTCACTGTGTTTTAAGGGACTTGTAAGTCGTGCAAGGTGATTGATGAGGTCAGCTAGGCTGTAAGCAACATTGTCTCTCACAACGGGGATTCACTTCTTCATTGGTTTACTTGTGTGTGGGACAGCCGTGCTTCTTTCATATTGGCAGGGTTGGTTTTTTGTCACTCACTGTTTACACCATCCAAGGTATCAAGTTGACCCAAAATGATGCTTTCTTCTTTTTTCATGTTGACAACAGTTTGAAGAGTGGGAGATGGATGTTTATGACGTGATGAAGTGCAGAAGTTGATGTACCTTGCAGTGCAAGGAGATGATGCGGCCTGTGAAGAAGTCTCTGAGGGAGCTGGACAAGGCCAGGGAGGACCAGGAAGACAAGGGCTTGCTGGTCAAACTGCGACTGTGTCTACTGAACATTGGGGACCACATCAACAAGTTGCTCAGTGTCATGTCCGATCCTGAACAGATCAAGACTTGGAGAACGTGAGTGCAGTGCTGTTGTGGCTTTTCAGTTTTCTGTAGATCTTGTCACTCAGAATTGACAAGGTAATCATTGCAGAGTAGGCATTGTCATATGACGGGGTATATACCATTACTGTTGTTTTGCCAGCAACTCCAGTCCATGTGTGTGTGTGTGTGGTGTGTGTGTGTGTGTGTGTGTGTGTTCAAGGTTGGTATTATTAGTCGGGTTTGAAGTGTGGAATTTTCTGGCGTGAATGAAGTAGTTTATGAAACTTGACTTCCCGTGTCCTTTGCCTTTCTTGACCAGACTTGGGTCAGAGGTTGATGGTACACTCTCTTATTGATTTTTTGACATGTGTAGAATTTAGTTTTGTTTCATTTTTAGACGGCAACAATCTCTTTATTTGTGTAACAAAGAAGTGCGTGTTTGAAATTGATTCTTGTTTGGAGTAAGATTAATTTAGAGGATGTTCAATTAGGTAGATCTTGCAGAGAGTAGAGTTTGGTTCTGTCCAGTCGTTCATGCCTGAATGAAGACTGGCAAGGTTTTGAATTGGTTTAGATAGCTTATTTCAGTGTTTGCGTAAGATATCCAGAAAATCAATTTTCTATGCTTTCCGCAAAATTGGACATAGCAAGTCACAGAGTTAATATTTGCTGACATGAATGTTATAATTTATTTTTATTTTTATTTTTTTAATGAATTTACTCTGGTCTTGAAAATCTTGTCTTGGAGAATACAGTGTTAAAGATCCTCGGAGTGTAAGAGTATAGGGTTAACCACTTGCATGTAGAGGCTTCTTCTGAAGACTTTCTGCAATCCACTCGCTTTAGTTTCTTCCAGCTGAAAACAGTTTAAAGAGATGTTGAATGAAAAATTGAGACTTCTTTCCATAGTGGTTTAGTCTTTCATGCACTTGTCTTTTTCAAGATAGACTTATAGTTAATGTGTGTCTGAGGATTATTTGTAAGTAAGAACTGGAGAAAAGGTGTTTGCTGCCCCCTTCCATACTTCCTCTGTCCCACCTCCATGCCATTTGTGGTACGTTTGTTTTGTTTAATTGTGAAGCATTGTGATGTATTCGTTTGCCTGTTACAGTGTTAACTTTGTGGCAGTGTGCAGCATTAGATTTATTGATATTGTATATGATTTTATCAAAAATTAGGTTGATGTGGTTGGTATTTCTGATCATGATTCTTTTTTATAATTCAGACACCTGTGGAAGTTTGTTGGCAACTTCACTGACCCTGATCATGAAAAACTGCGCAAGCTGTACAAGAAGACTGCGCTGCGCAGAGATGAGGAGAAGGACAAGTCTGAGGTAGGTTGTGTGGAGATCTGGTGAAAGATGACTGATGGGAGGAAGATGATGAATAGTTGGTTGATGATACAGATGATTGATTGCATTGTCCACCTGTCGGGATGAGAGAAATATGTTTAAAGAACTGGCGACGTACCTTCTTTCATGTTTGAGGGTGTGTACTTTTAGCAGAATGGGAAAGTTGATGCTTAGTCTTCAATTCGGGAATGAGGGGTTTGGATTGTGAAATGATTCCGTACAGAATGTTGGTGGTGTATGCTGATTTGCAGACCTGTTTGGATGCTTTGGGCGAAACAAAGCAGTGCTAGCGGTCCTAGATGTATAGTCTTGGTTGAAAGATCACTGTGTGCTTGCCGATTGTTTGAATGAGCATGTAGATTTCCATTTACATTCAGGTCAGTGTGAAGATTGCTGATGAAGATGACTGAGTAGATTTCCCTCTACACATTTGTAGAAAATTGATGTGTGTTTTGCTGGTTGTCTAATCTGTGTGATGATCACATCTGCATCTCTGTAAAGATTGCTGTGCGTTTGCTGATTGTCCAAATTGGTCTGTTGATCTACATGTACCTGTGTAAAGACAGAAGTGTGTTTGCTGATTGTCGAAATATGTCCGTTGATCAACATGTATCTATGTGTAAAGACAGAAGCGTGTTTGCTGATTAGTCTGAATTTGAGTGTGGTAAACATGTATATGTATTTGTGTGTGAAGATATGTTGTATTTGTTACTGATCATTGCAAGTGATTTTGTAGGTTTAGATGTAAGTGTGCGTCTGTGTAAAAATTAACGTGTATTTGATTGGCAAAATTAGCATGTATAAAAATGTATACAGGTAAGTCTTGAGTAGAGATTGCTGTTTGTGTAGAGATTTCCTTGTGCGTTAGCTGACTTTTCAAAATAGGAGAGTGAAGAAGTATATATATATACACACAAGCATGTCTGTGTAAAGATTACAGTTTTGTTTGTTGATAGTCCAGATCATTTTTTGTACAGGTCAAGTCTGTGCTGTGTGTGTGTAACTGTCAGAATGAGTGTGTAGGTATTTGTTCACATGAATGTGTGCGTGCATGTAGTACAGATTTGATGGATGATAGATTGTAGATTATGGATTTTTAAAGGTTCATGAATATGCATGAACAGGGTAATGATATGAGCGCCTTATCTTGTTGCATTCTTTCATGTATGTGCTTGCTTATTTTCTTGTGCCAGAGCCGTTTTCTTCTTCCTGTCATTGTAGTATTTATGTGGGAGATGGAGCGCACTGTGCGGCTCTTTGGGTTGCCACGACTTTTCCTGGCAGTGTCTTTCTGTGTGTGCGCATGTTCCTCAGCCAAATCAGAGTGACAGCCAGCACAGTCGTGACAGCAACTCCCAGGGGCACAAGCGTTCAGCAGAGAAGCGCGACTCCTCCTCTCACAACCACCAGGCAAAGAAAATGCGGCGAGATGAAAGGCAGCGAGACGGGTGAGCGTTGGGGATGGTAATGTGCCATCCATGTCCCATTCTCCCTTGTCTTTTTCCCCCCGTGTGCTGTGTGTGGCATGCTTGATGATTGTTCCTGTTGATGCAATGTGCCGGGCAAGTGTGTTTGTGTCGGCTCTGAACACCTTCATATGTATGATTGAACACTTTTCTGGAGGACACTGGGTCATTTAAAAAAACAAACAAACCAACCCTATCTTGTATTTTTTTTTTTTTTTGGTTTGTTTCTTGCCTTTGCTATGAGGATGGATCATGGTCCAGAATGATCAATCCATGATAATCTTTTTGGGGCATAATGATAATTACCCCCTCCTTGCTTATGTTTGAGAAAAATTGATTTTATCTCCAAGTTTCTGTTTAGTCTCCCCGACGAAGAAACAAAGGCCGTGTTTGAATTTGGGAGATGTGGTTTACACGGCGGATTTACCACCGAGGATTTTGCGTGCCCCACCGGAAAGGTAAGCCCGCAGCTGTCTGTAGCTTGAATGAAAGACCCAGTCTGTGTCGGTATCAGAGAGGTGTTCAATCGGAGCCGGCTGTGTGTGGTGTTGTGTGTGTTGTGTCGGCTCGGCTCTGTTTGAACATTGTCTCTGTTCCCGTGTCATGTGCCTTCCTCCTGTCTGTTCTACCTCCCCCACTCCTTGTCACCTTTTTTGGCCTTGTTTTTGTCTGTCATTATTCTTCTTTATGCCTTTAATTTTGTGTTGACAGTTGAGGAATGTTTATTAGAAAATGTATGTGACCAGATTTTTTTTTTTTTTTTTTTGGTTTTCAAAACTTGACTTACAGAAGAAATTTGACTTGCATTTGTTAATCAGCTTTGTTCTTTCATTGCTTGTTTGTGGAAGAGAAATTGCATGACAGATGTATTTCAGAGTAATCCTATTCTGTACAGGTCCAGTTCAAGTGGGATGGGACTTGAACCCTAGAAACTATTTTTGTTCAGGCATGCCATCAAAGAGTGGTAATAAACTCGTGACTCAGAGGGGAGGGGGAACTTGGAATGAGAAAAATCATTCCAATACTGATGAAGTGTTTGTACAGCAAGCATATTCATTTCTATACCACAGAAATTTTTATGATCGTCATGTCTGTTGATGAATTTTTTCCCCTTTTACATATGAGGAAATGTAATTAACTGAAGATTAATTTTTATTTATTTAGAAAGGTCATGATGTCTAATTCTTTAGCGTTTTCTGCAGATTGTGGTTATGTTTATCCTAATCGTACATGATGGCCATTAACCCAGAGAGCATTTTTGTTGTTGTCTGGACAGAAGCCCCCAGAACGGGCGCAGTTATGACGTGGCAACACTGAAACGGGCAATGAAGAAGGTGTACTTCAAGAAGATGAAACTGCGAGAAGCTGCCCGCAACTACAATATCCCAGCTAGCACTCTTCAGCAGAAACTGAAAGCCTTGTACAAAAAGCAGGAAGAGCGTCGAGCCCAGCAAGAGGCTGCCCTGGCTCGGGAGGCTGGGAACGAACCGGCGGCTGAGAAACCGCAGCGACCGCAAAGGCACTCCAGCCAGAGTGGAGAAGAATCAGCACAGCCCCAAAGTGATGACCCTGATGAAAGAGAGGAGGAAGAAGCGGAGGACGAGGAGGAAGAGGAGAGGAGGAGGAGGAGAGGGAATGCATGGAAGAGGAGGTGAAAGGCGAGGAACCTGAGGAGGTGATGGAAGAGGAGGAGAGACGGGAAGAGAGTGAAAGAGAAGGCGATGATGGAGAAGTCCCAGAGCCGCCAGTTCAGGAAGAGATCAGAGTCGAGCCTGAAATGGAAGAGACTGCCCCACCGTCAGATTCGGAAACGGCAGCTAGTGCATCCAGGGAAGCTGAGAGAGAACAGAAAATTGTGACTAAAGCAGCAAGGAAGGCACCACCTAGACAGAGAGCTAGGGAAGCGAAGGATAAAACCAGGACTAGAAAAGGTGCAGTGAAAAGCCCTGTACTTCCTAAACCACCGCCTGTCAGGACACCCAAACAATCTCCTTCAAGGACGCCCAAACAGTCTCCCACAAGGACAGCTAAGCAATCTCCATCCAGGACAGCTAAACGATCTCCGTCTAGAACACCTAAACGATCTCCGTCTAGAACACCTAAACGATCTCCATGTAGAACAGCTAAACAGTCCCCCTCCAGAACAGCTAAACAGTCCCCATCCAGAACAACTAAACAGTCACCATCTAGAACAACTAAACAGTCTCCATCTAGAACAACTAAACAGTCTCCATCTAGAACAAGTAAACAGTCTCCCTCAAGGACCCCAAAAGAGTCCCCTTCCAGAACACCCAAACTGTCCCCTTTGCAGACACCCACACTTTCTCCCATTAGGACTAGCATGCAGTCGCCACCTGAGGTGTCCAACACGTGTACTGTGGTGATAGGGAAACCAAGGATATTTTCTGCCAGCAGGGTAAAGTCGCGTGTGTTGGAAAGTAAAGTGAAATCAAGTTGTGACATTATCAAATCAGCGCTCAACAAAGGCAAATTAAAGCCCAAACCACCAGACAAAAAACCTAAAGCCAAGGAACCTGTGAGCACAGCATGGGATTCTGAAATGACACCTGAGGAAGAAGAGGAGCTCATCAACCAAGCTCAGAACTTCAAGTCACAAGGCCTACCTTTGACCATGGACATTTTTCTGGACTTCGCTCAGAACATATTGAATGAGAACCCCTACAGAATGCGCAGTTTTCCTGACAACCGTCCAAACAAAGAATGGTACCAGATGTTTGTGAAAACCCATCCGATCATCACTACCCCTGTACTTACATCAAGGCAGACTGCACGTCAGATATCCTGTGAGGAGGAACGCAAGAGAAAAGCAGAAGTGGAGTCGGTGAAACAGACCTCCTCCGGCAAAAGGAGCAAGACAAAACAGTCCTCCAAGAGTAGGAGGAAAAGTAAAAGTTCAAGACCCGACTCGGGTCACTCGGAGGTAGAAGATTCTGCTAATGCTGGCACAACAACAGAGGAAGAGGAGATAGACACGAACATCTGTTCCATGTGCCAGGCCGAGTACAATGATTTACCGGATGAGTGGATTGGCTGCTCATCATGTGAGCGATGGTTTCACAAAGTTTGCATTCAGATCGACGTGACAGGCTACACTGACAAGGAGATTGAGGCGTTAGATTTTATCTGTGTGTTCTGTGGCTGTGGCGTCACCTGATGCCAGGAGTCTGTAGCTAGTAGTGGTACTTGTGATATCCCCAGTGGCTCCTCTGGAGCAACGCTCGGTGAGGGCACCAGCTGCAGCCGGCATGTAGAGTTCGCCCTGAAAGATGCTGTAGTAGTTCTAGAGAGGATGGTCATTCCAGGCAGGTAGCGGCCAGAGAACCGCAGTGCTGAGCGAGTGGTTCATGAAGCCCTAGTTCGTCCAGAGGGAGGCCAAGGTGAAGTGAATCGATGAGGGTTGAAATCTTGGCTGAAATGCTGTGTGAATGTGACTCAGGGAATTTGTTTCTTGCTTAAGTTTCAGTTTCATCTTTAGAAGTATGTATGAGTTTTGTCATTTGCATTGCCTGTGTGTAAGTGATGAACTGTAGAATGTTGATTCTCCCCTGGAACTGAAGCAAGAATAATGCTGTGATTGGCTGTATGGTGGTTCTAGTTAGGAATGTCCTATACCCTAATTATTTATTACTATGTCTGATCAGTGTTGAGTTATATGGTTTGCTCAGCATATTTTGTGGAAAACAGACCGATATAGGTGTAGCTGAGATGGGTTTTTATAGAGGATGAAAGATACCTTCTTCAACCCTTTGACTGTCAGACTTTGCTATCATATGCAAACCATTTTTGTATGTTCCTCGTGGACATCATGGACACCAACATTGTCACCAAATTGTTGGACTAAATGAAAGATAGGAGTGATCCCCTCACATAAGACAGCTGTTGGAGCCATTTTACATGAATTTTGCATGACCAGTGAGACCCACCTGCAGGGCATTGGAATCATGTTGGTAATTGAGCGCCTCTGGCCCACCCCCTTGTTGTCAGTCACGGGCGAGCCCTGGCTATTGCGGAGCAAGCATTATGTTGGACTCCAGGCTGCCTGGAAGGCAGACTCATGGAAGTGCACTGGTTTTTGTCTCCTTTCTGTGTACACCACACTAGGGACTCCTTTTGCAGCTAACGCAGCCATATCTATTCCTCCGCTAACCCCAAGAACCATTAGGGTACTAAGCCCTCCTCCAATTCCTTTGAATTCTGCTATGGTCTGACATGGTTAAGTATATGACGCCAAAATGGGGAGTTTGTATTATACTCCCTGTTTGGCTAGTATACTTACCATGTCAGACTCTAATGCCCACCCTACCTTCCCCACCAGCACTATGGTTCTCGGGGTTACCTTGTGCATAGGCCTCGTTGAATGAGGAACAGGAAGTTTACACCGGCTTCTCCCTGCCGGAAGTAAGGTGGGGGTCACTGATGGTCTTATTACTGCATTAGCCACAAAAATTCGGCCTGGCAGAGCTAACTGCCGTGGAATGCTATGGTCTGACATGGTAAGTATACTAGCCAAACAGGGAGTATAATACAAACTCCCCATCTCCTTTCTATGTACACCACATGTGGATTGGCCCATGTTGGGTTCTGTTGGCTGTTGCTACAGCAGAAGGGTCAAACAGAAATTCAGCTTTTTGCTCTAGCAGGCAAGAGGTCAAAACAGCAGTAACGCTCTGGCAGTTGAGGGATGAAGGCTAGCATGTGCACTGGTAGGACTTGAACATTTAAAATGAAAAAGGTCTGAACAAGTCACTTGTGATTACAGAGGGAAGGTGATCTTAGTACATCTGTGCATCCGTGCATGCATTCTGATGGTATGTATTACGCCATTTGACAGAAGAAGAAAAAACAATGCACCACATTATCCCCAAAATACTCTCTTTACAAGAACATGCTGCGCTCAGATTTCACAGTTTATATGCTGTCTTTTTGTTAGTTGACATTTTTGCTGTGAGATCTGCCAGTTTAGAAAAAAAAAATCGTGCTCCAGAAGTCGAGATCAAATGCAAATTATCTAAGCTTTACAGTGAAGCAGCTTTTGAGTGCGAAGAACCATTGCCTATGTACAGTCAGTTGTCGGGAAATACTCTGTTCTGAGTTGAGAAATACTCATACAGCTAATTCTGCATACATGTCTGTTATGAATGAAGGATGGCATTTTATTTTGTTGGAAATTGACTGTGACCTACAAAGATTAAGAATTTACATGTTTACATAGATCTCACCGGTGCATAACCAGTATCATTTAGGCTGGTTTCAGTGGATGATATTGGGAAATCTGCGAGCAAAGCAGTCTGTTAGAGCTTGCATTCAGCGAGAGTGACAAATGGCAGTGCATGGTGGGCATTCCCAAGGCAGTGAACCCATCAGTTGTCCTAACAGTTCAGTGGGAGAGAGAACATGCCACAACATTGGCTGAATTGGGAGAGAGAATATGCCACAACATTGGCTGAATTGGGAGAGAGAACATGCCACAACATTGGCTGAACTGGGAGAGAGAACATGCCACAACATTGGCTGAATTGGGAGAGAGAACATGCCACAACATTGGTGTGATGTACCTATTATGCAGACACTATCTTACAAACAGTTCATCTTCACTTATCACTAGTGTCATCAATCGTTCAGATTTTATATGTCTTGGGTTTAACCTTGCATTTGTTTTACTAAATGACGCATGCACAAATTGCATAATGATCTCGACTCCTACACTGACAAAAAGTAAGGCTTTTTGCAGTGGAAACACAGGCGTTATTTCCCTGCGTTTCTTTTTTTTTTTTTTTTTTTTCTGGAACAGGTCTGCTTCATTGAATTTATGTTTTCTTTGGGAATTTCCAGTGTTTTTACAAAACCTGGCAAAAGTGGAATGATAGATATACTTCAGTTCATGAAAAGCTTTTCTAAATGATGTTGATGTGCACACAGAAATAAAAGCAGACATCTATTTCTGGACCAGTTTCCATTTAGCCTGATCCAGGAGATTGAGATGTATTTCAGTAAGGTATTATGAAAACCATAGTCACATTGAGAGGAAAACTTCAATGGGGTATGGAATAGTAAAAAGTAAATGATAAACAGTTTAGGTAACTCATGTTCCCATGATCAAATAATTACACACCCATACCTCCAAAAGAATGCTGCTTGTGTGTCGGCATTTCTGATGGGCGATTTATGTTGTAAGCAGCATTGGTTTGGAGGTACGAGGTTGTAATGATTTTATCATGGGAGCAAGAATTACCATGTTTGTTCATAACTACTTTAACTTTTGTTGAAGATCATAAGTTGATGGAACTTTTGGTGTAGATTGTGCTGTTTTCCATATTCATGATCCATTAGTGGAAAATCTTGAGAGAATACTGAGAATTCAATCCCCTGAATCCTGGAACATAATTTGTCAAGTGGTTGACCCACCGTTCCTGAAGGTATGGTCACATCTGGAGAAAAGTCCACTGTGGAAAATGTCTTTTTGAACTTTATGCAACATTTTTTGGTGACATGATTGAATACAAACAAAAGAGCCGAGTGAACTAGTGTGACTACGCATGAATTCTGTGTGAAGTGTAAATTCAAAGTTGCTAGGCACTACCATGCAGGATTTTAGGTTTTGCCTCATTTTTTTCTTTGAAATAATTCCCATCTCTTCCTGAGACCATACTAAAATTAATAGTTTAGTGATTTGAGATGTTTTAAGATTCAGACGTTATTCTATATCCAGAGAGCCTGTTTGATATCATTTATGAAGTGGATTTGTTTGAAGGGCATGTAAGCTAAGTGCTGGGGCCATAAAGGCCTCATGAAATGTGTACACATTTAAAATTAATTTATTTTTGACTATGTATATGCTAAGGGTGTTCAGTTGAACTGGCTGTGCTTAAATTCCTCGCATTGTAACAGTGATATAGACCTTGTGTTCTCTTTTCCTGTTTGTGTGATATATATGTATGTATGTTAGGTAGTCTATACAAAAATGGGCTTTGCTGGGTAATTGGCATCTTTTATTGCCCCCACCCCACCTACACTCCTCTCCACTCTTTCCTGCCTTCCCATGGGAACAGATGGAAGGCAAACTTCCGGCCTCCCTTCGTGCTCTGTTTTGCTTTTCTCATTTGTGTTGCTGCCTAGGCTTGAACTACAAGAAGAAATAATTATCCTCCAGTTAAGATTTTACTGATTCAAGACTGTAAAGGATGCCACAATATGAATGAATAAGGAGAAAAAGGACATTGAAGAAGTAGAAAATGGCGGCAGAAGAAGAAGAAAATATGATAAGGGAAAAGATTCTGTAGTTGCTGAACTCCCTGTAAGATCCTGGCACAGTAGTTGTCACAGATTGCAGATGTACAGCACAAATCATGTTAGCCCAAGTCCATGTTTGGTCAGCAATCTTCTAGAGTAAGCAGAGACTGCACACAAATATCTTGGCCAGTTGCTGATACAATTGAAGAGGCACTGCAGTTAGCACCGGTTCAGCCTGAATGTGTGCGTCTGTGTGTCTGTGTATGTGTCTGTGTGTGTGTTGGTGTTGGCTTTCTGGCTCCTTGGTACACTGTTTTTAATTTTAGGCATTACTTGAATCGGTTGGTTGTCTTCCCTCCAAATTTATCATTACTCCTGAATGATTTCTCGTTTATGTATGGAATATGGCCCAAAGCATAGAATGGTGTCCATTGCTGAAATCTTTGCACTCACTTGATACTGATCAAAATGATGTCTGTTGAAATGTGAAAAACATAAATTGGTATTCATTGTGGAAAGGAGGTTTACTGGCCTAATTGAGTTGAAGGGAAAGTCCAATAATTTGTAATCAAGTTGGTCAGGCTCCTATAAAGTTAGGATATTGTTTGGTTACACTGAAATGTAATATGTTAAAACATATCGGGGGGGGGAACAAAACTCCACAAAATGCATAAGATTGCACACAATGTAGGAAACAGACATAAGATTGCACACAATGTAGGAAACGTTATCCATTTTTCTGCGACATGGGCAGTCCAGAGATATCGTGCATTAAGTACAGGTAACTCTTTAAAGATGAATTTTATCTGTAGTATTTAACTATTGATAATAGACATGATGTAAACAGATTAACAATTAAAGCTAAGGGGAACCAGTTTTATGCATATATGTATTGGTTCTGACAGTTGCAGCCTGATTCTTTTTGTCATCTTTGTACCAAAATAGTGATTATGTGTTATGGAACTTCGAACATACTTCCATCCATGTCAAACGCAGATGAACCCACCGATGAACACAAGTTACCCTATGCCTTTGAATGTCCCACTTCAGTGGGTGCTCTCTGTGGAGGTCACATAGTGTGCAAGGGGAAGTCAGTGGGTGCTTTCTATGTAGGTCACATCTTGTCCAAGGGGAAGTCAGTGGGTGCTGTCTGTGTAGGTCACCTAGTGTCCAAGGGAAGTCAGTGGGTGCTGTCTGTGTAGGTCACATAGTGTCCAAGGGGAAGTCAGTGGGTGCTTTCTGTGTAGGTCACATAGTGTTCAAGGGGAAGTCAGTGGTTGCTTTCTATGTAGGTCACATCTTGTCCAAGGGGAAGTCAGTGGGTGCTGTCTGTGTAGGTCACATAGTGTCCAAGGGGAAGTCAGCGGGTGCTTTCTATGTAGGTCACATCTTGTCCAAGGGGAAGTCAGTGGGTGCTTTCTGTGTAGGTCACATCTTGTCCAAGGGAAGTCAGTGGGTGCTGTCTGTGTAGGTCACATAGTGTCCAAGGGGAAGTCAGTGGGTGCTTTCTATGTAGGTCACATCTTGTCCAAGGGAAGTCAGTGGGTGCTTTCTGTGTAGGTCACATCTTGTCCAAGGGGAAGTCAGTGGGTGCTGTCTGTGTAGGTCACATCTTGTCCAAGGGGAAGTCAGTGGGTGCTGTCTGTGTAGGTCACATAGTGTCCAAGGGGAAGTCAGTGGGTGCTTTCTGTGTAGGTCACATAGTGTCCAAGGGGAAGTCAGTGGGTGGTGTCTGTGTAGGTCACATCTTGTCCAAGGGGAAGTCAATGGGTGCTGTCTGTGTAAGTCACATCTTGTCCAAGGGGAAGTCAGTGGGTGCTGTCTGTGTAGGTCACATAGTGTCCAAGGGGAAGTCAGTGGGTGCTTTCTGTGTAGGTCACATCTTGTCCAAGGGGAAGTCAGTGGGTGCTGTCTGTGTAGGTCACATAGTGTCCAAGGGGAAGTCAGTGGGTGCTTTCTGTGTAGGTCACATCTTGTCCAAGGGGTAGTCAGTGGGTGCTTTCTGTGTAGGTCACATCTTGTCCAAGGGGAAGTCAGTGGGTGGTGTCTGTGTAGGTCACATCTTGTCCAAGGGGAAGTCGGTGGGTGCTGTGTAGGTCACATCTTGTCCAAGGGGAAGTGAGGACGGAAGTGAAACTGACATTTCTTGTGAAGTAATTATGAACAGATTCATTGCTTCACTGCTAACAATAATTGCTGAATAAGAGTTACAATGCTGCACATTTTTAATTATTTTGTTTTTGAACTTGGTTATAAGCAATATAGCTTCTTAATCTGGAGAATTCTTCAGAGTATTGGATTCCAGAATGCCTGTAGAATTTCTTCAACTCGTTTCCATCTGAAGCAGATTAGTTTAAAGTCCACTGTCTGAGGTGAGAGCCGCGTGAGTTTAGCAGGCCCTTCATGTAAGCCATTTCAAGAGTACTGGCCAGTGACCAATTTGTCATTTTTTGTTATTTGTAATTTTTTTTTTCCATCAAATGATTTGCTTGTGGGTGGATGTGAAGTTATGAACAAATTCGAAAAAGTGTTCAGTATCTGTGCTCTGCCATACAATGCTAGGGAAACCTTTACCATTGTAAAAAGAACTTCACATGAAGTGAACACAAAGAGAATTGCAGACTGTATTGAAAAAGTATATTCTTTCAAATATTTCTATTTCTTGTGTACTAAGTTGCTTGCCTGTCCACCTTGGAAGAACGATTTACAAAGAAAAAGCAATGCTTTCTGTCAGTGATAGGGAAAGGCTGAGTCGAAAAAATAGACATAGGAAGAATGGGAAATTATGAAGGCTTGTTAAAAGTTATTTTCAAATTAAGGAGAAAATAACCCAAAAAATGACTGAATCTTTATAATGGCCTTAGTTTAGCTTGAAATCAGCATATCTTTCAACTGAAATTACAGACTTTTGAATGAGACAAATCTTCGTGGACACCTTTTCAGGCTTAAGACTACATATGAACCCTAACGCTGTCCCACCATAGTGTATGATATGACAAACGTAAATGCTATTCTTAATTTGGCAACATTTTATTCACAAACCTTTTTGTCAGAAGGCAATTAGGTTGTATTATCTGTGCCGTGTCTTCCAGGTGTTGCAAACTATGGCATATGTGTTTGCCCCGTTTGGACAGTTTTTGTGGCTAATACACAACAAAAAAGCCTTGCAGACTGTCTGATACTTCTAACCTACAGTACGGAGCACTTCCACAACAGTTCGTTCTATGGCCAAACTCAGAATACAGAAGTTCTGTCAGGTTTTTGCTCTGTCTAGCGTACACTTTTTCAGGACCAGCAACACTCGGTTGTTTTTCTTCTCCACAGTAACCTACACTGATCTCCTCTAGAGGGGTATTACCGAGTCTTGAACAGTTGGTACACGCTTCGATTCCATTCGATTGTCTTTTTCTCACCTGTTCTTTGTTCCCACTGGATTGAAGGTCTTACCATACTAACCAATGCGATGTGCCACATCAGTGGCATTTTTAGGAGCTACAGTGATGAAGACAGTTCAATCTTTGATCACTTTTCTTGCCTTCGGTTCTTGTGCTCCTGTCACCTGACATTGATCAGGATGAGAGCTCAGAGAATCTGGTCTGGAGGCTTGGTCATGAAATGCACTAAAGTTCAGTTCATGAACAAGAATTATTGTTGACTGGCATGATGGGTAGGTTTGTCGTGGAGAAACTGTCACCTGGACATGCTTGTGGAGCTTTTGAGCCTTGCGATGGTCTCCAGTATTGTTGGCTGATGTTCTCCCATGTGTGGGAAACGGGTGAATGCTGACGTAATGTACATTGTCAGATGATGTGTATAGCCCAGCTGTTCATGTAGGCCACTCCAGGGCTGGTGCACTGTCCACTTGGAAGTGAACATCAGCCTGTAAACAGACTCGCTATGAAGCTTGCTTTGCTTTGGAAATTAGAACTTGGAAGTGTGTGGATGAAGAGGCAGCTGAATAAGGCTGTAGTCAGTAACGGTCTAGGTCTTCATCTTGTTCCAGTTCAGTGTTCATCAGTTTGTGAAGTCAGGTTATGTAGGAGTACTTTGACAGTGAATGTATTAAACACCGAGTTTTTCATGTGAACTAGATCAGTTGATTCTGAACGTTTCCTTGGTATCATACCATCAAGCAGTTTTTTTTTAAGAGGTCTTGAAGAACTTGATTTTGAGAAGGAATGTTGGCAGCATTTCCCCCCACCCTCCCAAAGAAACAAAAACATGCTGACCTCTGTAGATGAGATTGTTCGTTAGATTTCAATTCAGAAAAAAAAAGGGTTAATTGGAGTCAAAGAAAAATGCCGCAGATTGACAGTTTGATCATTGAAGACTAACTTCAACAGTAAAGGTCAGCATTTTCTCTGATTTTGAAATTGCAGCAAATTTTTGCCCGCTTTCGGTTGTTTTTCTGCCTTTGAAACCCATTTGCCTGTCTGTTCTTTAAAGTCTCTACACTTTTTTTTTCTTTGTAGTAACAGAGTAGAGCAAGCTCTGTCTTCTCTTGTTACTTTGCAACAAGGTAGTAGAAGTGAACCCTGTCCAGAGTGGTCACTAGGTATTGTTGGGAATGGCCACCAGCTGTCAGTTCTGCTGTGCTGATTTGCCATTGCAGCCCTGTTAGTTTAATTTTTTAAGGGTTTCTGTTTTTGTTTTTATTTGAGGGTGTACAATTTTCTTCAGTCATCTTTACTAATTTTGTTTTTTTTAATCTGAGGGTGATATGTTGTTCATTATTTTTCTTTTTAACTTTTTTTTTTTTTTTTTTAAATTTGAGGATGAAAAATCTGGCGGAATAGCTGGAATCCTGGACATGACCAGGTTTTATCCGTTGTCAGGATGTGAAGAATCGAAGTATTGTGTTACCCAGTGGTGTAAATAGTCAGTTTGTTTGCAGTTTTTTTTTGTTGCCCTGTGGGGTGACAATGGTGAAGAGACCCACCGTGGTCAGCTGAGCTGTCATGGAGACTGATCTCAAGTGTAGAACTGTTGTTAGGTGTTGCTGATCTGCTGTCTGCTAACGTTAATGGATCACATGAATGCACACAGTTTCACTGTGGGCTGTTCTCATTGGACACCTGGGTGGTTGCCTGGGTTGGGGTTGGTCATTCTCAGTTGAAACCTGATAAAAGTAGATGACACTGTTGCTTGGTCTAAATCGTATTGTGCATTAAGATTTTACTTTTTAATTTCAAAGTACTCTTAAATTCTAACCAGGGATTATTGGATAAGACTAGAAAGTGATACACTTGCTTATTTGTTTCTGTAAGACTGTTTTAATGGTTGAAAATTTCATATATTTTTGTGACCCACGTTAAGTATAATTCATGTTATCTGGAATAACTGATCTGGTTAGAACAGAAAATCAGGCCTCCAGCAACAACAAAGGAACAACAGCAGTTGGTAGTATCTACATGACGGCAGTTTACCCTTCCATTGCTGTTTTTCTCTCTATAGGAGTGTTTCAGTCATGAAAGACTTGCTTTGAAGGAGGAGGATTGATTTTTTTTTTTTTAAAAGAAGAAAAGTTGATGGATATGAAAAGGCCAGTTTAGATTGCATTGACAGTTAGTCTGGTTTGGTTGGTCTTAAAATGACAAGAGAGATGTTATGGTTCTTAGAAGGAAATAAGTGTTCGTGCAGTCGTGAGATAGCTGTTGAGACTTGCTACTGTGTTGTCATCAGCCTCCTCCTCTTTAAAAAAGAAATAAAATTAAAAGAAAGCTGCATCAAAATGTGATCGATTGAACCTGATCCTTTCTTCCATTGTGATTTGTTGAAGTGTATTGAGAATTGTAATTCAGTTTCATGTACAGGTTTTTTTTGGTTTTAATTTATACATTTTTAGTAAGAAAAGGGATTAGTTACTGCCAAGGACACCACTTATTTTCTAATATTTGGCGCACAATGGCTGCCATTTTGCGCTGAATGTGAGAAAAGTGGTTTCTCATTCTTCATTTTCACTGTCCTAAATGATGTTTGTTTTTGCCTGAAGAAAACCCAAGAGGTTGAAATGCAGTGTGGTTTGTCCTGTAATTGGTTTTCTGTGTCCTTGGCGGTAACTACCCCCTTTTCTTTCTAAATTGTGCTTTATTTTCCGCCCTCAGTCACTTTGTTTTGAAACTTATATATTTTTGTTGTTGTTGACAATTCAAACCAGCAGCACACACGCTCATACACAAACACATGCTCATGCACACACTAATGCACATACAAACCCTGTCCTCCATCCTTGTGAGTAATTTAAAAAAAGTTTAAGAAAGGATTTTGTGTGTGTGTGCAGTATATGAAATTTTTTAACACATGGGAATATTTTACCATCGATGAAAAGAGATTAATGGTTTTTTGTTGTTAATTTTATGTAAAATATGCTTAGAATCAGTCATTAAATTTCCAGTGTTGCATACTACATGTTCAAGCACATCATGATTTCATTTGCAGACATCATTACTTGGTTTGATACTGCTTGACTGATACTTATTGTAGAGTGTATGAAGATTCTGCTTCATGAACAGTCTTAGCTGTATGGCGACTGAGGTCCATTTGAATCTTGAGGGCCAAAGAAATCTGGTGTCATTACAGCCAAATGGGAGTAGTTTGTTTAGAGCTCTCTGTTCTACATGATGACCTGTCCCAAATGGAAATAAGATACATCCATGTGACAACGAGTATGATCTGTTTTTAGCCCATGACTTCTTCTGTACAAGTTGTGTCAACCATCTAGCCTGAAAAATGGCAACAAAGACCGCTTGGCCCAAATTGGAAACAAACCTTTTGCCACTGTGTCTTGAGGATGGGGAATGGGCAGAACCAGGAGTGAATTGTCAGCAGTATGAGGGATCCAGAGCATGCATAGCTCAAAACCTTTTGCCACTGTGTCTTGGAGGATGGGGAATGGGCAGAACCAGGAGTGAATTGTCAGCAGTATGAGGGATCCAGAGCATGCATAGCTCAAAACCTTTTGCTACTGTGTCTTGGAGGATGGGGAATGGGCAGAACCAGGATTGAATTGTCAGCAGTATGAGGGATCCAGAGCATGCATAGCTCAAAACCTTTTGCCACTGTGTCTTGGAGGATGGGGAATGGGCAGAACCAGGATTGAATTGTCAGCAGTATGAGGGATCCAGAGCATGCATAGCTCAAAACCTTTTGCCACTGTGTCTTGGAGGATGGGGAATGGGCAGAACCAGGATTGAATTGTCAGCAGTATGAGGGATCCAGAGCATGCATAGCTCAAAACCTTTTGTCAGGCCACAATGTCTGTGGAATAGGCCCTCAATAGACGAAACAGATTTCATGGATAAGCTCAACCTCCTTTCTTCATTGGTTTCTGTTGTAGCCCATGGCAGACTGTAGGGTTCACAGGTTTGGTTGCTCAGAATTGGAATGGCCTCACCAGTCACATTCAGCTTTAAATGCTCATGTAGCAGTATGTTTAAATGTGAATGCTTAGTCTGTGGTAAATGTGAGTCCACCTTTCAGCCTGTATTTCAAGAACAAATCTGGCTTTGACTTAGAATGAAGCATAATAAAGCATTTCAAATACTTGGGCCAGGCGAGGGAAATGCTTCATGTACTTGTATCATTCCAAAAAGTGACATGTTCAGAAACTCCTGTGGCAGCTTGCTTGGTGTGTCCAGTGCAATTTGATGTTCCTAATATGTGTTGATGCCAAGCATATTGTATTGATGTGTGTGCGAGTGTGTGATGAAGAGGATGGACTCTGTAGTTGCGGATAGTGTGTAGAAGAGGGAGGGAAGAGTAAGGGCAGTATGCACAGGCTGTGATGCAGTGTAAGCAGTTCAGAAGACTGGTTGTGTACAAAAATAAGCAAAATTTGTGTACATAGGTACATGAAAAATGTGTGATTGTACATATACACATATATATATATATATATATCTGTATGTATTTACACTCTTAACACCCACATCCTCTTACAGTGTATGTGTGTGCGTGTGTATGTGTGTGCGTGTGTGCAAAAAAGGTGACGTATATTAAGACATAAGTACTGCCCACCCTTTCCCCACCTGATGGTTTTTGTTTTGGTGTGTGAAAACCTGCATATTTGTCTGGTTTCTTGTATGCACTGAGATTGTGAATGGTTTCAAATACACGGAATAATAATACAAATTTGGAAGAGAGGTAAGACTGTGTGTACTTACAACTGTGTACTTAAATAATTTAAATGATTCAAATTTTAGTGTTTCGAATATAGTTTGATATGTTGTCAGCTTTTGTACTGTTTAGTAATTCTTTTTTCTTTTAGCAAAGCAGCTAGCTTTACACAATATTTAAGCAAAACTTAATATATCCTGAACAAAAATGGCTTGCATATGATTTTTTCATTTTTACTTTTTTTTTTGGTTTGTATCTAGAAACACTGGTTTTTAGTTTCATGTTGTGGGGGAAAAGTCTTGACCCAACAACCACCTTGCGCAATTTATAGTGAATTCATTTGGAAAAGTGATAGAGTGGGGTTTTCATGTTGTGGGGGGAAAAGTCTTGACCCAACAACCACCTTGCGCAATTTATAGTGAATTCATTTGGAAAAGTGATGGAGTGGGGTTTGCATGGTGAGAGTGAGGACGCTGGAGCAGTTCATGGAGAAGAGGTACTCCTGATTTTGAGTAGAACATAATGGTGTAGCAGATCTTTTTCCTTGCACTCTTGCACCTTCTTTAGGGCGTATGTCAGATTGTGAGGTAGAGAGCTGGTAGAAACACAGATTGTGAGGTAGAGAGCAGGTAGAAACCCACAGATTGTGAGGTAGAGAGCTGGTAAAAACCAGAAGTCTGACCTGCCGGCAGTCTGCTGTGTTGAGGGCCAAAGAGAGGTCATGACAGGGAGTTGACTTGGGCATTCTCCTCTCTGTTGTTTTCATTCAGTAATCTGTACTACTTCATGGACAGCACTTCACACATGATTCATGAAGTGTAAGTGCTCTGTTTTTATGATTATTACATCAGGGGCAGTTTGGGTATTTAGCCCTTTGCTGCTGGTAGGAACTCCTCATTGCGTTGGATTGCCTCGGATGGGAGTGGCAGACAGATCAGATTGATAGGCGTCACTGTTTGACCTAACTACTTTCGTTTGTGATAGTGTCTGTTTTCCTGAAACAAACGCAGCCTCAAACCATACACTATAAAGTCGGTGATTGTGTCGTCCAACACCCTGATCTGCTTCTTTAAGCTTCAGCAGTCAGGGGGTGAAATGAGATCAGTACAAGCCCTGCACAGGTTTGAGAGATCGATGTGCAAGTAAATTACTGTCGGTGTAGCTTTTCCTCCCTCCTTTTTTAAAAAGAAAAATTAAAAAAGTATGCTAAACAGACACCTCAATGTTGCAGTAGAAGCAGAGTGTCCTAGATGACTTAAAAACAACAGTGACAGTGGTCCAAACAAGCATCTAAGCCTGAGTTTTTTCCAGTTGTGTGTCTGTGTTATTCTGTTGTGAGAGACACGGGTGTCGTGCAGAAGGCTGTTGCATTTCCTGACAGTGGCCCACATGTTACCTTTGTTCCTTCAAAGTGTTCACTGTCCAAGTGGACCTTACAGATCTCAATGTTCAGTTTAGCAAATCACTTAGGCTTAGACTGTTTGTGTTTCATTCATAATTTAGAGATGACATGAAGCCCATGCTTTCAGTGTTTTTCTCTTGCTGCTTTAATGCTGTTAACAGAACTGACACTGGCATGTAGATTCTTTACATATGCTTTGTTTGAAAAAGCTTTGCAATGTTGGTTCAACAGGTTTTGTATCCCAGGAAATGTTAACATTAAATCTATGATGGTAATGTCAATGAGAGAAAATGCACACTGTTCTTTTTTATATAATGAATGGACAATTTATCTAAAACATTTGATGTAAGAAAGAAATAAATATTTCTGGAATTGAAAAGCTGCTGTGTAATGTGAGTGAAAGATCGTGTGAGCATGCGAATTCTGTCAGTCCTCAACCACAAAATGTGGAATTGCCTCAAGCACAACTAGACATGCCTGGCAAAGCAATTGTTTGGCAGTTGTTTTGCGTAACCAACACAATCGACCATGTCACTGAAGAATCATTTTGTCTTGGCTCAGCCGGGAAAGGATTCAAGTAATCAGCACAAAGTTTGTGTGTGTGTTTAAAATTATTTTCTCAGCTGCTGGTGGCTAAAAATGGAGGAGAGTGGGGGACGGAGAGGGATCTATTTCTCACAGCTTCCATGTGATAAAAAAAGACAAAAATGATTACGATGCACAAACTTATCCCTTCAACAGATGACAAAATGATTTAATGCTAGTGTTGAAATGGTGTTCAGAGCCTGACACATTCCCTGATCTTGTCAATCCATGATTACAAACAGGAGGTAAACCTGTGGTTCTTGTGGAAGGCCCAGTTATAATCTGAACAGGAAGTGTTGATACAGGACTTGATGGGGTCTCATAGCCCAATACTTTTGTTTCTGTGTCATAGCCCAATACTTTTAGTTTCTTTCTCCAGGATTGTATCTTCTTTCGTGTGCGGAAATGTACTTTAAATTGGGCAGGAATGTAGGGGTCTGCTGGATCTAGCGTCAGTAAATCGCAGCGTCAGAGAACTGGGTTCAGTGAAACATAATTTTAAGGGAGATTAGCCCCATTTTTACATATGTCTTCTTTTACATTAGTTACGATGAGAGTATCTATATCTGATAATTTGATTTGAAAACTGTTCATGCTTTTTGTAAAGTTACCCTCTTTTTAGGGGGTGAAGTGAATAGTAACAAGTGTATTTACATTCAGTGCTTGATCAGTAGGTGGATGAAGATGATTTGAAAACTAGTCACGCTTTTTGTAAAGTTGCCCTCTTTTTAGGGGGGTGAAGTGAACAGTAACCAGCGTATTTCCATTCAGTGCTTGATCAGTGGGTGGTTGAAGATGAATATCAGATCACAAGTTTGTGACCTTTTATTTTTCCCTCTTCCTCTGATGTAGCCCTGCAGGCAGCACAAGCAACGGCCCCAAAGCAGGCAACCACCAAGGAGGAATGCACCGCCCTCCCACACACAAAGAGGGGGGAGGGCGACCCGACCACCACTCTACGCAGAGCACGCACCGACCGCCTCTGCATAAGGACGGGGTAGGACGTCCTGAACATGGCCCGACCACCAGCCCCTCCGACAGGTGGCAACACACCAGTCCCTTGGCTCGGGTGGAGGACTTGCCGCGCAAAAGGTGATAGTTGTGATCATAGGTGTTTCCCCCTTTCTTTGCCAGTGTGCACGCACGTGTGTGTGTGCGCATGCGCGCGCGCATGTGTGTGTGTGTGTATGCACATGCAAAATGTGTATGTTTGTTTATGCTTATGTGGGTAAGAGGGAGGCCATGATTTCAGGCAATGATCAAACTGCATTTCTTCTCCAGGTCTTCAAATATCTGTTCAGTGTTTACACTAGTCAGTCCTTACTTGCTCTTCAAAATATGGATTGTGTACAAATAGTTTAGCTAATGGTATTTTTTTATTCTTCCCACTATTTTTTTTACTGAAAGCAAGTTGTTTAAGTTAGTATCAAGGTTTTGTGTGTGTGTGTCTGGGTGTGTGTTTTAATCCTGATTGTAAAAACTGAAGATATGCTTTGACATGCTTTCCAGTTAGACAGCCTTGATAATCAGCTGGGCAGTGAGCATTATGAATTAATACCCGAAGTGTTCTCAGGCACCAGAAGTCTGAAGGGAGGCTATGATGCGAGAGGCTTTCATTGATTAATAAGAAAGAAAGTATTGAGGTGATAAAAATGCTATTTTGCCGGAGGTATTCTCTATGGGATATCTTTGCTCATAGAAAAAAAAAAATTATCTTCCAGGTACAATAACTTTGACCGCTTCGGAGGTGGTAGTGGAAGCAGCAGCAACAATCACGGAGGTAGTGGCGGAGGAGCGGGCAGCAACATGGCCGGGGATGGGGGAGGTGGTGGGCGAGGCCACCACTTTAACCACCGTGGAGACATGCATCACAACCGTCATGACCAGTACGGAGGTTACCGTGGCGACCGGGATGGTGGGCACAGGCAGGAGCATAATCGTGAGCACTACAGATCAGAGTACGGCCACCACTACAGGGATCAGCAGCATTATTCCCGGCAGAACGACGGAGGATGGGGTCAAGGAGGGTGAGTGGACAACGATTCATGGTTTCTTGATATAGTTTTAACTCTGTACCTAGTGTGCCGTCTTGTAAATGGATCAGTCGGCATGGATCTAAGGGTCTGTATTCAGAGGAGACCATATAAACCAAAAAAAGAATGACCAAGCCGCCAAACTAAGGAACAAACGAATTACAAAATGGACACAGTGCGTTGCAACCTGTTGGGGTCCTCTTCAGGCAGGACAGACAGAGTGTTAACAGGGCACGAACAAACGGTTGTTGATCTCTTCGTTTTGGGGAAAATGTGGCCTTGGTAGAAAACAGGTTACAGAATGTAACGGAAGAGAAGAGGGAGAGTTTGGGAGGGAGTAGATACAGATTAAAACGATGATAGTAATGATAAAATGGTATTAATGATAATGGTATTATAATTATATGATAATAATGATAAAAGTAATAGTGATTATAATAATGATGATAATAGAAGGAAGAAGAGAAGAGGAAGAAGAAGAATATTGGAAGTGATAATGATGACAGTGATAATAACAGACTGTACTAGTGCAAGCCTTCGTCACATTGTTCATTGTCACTCTTGCAACATTGGTTGCATCTACCAAGGAGGTTACATGTTTACCCGCCTGTCTTTGGTGGTTTGTCTGTCTGAAAAAATAAAGCAAAAACTACTGAATCAGTTTGAACAAAACTTGGTTGAAAGAGGGACTATGGCCCATGGATGAACCCATTGAATGAAGGTGCAATTTGGATCAAAGGCTCAGTCCCTGAAGTCTCTTCTCTTTTCTTCAACACTGTAGGACAGGTGCTTTTCAGTTATTCAGTCTCTGCATTGTATTTTGGGTTGGGGGGCAGCAGGAGTAGGTGTATAGTTTGTTGCACTAATTCAGTCACTGCACTCAATCAGATTTAGCTAGAAACCTGCAACTAGCACTGAAGTGTTTCTGAGAAATTGACAAGTCAGTTTGGTTCCACTCAGTTTTGGTATCTGTGTCAAGCTTTGCATATATATATATATATATATATATATATATATATATATATATATCTGTATATGAATGATAGACACTTTGAATTGATTGAAGAGAACTTGCTTAATTTTTGGAATGATCTGCTGGCTCCCAAGTGCCTTTTTTTTTAGTTTTACAACTGTTTTATTCATATGTGACCTTTGTAGATTAGGGGAGGAAAAAAATTTGCTTTATCATCTTCATTGTAAAAGATTTTCATACAAATCATTGTCTTTTCTTTGAAAAGATCATAAGTAAACTTGTTCATTCCTTCAGTTGTTTAAGGTAGTCCACAACAGACTTTGTGGAGACCCACATTAGAACTCATGAAACTAGGTTGATGTTTTGCAGTCACTACAGCTCCTACGGGGACAGCCGGAAACGTCGCAGCAACGAAGACAGCTACGGTGATTGGGGTCACCGGCGATCCCGACAGGAACACAAAGACCCTCGACTGGAACACAAAGACCCTCGTCTGGAACACAAAGACCCTCGTCTGGAACACAAAGACCCTCGCTTTGAGCACAAGGAACATTGTAGTGACCCCAGGCTCGAACACGTGAACCCCCGAATGGACTGGCACATGGGGCAGCCTCCACCCCTGGGGGAGAGCAGCTACATGAAACACTGACCCCGGCTGTGGGTGTGCTGACGGTGGTTGTGGGAGGTGATCAGCCCGTCCAACCATCTTTTCTGTCTGGTGCTTCTACAACCTGGCGGCTGGAGACCCCTGAGGGGGCTGGAGTTAGGGAGGGCTGATTCAGGGTGGCACGTCATTCCCCAGTGGGTGGTGGTGGCGGCGGCGGTGGCAGCATTGTGCTCAGTTCTAGGAGCTCCGCTGATGTTGGCAGCACGCTTTGTGCATTGGTTTCTGTTGTCACCAGATGGCGCAGTTTCTCTTGGGACTGCAGTGAACCAGCGTTGAAGCGTGTTGGTTGGTGTGGCTGACTGATGCTGAGACGGACCATGTGAGTGTGAACTCTGATGCAGGTGGACAGACAGTTCAAGCATGACCAGACTATTGGTTTGCCGTGGAGGACCTGGAGTACTTGCAAACACCATGACAGATTGCTTGCGGTTGTGAGTGGAATACAAAGTACATGCAGATAGGTGTGCACACACAGACAGACACACTCGTCAGATGAAAAGCAAGAGCGTGTTGAGTTGGTCCAGGTGAGAAAGTAAAAACACAACTTGCTGAATATAAACATAGATTATCAGCGTAGAATCTCGGATCAGTTCTCACATGGGTCAGTCACAATTCCACTTTGGTGCCTTTTTAAAATTTATAGTGAATATGAATGGACATGTTGGGTAACTGACCTGTTCACTCAGAAACTGTTGGGACAAAGCATGGTGCATGAATAAAGCAACCTGCAGGCCAAAGAAGTCAGTTGGCACTGTGCACCTGGATGATGAACTATGAAGTCCAGTGCTTTCCAGTTCAAGAGGGATGTGCTTCATCATAAAGAGAAGACAGACACGTATGTCATTCTCACACTCTACTACTTACATTTGAAAAAGTTGTCTATGTTGAACATTGAACTGCAGAATGGCTGTGGCAGATGCTGACATGTGTGGAAGCCATGAACACGACTGTGAAGCTTTGAGTGATGCACTTCTCTGATGATGTGTGCCAAAACAACAACCACCCCCCCACCCCCCCACCCCCTCCCCCTCCTCCTCATCCATTCGCCCCCTTCCCTTTGAGAAACGAGTGTGAGCGGCAGCCGTTTGGGTCTACATTGTGACTGTGTACAGTGTGTGTCTATGATTTGTGCTTCAAACATTCCCTTCAACTACTACTGAGGTCGGAGGGGGCTGCCTGTGTTAGCAAGTGAAGACGGAGGATGAACATTATGACCCGCCACCCCCCACTTCCCTTTGTCTGCATGAAGAGAACCTTCTCCTCCAGGAACATGAAAACGTGTGTGATTCTTGCAGGGTATGAGAGTGCTTGCAGCAGATTCTGTTCACATGTTTGTGCCTGTGATTGAAATGTAAACATTTTCATCACGTTGATGCTGGTTGACTGCATTTCAGTTATTGCAGCAGCAACAGACTTTGTTTTCCATTTTCTTTTCTTTTTTTTTCCCTTGGAATAGGTTTGATGTATTAATGAGCAATCCAAAGTTGATCATCAAAGATGTGTTTGATTATTTATGTATGTTTCTATACACAGCAGGCAAGTTCTGAAGACTTGTTATGTATTCATTGAGAAGTGGAAAAAATTAACTGTGTGTGAATGTGCATTGAGGATGCTTCAAACTGGGGCCAGATTGGCCTTATGGGAAAAGGCATCAGATTCCTGTTCCAAAGTTTGGGGTTTACTTTTCATTAGAAATGGCCAGGTGGAAGAGTTTATTATCTTTATATGTGTGCAAACTCCAGTCCCCTCCTAGTCCTCTGTATAATACTTAAAACCAAGGTCTGGTTGTGTGAACACAAAACATACATTTTTGCATGCATCCAATATTGCACTTCACCTGTCGGTAAAAGCGAGCCATTGTGAGCCGTGGGATTGATGAAAAAAAAAAAAAAAACGACACACACATGCGTATTAATGTGTTCAGACATGAACCCTGAACAGGTATTGTAGCTAACTTGATGGTGGGATTGAAAACAGTCACATACATACAAATCTCACAAACGGTGAACCTTGGAGTTCTAATTGAAAGCAGTTGCATACATCTACATATCTCACTAACGGTGAACCTTGGAGTTCTAATTGAAAACAGTCACATACATACTACAAATCTCACTAATGGTGAACCTTGGAGTTCTAATTGAAAACAGTCACATACATACTACAAATCTCACTAATGGTGAACCTTGGAGTTCTAATTGAAAATAGTCACATACATACAAATCTCACTTAGGGTGAACCTTGGAGTTCTAATTGAAAACAGTCACATACATACAAATCTCACTAAGGGTGAACCTTGGAGTTCCAATTGAAAACAGTCACATACATACAAATCTCACTAAGGGTGAACCTTGGAGTTCTAATTGAAAACAGTCACATACATACAAATCTCACTAAGGGTGAACCTTGGAGTTCCAATTGAAAACAGTCACATACATACAAATCTCACTAAGGGTGAACCTTGGAGTTTTAACTGAGGAACAAAGATAGAAAAAAAAAAAAAGAGAAGTGCAAGTCAGGAGAGAAGATTGTGAAAAGTAATGATAGGATTTTTGCTTGATATCAGGTCTGGCGTTGTTGATGGAAAGATCATGTCTATAGTTGTCTTACTCATTGCATGCAGTTCATATCAGTCAGCCCTGATACGGCCTCGATGGTTGGCTGGACTAAAGCATTCTTTTAGTAAATGAAGATAAGAGACTGTCAATGGATGGATGTGGTGGGTCCTCCACAGGTCACGTGCGCTAGCTCCACAACTTAGCAGCAGCTATTGTCGTCAGTAGGGGACTAATAGTAATAGATGGTGTGCTGCATATGTTGAATCTGAGAAGGCACCACTGAACGCCATCCAAGTGACATTGCAATTGTGCCGTCACCTCTAGATGGCTTGACACTGGCTGGTCGCTGTGGGTTGTCGGCTGTGGATGGACAACATGGGGTGTGACTACACAGGGAACTGGAATGAACAGCTTAGGGCTGATGCCACTGAAAAGAGATGGTACCCCCCCAAAAAAAAAACACACACACACACACACACAATCTCCCACCAAAAAAGGGAAAGAAAAAAAGATCTTTGTCGTGCTTTGTTTTGGAAAGTTCTCCCAGTCTGACCTTTCGCTCTCAGTCCCAAGAATATTGTTTTTGACCGCTTTGAAAAGTGGGTTCATTATTTTGAACACTTCTTTTTTTTTTTTTTTTTACCTTTTTGAAAATCTGTATATCAGAAATAACTTTCGGCAAATAGTACGACATTGTCAGACTGTTGTAAGGTACAAATGGTGTTCAGTCTGTGTGGGCAGATATTATTTGCAGTGGATACAAAGATTGGAGTGGCCTGCCTTGACCAGTTGGAGACTTCCCCTCTTTCAATTGTTTTGTGATGGACGTCGCATAACAAATTATTTCCCTTGATGATGGTCGAGTTTCAAAAAGTTTTTTTTAGGCGTCTGAATACAAACGTAAAATCCTATTGCTTTATCAGTAGAAAGGGTGAAACATGATTTCACAGGTTATGCTTTGAAATGCCTTACAGCTAATGTGACAACACTACAAGGTCTTTTTTTGTAAGGGGAAAAACGGACTGCCTGACATGAAAATGTACGACATCCCATGTTCTAAGTTTTGTTAGTGAGAAACATGACCCCCAATCATTTTTTTTTTTTTTTAATCCATTGGGCGACACCTAAAACTAACTATGATGATCACATCCATCAGTTTCCAGAAAGAAAAATAAGAATAATTTTTTTTTTTTACCGCTGTCGCCATCTACACACGGCGTGGCCAATGGCAACAGCTGCTTTGCTGTCATCTGCGCTCAGCATGCTGCAAAAAAGTTCTTGAACTGGTTGCCCAAAACAGACTCGGCCTTTTGGTCGGGGATGCCTTGGAGAAAATGCAGAAAACCTAGCGCACACAGTAAAAATAACAAACCCAAAGTCTCACCATGGTCAGGGTGCATATTCAGCATTCTGATTAAAGCTGTACAAGGGAGTCAAGGAGACGGGGTCTGAACTGTAAACAGTTGGACTTGCTGGTGGATCTGAACCATTTTTACTATTCTGAATACTCTCTCAAGTTGGCTGATGTGAAGCCGTCTTGCTACCAGTCATTTCGTTAGTTGTTCAGAACAAGTTAGGCAAGCAACTGCCAATGCTACTCATAATTCTGTATACAGCCTCACTCTGTACAATCTTTCGGTTTCAAATTTCACAGTTTGCTGTTTACATCACACTCAACTGTATATTAGAAATACTGTTGATGTAAGGGGTCCAGAATAGCTCAGTTGGAAGAGCGCCGGACTCGTAATCTAAGGTTTGCGGGTTTGAATCTCCGCTGGGTCGTTTCAGTACCGGGGGATTTTCCCCTCAGAGTTAACATTGATTCTGACTCCATTTCCCATACAGTCCTTCGAATGAGACAATAAACCGAGGTTTGGTGTGTGAACACACGCATAACATCTTACACACACATAAAATCCCATCACCAACTTTCGGAAGAGAAGGCCAGTTTGGCCGTTGGTATGGACGACACGTTACACACAGCATGCACCTTCCCCGAAGATGGAGTATGGCTGCCTTAATGGCGGGATAAAAAATGGTCATACACACAAAACTCCACTCCCTTTGTTGGGCAGATGGGATTAATCCTTGTCTGTCTATGCAGGGAGAGTCCGCTGGAGTATCGGCCTGCGTACGCAGAAGAAGAATTGATGTTCAACTCGACTCGGAGCTTACAGATCACTAGATTTGACTAACTTTTGCTAGAGAACAGAGGGCCCCCAAATGACCAGATTATGCATAAAGTAGAGGTGATATTGTCCCTTTTCTGGCTTGAACTGCCAAAAAATACATACTGGTGCAAACATGTTTGGATATTGCAGGATTTCAGTTTGTTTACTGTAACATATGATATATACAGGGCCGCAGGAATGGCAGATTTCTCGGTGTTCTGGTGGCTTGCTGTCCAGTTCTGTTGTCTTGCTTGCTTTGTAGAAAGATATGATTTCACCTGCCCGCCATCTTTGCCTCCAAGTTCAGTGGGAGCAGTGGATGTTAGGAGGGACACAAGCAAATCACTTGGACATTATGTTACTTTTTTTTGGTTTGTTTTGTAAATCATGATGCCATACGACTGTGTTCTCTTTGAAGTCATGATAGTAAAGTGTGACCCTCGTCCACTGACTCTCAACGCCCTCTTTCCCTCCTCTGCCTTGGTTGAAACTAAAATGCTGATCACATTTTTTATTTCATTTATTTGAGACTGAAGTTGATATTTCGCTCCAGTACCTTTGAGTTTCAGACTTAAAGAAATGATGTGCGAGAGTGCATGTGTCATGTCAAAACCTGAAATGTTCATGTGTGTTGGCCCTCTCTCTGCATAAAAAGAATGCAGGACATTTTGTGTCGAGCATCAGGGCAGAATCATTTTGGCCATCATGTGAAAACCGTGTTAGAAATAAAGATGGAAGGTGTAATAAATCATGTGTGTAAGACGCGAATTGGTTGACAGAATACAAATTCCTTTCCAGCCGAAATGTCGAGACTGAAGGAAGCAGTGATTTGGAAGGAATGAAATCAGTATATGTGGATCTAGTACACACTTGTGAAACACACTCAGTTTTCAGATGTTCTGGAATGATTACCCATTTCTGACTCTAGTGACTTACATGATCCACTCCATTGTGTTTCTGTGCAGTTTTGCTGTTGAATTTTAATGGAACATCTGGGGGCCAGAATGGCCTAGTGGTAGAGCACTGGACTCATATTAGTCGCAATCTTGGTGATCCTGGGGTTGCGAATTCAAATCTTGGCCGGGCTGTTTTGGTACAGGGGGATTTTTCCCTCGGAGTTAACATTGGTTCTGACTCCACTTCCCATACAGTCCTTCAAATGAGACTATAAACCGAGGTTCCATGTGTGAACGCATACATAACATCTTGCATACAGGTAAAATCCCACCACCAACTTTCGGAAGAGAAGGCCAGTTTGGCTGTTGATATGGATGACACGTTACACATAGCATGCACCTTCCCCGAAGTTGGAGCATGGCTGCCTTAATGGCGGGATAAAAAAACGGTCATACACACGAAACTCCACACCCTTTGTTGGGTAGACAGGATTAATCCTTGCCTGTCTATACAGGGAGTGTCTGCAGGACTATCAGCCTGCGTATGCAGGGGAAAAAAATGGAACATGTAGCCTGGGCAGACCTGTGCACCATTACCATTTGCAGTTTTTGTGTGGAAAGATTGCTATCTCAGTCTGAAGGGCTTCAGTGTATTAGCATTCAGAGGGGAGGTGGGTGTCTAGGGAAGTTAAAAAAAAAAAAAAAAAAAGGAAAAGGGAAAAAAAAACATACGTAGAAGCAAATTTCTGGTTTTTAACTGTATGTAGGTATGATTTCCATTTGAAGGAGCCTCAGGGAGCATTTGTTTTGCCTCCGCACCTCTCATCTCCATTCATTCTATGCAACAGCACAGTATACCTGAGGAAGTTTGTGTGGATGGGCTGTTTTGTATAGTAATGAATGAAGGGGTTGCATGGAGTTAGTGTGGATGGGCTGTTTTGTATCTATAGTAATGAATGAAGGGTTGAATGGAGTTCGGCACACTGCTGGTGCATATGGTGTTTGGGGTGTGTGTGCGTGCAGTATGGCCAAGTATTGTTGCATGGCTGCTAATCCTTCTGAGTTTTTCAGGAAAAGCATTCCGTTCATTTCAGAATTGTATTGGAAACAAAATCAAAGACAATCCTGTGGGGTACGCCTACAGTGACCACGTTGGTCCTTGGTATTGGGAAGTGGAACTGGAGGGTTCTGCCCATTCCAAGAAGCACTTGTTCAAAAACAGTTTTTTCCTTTTTTTTTTTTTTTTGCTTTTTGTGAGCCTTGTATTAATCAATTCAGTCAAATGTTTATTCCCCCCCCCCCCCCCTCCTCCTCTATCTGTGTCTGCTTAGGAAAGCTTTGATAAATTTGATTTTCTTCAGAAACCCTGTTCCCAGAAGGTTGGCAGCTATAAATACAATGTTGCTTGCATGTTCATGGTGTGGGGTATGCTTGCCTTATGGTAATTACTGAAGGTTATCTGACGTTGTGCGTGTAGGTGTGCATGGTACATTTTAACTAACATTGAAAAGCAACGTTTGTGATGATCTAGCCCCTCACCCTCATACCCTTACCCCCTGTCCCTCTACTGCTAGTTCATCAGGAAATTTTGGTTTTCGTATTTTTGAGGAACAACCAAAAATCTCAGTCGGAGATTTTTTATCTCCCCCCTCGCCCCCATTACCTCCCCTTTCCCCTTTGAAAAATCATGAGCTGAATTGGATTACTAGTCACATGAGTGTGTTTCATTTTTGAAAGCGAGTGAGAGAATTGGGAAATTGAAGAGATGAAAGGAAAAGTTAAGGACAATTGTCTGATTTTTGAATACTGTTGGTTTGTAAAATGCCATAACTTTTCATTTTCTTTCTTTCCTGTCTCTGCTTGTAAAAACGCTTACCTTGTACAGAATAATGCATGGCAAGGTTCATGCAGAGTTTTCAAAGAAACTGTGTGAAACTGATTGAAAACTGACAAAATAAAAAGACGTGAAATACATCCGACTTCTGCCTGCTACTTGTTCTGAACAAATATCAGAGAGTAATAATGTGTCTGGAGTTGATGATAGTGTGAATGGTACGTTAGAATAGCATATACATCTTTCATACATGCCGTACATTTATAGTGAAAATGACATGGCTTGTAACTAAACTGATTTCACAGTAATTCACTTAGTCAATTTATCTTGAATTAATAATTCGTTTTGGGCAGGGCCAGCATGGTAGGAAATAACCAAATTTGCAATTTTAACTGTTGAAATAGTCACAGAAGCAAGGGAAATTTGTTGTAGATGTCATTGTTGAATTTGATTTAAAGTGCAAATTCAGGATATCTTTTAGCGTTTCAAATGTGATACAGTACAAAATGTTCTGAAAATCGGGCTCATCAGTATATGTTGAAGATACACAGAGAACTGGCAGACCAAACATTGCTTCGAGTTAACATGGGCAACTGATAAGATACGGTTGTATTTAGATTAAAATGATTTTTGATGACCAGTCCATCAATTTCCCCCCCCCCCTTTTTTTTAAAAATTTTTTTTATTAGTTTATAGATGAGCATGCTACTGAGTAATTTACTGAAATACTGTGTCAGTAAATAAGGGATACGATGCATATACAGACATTTATGCCTTGATTTCATTTGTTGCAAGATAACTCCTGCGAGATTAACAATTTTCATGTTCAACTTTGGACCTGTCATGTTGGCTGATTATATAAATGCTCACCGTTGTCTTCCAGCTTGCTTCATGATGATACACTGTACAAAACGCAAAGACTTGTGTTCCAGCTTGCTTCATGATGATACACTGTACAAAACACTAAGACTTGTGTTCCAGCTTGCTTCATGATGATACACTGTACAAAACACTAAGACTTGTGTTCCAGCTTGCTTCATGATGATACACTGTACAAAACACTAAGACTTGTGTTCCAGCTTGCTTCATGATGATACACTGTACAAAACACTAAGACTTGTGTTACAGCTTGCTGTACTCTACAATATGCACCCTAAGGGATTTCCTGAGGTAGACATTTCTAATTGTATGCAACATAGCATAACTCGTACAGTATGTTTTTTGCATCTTAAAACGGAAGTGAAGCAGTTTTATTTATAGCATTGAAAGAACTTGTGCAGTCTGTCACAACAGGAGACAGGCTCCTGATTATTGGGATCTGCAACACAAAAAAGAAGTCTATATCAGTATATGTAACTAAGGGTAATAATATAAGGTGAAAACTCAACATCAGCATCTAATATTTGTATGAAAAGATACTGCTTCAGATTTTGTTGCTAGTTTATTTTGTGTTTATTGTCATTCTGTGATGACTGGGGATTTCACATACATTTATTGTAAACTAGTACCCCACCAGGTCCATGAAATGATGAAGAGTGGGCTTGAGCACACAATCTATTTTGTTCCTAGATGGTTCAAGTAAAATGTTCAAGTAAAAGCATCGGAAAGAATTTAAAAAAAAAAAAAAAGATTGCACAACAGAAGGAAAACATCAGTCAGGTTATGGTTGTACTAAAGTTTCAAGAATATATAGATTTTGAACGAAGCCAAAACAAACTAACAAACATAAATATGAGACCATAGACTGTGGCTGACACATCAAAACGCTGTATTTTGTACATGGTACTGTGACAAATTGAAAGGGAACATTATCTGTACAATATCTCGCACAAACTTTACAAAGAATATGAAATTTATTGAAAGGAGTATAACATAATTATCGGAGAAAGAGTGGACAGGATGAATATTTCTGATTGCTTTTCCACCATTCATCTTGTTTTGAGCTCTGACTACAGTTAAGGGGATAGCCAACTGCAACAACCACACTTCACTAATTAGACTGTTGCGACAAATGGTGATGAAGCTTACTTCTTCGCACAATGAAGTTGACTTTAGAGAGAGTGTAGATTATCTTGTTCAGGTAAGAATCGTTGCAATTAAAAGGTATTTTAAGTACAGGTTTACGGTTTGAATACTAGAAGATGGAGTCAACTTATCTTTTGTGCTCTTTCTTGTTTAAACAACGGTCGGTGAAATTACGACAAAGACTTGAAACAGACTGTAGTATTGCTGAAAGCGAGCCAAAGTACACACACACATACCACACACACACAGTTCAATGCAATTCTTCTTTAATACGCAATATGTAACAGACAAGTACATTTTTCGACAAAAAATGTTTTCTTCAGACATCAAATAACCATAAGAAGTCGGCAAAATAACATTGCCCGGGTAGTTGTCAGCAGGCTAATGAAATATGACTGGCTGATTGTTTGGAGTGTTAAAAATGGACAACAGCTCTGTCCATTCACATTGATAAAGCAACAAAGCAGTCTGTTTGGAGTGTTAAGTGGACAACAGCTCTGTCCATTCACATTGATAAAGCAACAAAGCAGTCTGTTTGAGTGTAAAGTGGACAACAGCTTTCTCCATTCACATTGATAAAACAACAAAGCAGTCTGTTTGGAGTGTTAAGTGGACAACAGCTCTCTCCATTCACATTGATAAAACAACAAAGCAGTCTGTTTGGAGTGTTAAGTGGACAACAGCTCTCTCCATTCACATTGATAAAACAACAAAGCAGTCTGTTTGGAGTGTTAAGTGGACAACAGCTCTCTCCATTCACATTGATAAAACAACAAAGCAGTCTGGAGTGTTAAGTGGACAACAGCTCTCTCCATTCACATTGATAAAACAACAAAGCAGTCTGGAGTGTTAAGTGGACAACAGCTCTCTCCATTCACATTGATAAAACAACAAAGCAGTCTGTTTGGAGTGTTAAGTGGACAACAGCTCTCTCCATTCACATTGATAAAACAACAAAGCACTCCGATCATTGAGAAGTTCATATATGCTGCTCATAGGTTTAAAGAAAAAAAAAAGATGCCACTATACATACACATATGTTAGCACATGAAAAGATTATTGTTTTCAGACAAATCTTTGATTTGGGAAGTTAGGTGGATCATGCTGTTATGCACTCTGGTAAAGATCTGAATCAAATTTATGCAAATGAATCATTTTGGATCTGTATGTGTAACAAACTGAGTCTGAAACTGCAGTATTTCTTTGCATGTGTGTGTAAGTGTGTGCATGTGTCATTGGAAAAGTTTTACTTACACATTTTCATGGCAATTACAAGTACATGCATGATCTTTGCTTAAGTATAATCATTTGTAAACAAAAATATATCTTATTACTTTGACAAAATGTACCCTTATACTTAATCTGATTATGCTATTAGCGAAAATTAACTTTTACAAATTTGTATTGATAATATACCTGTCAGAACACATACAGACAACTCAGTGCATATATATATATATATATATATATATGCATCTAGTCATACACCATGCATGCTTAGAATATATATCTTAAAATTAGCCTATCCTAACCACTGGCAGAGTCAATATGTTTCACTCTGCGTAGGCTTTTATTTCGTCTTCCTGTCCACAAAACTACAAATTTTGGAACAAATGAATTTTATCTAGAATGGTACCAGACACGGGTGGACTTGCCCAGGACGATTACTCCTCATTTACTATGTTATGAACAAACACACACACATATACCTGTTCACCCTTTCTCTTTGCCCCCCCCCCCCCCCCCCAACTAAAATTTGATCCAAACTCGCCACAAAGATCTAGTGGATGTAGTTTTCTGTGCAAGTGTGTGTGTGGTGTTTAAAACCGATCATTGTGGCCATGAAAAATCTGGAATCCACCTGTATCCTTAACGCTGACTCCCCATCTCTTGACTGTTCCAATTACTGTCACTGAAGTGCAGATGCACCACGCAGTCTACTTGGCTTTCCGTGTCATCGCCATCGATTCAAGGGAGCCTTGGGCACTGACAGTATGGAAGATACCTAACCCAGTAGAGCCTAAGGTGCTAAATTCTCCATGATGGCACACAGTAATGGCGTACTGAGGAAATGAGAGCGAAAGTTGAGTAACTGTTTAATTCCATGACACATGAGAGTGAAAGCTGAGCAACTGTTTAATTCCATGACACATGAGGGTGAAAGTTGAGTAACTGTTTAATTCCATGACACATGAGAGTGAAAGCTGAGTAACTGTTTAATTCCATGACACATGAGGGTGAAAGTTGAGTAACTGTTTAATTCCATGATACATGAGAGCAGATGTTGAGTACCTCGACCAACAAACAAAAGGAACAAACAAGTTAAAAAAGGACACGACGTGTTCCTACTTTCAGGTTGGTGAAAACGAAAAGTTGCAAGAAATGAGCGAATAATGGAGAGAATGACTTGGCTTTTTTCAGAGTAGTAGTTTAGTTCCATTCAGGTTTGACATCCAGGTCCACTTGTGGGAATACAGCAGATAGTGGTAGCCACAGCACCGGGTTAATGTAAGATGGGTCACGGAATGTACAATTTTATGACAGTCACCGCTCTGTCACCGCTTGATCTGCGCCATGACACATTGTCATGACACTGTCATGGCTTGTCCTGCAGTCAGAATACAGTTCCATGAAACATGGTCTCCACTCACTTCAGTTCTATGAAACATGGTCTCCACTCACTTCAGTTCTATGAAACATGGTCTCCACTCACTTCAGTTCTATGAAACATGGTCTCCACTCACTTCAGTTCCATGAAACATGGTCTCCACTCACTTCAGTTCCATGAAACATGGTCTCCACTCACTTCAGTTCTATGAAACATGGTCTCCACTCACTTCAGTTCTATGAAACATGGTCTCCACTCACTTCAGTTCCATGAAACATGGTCTCCACTCACTTCAGTTCTATGAAACATGGTCTCCACTCACTTCAGTTCCATGAAACATGGTCTCCACTCACTTCAGTTCTATGAAACATGGTCTCCACTCACTTCAGTTCCATGAAACATGGTCTCCACTCACTTCAGTTCTATGAAACATGGTCTCCACTCACTTCAGTTCTATGAAACATGGTCTCCACTCACTTCAGTTCCATGAAACATGGTCTCCACTCACTTCAGTTCTATGAAACATGGTCTCCACTCACTTCAGTTCCATGAAACATGGTCTCCACTCACTTCAGTTCCATGAAACATGGTCTCCACTCACTTCAGTTCTATGAAACATGGTCTCCACTCACTTCAGTTCTATGAAACATGGTCTCCACTCACTTCAGTTCCATGAAACATGGTCTCCACTCACTTCAGTTCTATGAAACATGGTCTCCACTCACTTCAGTTCTATGAAACATGGTCTGCGTTCTGTCAAAGTATTTGTCATTGTGTGTGTGCGTGCGTGGGTTTGTGAAAAGGACAGCAATGACCTGAACAAACTGTGATTGATACTACCCTGGCTGGTTTATTGCTACATCCCCGAAAGAGGTGAAAGACTTCAACTGCTGTATTTCTTAAGGCTCAGCCGGCTCAACAGTTTGTCCTCTGAGCATGGGCTGACAACTGCTGCTGCTAATAATATTAATGCATAATCCTCCTGTTGTTCTGAAGCAGGTGTCCATGTGATCTGCCCCTCGGCACCGACTCTTGGAGAAAAAGCGAGAGAGAGAGAGAGAGAGAATGTTTGTTCCTCATGGTCAAAGAAGAGGTATAGTACTATGATCTACAATACTAATGTTCTACTATCCATATCCCCACTTCCCCTCCACAGCCACACACAACTCCTCGCTCCCCAAAGCAAGACCACAAGATGATAATGGCAACAAAGAAAATAACTTACATTAATGAGATAATGATGTTGTTAAAATTACTATTACTAAGAAGATCGTGAAAAATATTTGGATACGCAGGAATAAAAGTGCACATTTTTGGCAGAGAGAGAGAGAGAGAGAGAGAGAATCAAGTAACAAAACAAAGCAACAGTTCACTGATCAAATTATTGTTCATTTGCTCTCTGTGGTAAGATCTGGCAAAGATTTGATTTATACTGTTGTAACAAAATACGTGAGAACATCCGTCAGCATGAAAAAACCCCACCTAAGAAATGAACTCAATTTGGTTTTACAGCCTTTCTCATCTTTGAGTTTGAGAGAAAAAAATGTTGATTAATAATCCACATTAGTTAATGGTTGTTGGCAAGATACTTTGCTGTTAATTAAGTGTATGAAGAGTAATTGTGTAGAGGTGCCAGTTACAGTGTCATTCATAAACCTTCAGAGCAAGTTTTCTTTCTTTCTTTTTTCTAATCGAATTATTTCACAGATACTTTTGATCCGTAAATAAGATGAAGTATTCTGAATGTATATTTGAAAACCAAAGTATATAAATATCTTAAGGGGAAAAAAAAAAAAAAAATTGGCGTCGCCGACAGGATTCGAACCTGTGCGGGAAGATCCCAATGGATTTCTAGTCCATCGCCTTAACCACTCGGCCACGACGACTTCCTGACTACTGCGGTGCGCTCTTTATTATTTAATCCCATTTATTGTTGTTTTGTTATCCCTCCATGGCCTTTGACATGCAGACGATCCATCCCACTTTAACAGTTCAAAGCGCTTGCTATTAAAAAAAAAAGAAAAAAAAGAGCGTATTTGAAAATTTGATTTAGGTGCGCATCATCAGGACTTTGCTGTGCAAAAAGTTGAATTAGGCCTACGATAGGCCTAGTGTGCCACAAGAAGTCTGATTAGAAAGACATGGATATGAACGAAATCATGATGCAAACTGGCACATTCCTCTCTGTTCAATGAGTCAGTGATGCAAACACTGCAAAGCGAAATCAGTTTAAATCGAAAATTTAGACCTGGGGTGCAGATTGGTCGTCAGGATATGCTCCACCTACGTCTAGGATTCTTTTACAAGGTGGTTGAGGGTCTGGTGCCAGCGATCACCCCGAATGACTTCATCACACCGCAAAAACCAGGGCGACGCATCCGCTCCACCAGAGACAACAGTACGTACCTGACACAAAACCCAGTGGAGAACTACATACGAAACAACGATAGGTGCTACTGCGTTCCTGAAACACACACCGATCAGTACCGTTATTCATACTTCCCAAAGACAATAACTGAGTGGAACCACCTGGACGATAATATCATCCACCAAAAATCAGTCGACAGTTTCAAGTCGGCGCACCCCCACCTATGCCAGTAAATGGATGTTTTAGCGACGTACTTATCCAGATCCAGATCCAGAATGCCGTCTCCCCCTCTCCCTCCGTAATGTGTAGCTTATACGGCTATCATACACGTTGATTTACCAGTGTTATTTGTAATATGGTGTGAAAGATGTGGTCATTAATAAGTTGTGTTGCTGGAATTGAAAACATTCAAAAAAGAGCCTTCATTAAAAAAAAAAAAAAAAAAAAAAAAAAGGCTGCTCTTGCAGCCGTCACAGATAGAATTATAGGGGAAATAACTCATACACCTTTCCTAAAAAGCTTCTTGAATAGTTGCCTTTCTTTGACCGCATACAGCTAAAATTCCGCCATCCGATTCTAATGCATGGGCTCTTTGGTTCGTAATGCTAATGTGACAAGGTGCTCTCCCTCTCTCAAACACACACACACACACACACACACACACACACACACACACACACACACACACACACACACACACACTTTTCCCTTCTCCCCCATCCCCCCTTAGGTTCAGTTATGTTTCGTTTTCTGTTTCTTTCGGCCCTTAATTTCTTCAATTTAACTCCATCCATCATCAAGCCATCTTTTGTCAAATACAGTACTTTGTGAATGCGGGAGATTCAGACGATAATCATCGATAAGAATTATGCCTACTCTACAGAATGTCTTTTGACCTATGTATTGTAATATATAGGCCAAAGTCTTTTTTTATTTTTATTTTTTAAAATCCTTGAAAGCCTGCATTGAGTAGGTTGCGTTTACACGAAAATGTTTTCGGAGAAAAAGCATACTAAAACTAAACCTATGGGTGGTTATAAACAGATCGATACCAGAATCGGAGACAGACAGGCAGTGTGTGTGTGTGTGTGTGTGTGTGTGTGTGTGTGTGTGTGTGTGTGCGTGCGTGGGGCGCGTGCGTGCGTGCGTGCGTGCGTGCGTGCGTGCGTGCGTGTGTGTGTGTGTGTGTGTGTGTGTGTTTGTGTGCGTGCGCCTGTGTGTGTTCTCGTTAGCTCTTCTTCTTCTCTTCTCCCTTAAAAGCTGGTTCACTCAAAAATGAGTAGGTCGCCAGCGCGCATGTTAGAAAAAAAAGAGAATGCGACTCAGCCTGTTGGCCCCTGGAGCAAAATCTGGCAACAAGGGGTCGCACATGATATTTAAAAGGTTAAAAGCAATGGCCAGGTTAAGGCCTAGGTAACCATAAAATATATGGGGAAGTTAAAATAGAAAAGTCAATCAATATGCAGATCTCAAGATTGTATTCTCAATTTGATTTTTAAAAGAGACTGCATTTGTGGCAATCTTGATGGCACCCGGCAGTAAGTTCCACAGCCTTACAGAACTAGGATAAAACGAATGTAAATGGCTGTCAATATTTGATGCAGGTATGGCATAACTGCAACTCTCACGTGATGGCTCCTAGCGCCATACCCCGGGAACTCGCCTCAGCTGGCGTGCTAAACCACGTGAGGGGGTGATGCTAACACTGCATCACTGGGCGAAAGACTTCCTCGATGCAAGTCACCGGCCAGGGCGGATGGGCTCCACGACGAGTTCAACGGCCATGTGTTCGAGACCAAGGCGAGCCACCGAATATTGGAGGATATCGGCTGTGGTCTGATCTGGAGAGGGATGGGCTCCGCCAGATCTTCAATGCCCAAGACACGCCGCATGATGAGTACTCCACAACAGAAAATCATACCGGCTCGGTCGTCGCCCGGGCTTCCAAGGACCGCACCATCCGTCTCCCGCCAGGGCGGACGTGAAAAGTATGCTACTGGTGAAGCTCTCCGTGGTAGAGCGAACATCATTATAGCCACATGGAATGTCCGAACACTACATCAAATCGGAAAAGTAAAAGAATTCGAGCATGAAATGGAAAGATACAACTGGCATCTCCTTGGACTGTGTGAAGCTAGATGGACGAACGCTGGCGAGGTTGACACTGACGACGGACACAAACTCTACTACAGTGGCGAAGAGAACATGCACACTAACGGCGTTGCATTCTTAGTTAACAAGACCATCAAGAATGCAGTCATGGCATGCAAACCAATATCAAGCTGGCTAATGACAATCCGCGTACGTGCCAAGCCGTTCAACATCACGGTGATACAGGCATACGCCCCAACAATAGAATATGATGATGAGGTGATTGAGGAGTTCTACCAACAGCTGCAAGACGTCATTGACAAAGTAGACAAGAAAGACATCTTGATCGTACAGGGTGACTGGAATGCCAAGGTGGGAAGAGACTCAGTAGAAGACTGGAAAGATTTCATCGGCCCCTCTTGTAATGATAGTACCAACGAGAGCGGGTTACGCTTGTTGGAATTTGCTGGCTTCAACAATATGGTCCTCTCAAATACGCTTGGCCAACACAAAGCATCCCGTATAGCAACATGGCACCATCCGAACGGACAGTGCCATAACCAGATCGATTACATACTGGTGAAAATAAGACATAAGACTGGAATAAACAGACAGCAAGCAAGAGCCTTCCCAGGTGCAGATGTCGGCAGCGACCACAACCTTGTCATGATGACATTCAGAGCCCGTTTAAGGCGAATACACAAAGGCGTGAACACGAGGCTCCGATTTGACGTTGACAAACTGAAAGACCCAGCTATCTCTGAGGAATTCCAGGCAGCAATTGGTGGGAAGTTTGCACCACTCCTCCTCCTCACCGAAGACCAGGAGACAATAACCAACAAATTCAACTCCATCATGGTGGAAACAGCAAAAGAAATTTTTAGGAAAGAGCCGTCGCAAAGAAAAACCATGGATCACTTGTGACATTCTAGACCTATGCGACAGAAGAAGAGAACTGAAAAAAGGCAAGTCCACACCTGAGGGCAGATCAGAGTATAGAAAGATCAACAAAACCATACGAAGAGCAATGAAGGAGGCAAAACAACAATGGATCACTGATCAATGCACTCACATCGAAGAGAATCTTTCAAGAAACAACACGAAGGAAACCTTCCAAGTGGTGAAAGACCTAACTAAAACGAAGACAGCGAAAGTGAACACCATACAGGACAAAAATGGAAATACTCTCACAGAAGACAAAGACATCACAGAGAGATGGACAGAGTATTGTTCCGAGTTGTACAACCACCCAGTTAAAGGAGATCAAAAGCTTCTGGACGTTCAAAAACCCATAGCTGACGATGATCATCCAGTAATGTGTGAGGAAGTGAGGGCCGCAATACAAACACTAAAGCGTGGAAAATCAGCAGGAGTAGACAACATACCCGCTGAATTAATAAAACATGGAGGAGAGGCAACAGTAGACATCTTGACCACCATCTGCAACAAAATATGGCAGACAGGTGAATGGCCTACAACATGGACACAATCGCTGATCATAGTTCTTCCCAAAAAAAGGCAATCTCCAACTATGCCAGAACTACAGAACCATCAGCTTAAGCAGCCACGCAAGCAAGATCATGGTCAGAGTTATCCTAAACCGTTTGAGACCTCAGGTAGAAGAACTCATCGCTGAAGAACAAGCCGGCTTTCGCAAAGACAGGAGCACTACGGAGCAAATTTTCAACCTACGAGTCCTCTGTGAGAAACACCTCCAGCACCAAAGAGAACTGTACCACGTGTTCATTGACTTTAAAAAAGCCTTTGACAGAGTCTGGCACAGTACACTGTGGGCCACCATGAGGAAGTTCAACATGGGAGAGAAACTGACCCACATCATCCAGCAGCTATACGTCAATGCCACAAGCGCAGTACTCGCCAACAACATGATGGGAGACTGGTTCCACACAACTGTTGGAGTTCGCCAAGGCTGTCTCCTATCTCCTTTCCTTTTCAACATGTTCCTAGAAAGGCTAATGATAGATGCCCATGAAGATCATGAAGGCACGGTCAGCGTTGGAGGCAGAACCATCACGAACCTCAGATTTGCAGACGACATCGATGGGCTTGCCGGAAATGAAGAAGAATTGGCCAGACTAGTCAGCCACCTTGACAACACCTCAACAAGATATGGGATGGAAATCAGCGCAGAGAAAACCAAGCTGATGACTAACAAATATGGCACCATAACAACTTAAATCGCTGTCAAAGGCCATAAACTTGAAACTGTCAACCAATTCAAGTACTTAGGGGCAATCATTTCTGACGATGGATCACGACCGGAAGTGCTATCAAGAACTGCACAATCAATGTCTGCACTCGCCAAGTTAAAACCAATATGGAGGGACATAAACATCACCATGAAGCACAAAATTCGACTCGTGCGTACGCTGGTACTGTCCATCTTCCTGTACGCTTGTGAAACATGGACCCTCACAGCAGAGTTGCAAAAGAAGATAGAAACAATGGAGATGAGATGCTATCGAAACATCCTGGGCATCTCCTACTTGGACCACATAACCAACGAACAATTCCGACAGACCATCCAGAAACACTTAGGCCCCTATGAAGATCTGCTCACTACAGTGAAGAAACGGAAGCTGAGATGGTATGGTCACATAACTAGATCCAGTGGCCTATCGAAAATAATCCTTCAGGGGACCGTGGAGGGGAGCAGAAGGAGAGGCAGACAGAAGAAAAAAATGGGCGGACAACATTGCAGAGTGGACAGGCAAACCTTTTGCTGAAACCCAGGCTCTCGCTCATGACCGGGACAGATGGAGGAAAGTGGTGTACAGCGCATCAAGGCGGCGCCCCTACGACTCCATAAGGAGTTAAGGGCGCAAGGCAAGGCAAGGCATGGCACAAGATTGACCGCCACTCCTGGTGCTACTTTTATTAAGTACTAGTTGTTCCATTGGGATATCAATTAATTTAGCTCTGCCTTCGAAGAAGGTATTAAGTTTAATAAAGGGTCTTCTCTCTTGTAACGGTTTCCATTCTAATTTCCTCATGTTCTTCCTAGTATTCCCTTTCTCTCTGATATGGTTCCCTGTTACGAACCGTGCTGCTCTCTTCTGAATCTTTTCGAGGTTATCAATGTCCTTTAGACTGTAAGGATCCCAGACTGAGCAACCATATTCCAGTACTGGTCTAACCAGTGTTTTATAGCAGTCGTCTTTAACCTTTTGGGGGCAGTCGTTGATGTTCCTGTATAAGAAAGCTAAGATGTTGTTTGCTTTCTTACATACTAAATTGTAATGTTCTTTCCATTTGAGACGACTATCTATAATCACGCCTAAATATTTTGCAGCATTGGTTTCTTTAAGAATAGTATTGTGAATATTCAGCTATAAGCTGAAGTTTATAGCGTTTCTGTGCATGTGCGCGCCTGTGTGTGTATGCTCATAAGCCGAAGTTAAATGTGTGTGTGTGTGTGTGTGTGTGTGTGTGTGTGTGTGTGTGTGTGTGTGTGTGTGTGTGTGTGTGTGTGTATGCGCGCGCTTGTGCGTGAATGTGTGTGTGTGTGTGTGTGTGTGTGTGTGTGTGTGTGTGTGTGGGGTGTGTGTGAGTGTGTGTGCGCGCGCGCGCGCGCGCTTGCCTGTGTGCTCAGTAGCCAAAGTTTTGTCATGCGCTAATCACCGAATGTCTCTCACAACCTTTGTTCCAAGGACTGACCCGCACACCGCTCGCTTCCCTCTGACCCAAAATGTTAACGCCACATCCATTTTCAACCCTAACCTTTACCATGATACCTTGAACATTTATTACCTGTGACTTGTCGAAACCTGGAGCTTCTTGGACCAGTGCCTTCCGGAAACAATCCGGAATTTTAACGTCAACAGAGTGATATGGCCACCACGGTTGGCTAGGCTATAAACATCATGAACTGAGTTGCTCACAACATCTCTTCCTTGATGTACCTGACCGAAAACAATGTTGGTCGCTTTGGGGGCGACGTCCTTGCGCGTCGAGTTCCCCGTGCATTCATACTGAGCAGCCGTGTACAACAGTCCAAAGACCGACAGCCACTCTGAATGGCTGAGCATAATAACCGGAGAGGGTAACTGAGGGAGGACAGAAAATCTAAAACAAGGCAAGGATTCGTCAACAGTAAATTTAACAAATAAGTTGGGAAACTATAGATCCCATGATGAGATGAATTACACGCCCGTAATTTCAAACGATTGCTGTTTACGGAGAAATTGTGCCACAAGTTTCGCGATGCGGAAAGCACGGAACTCATCCAGTTCCCACTTCCCACTTTAATTTTCTTTTGAAACGCTACCAGCACATAGTTTCGGGTGTTCTCTTGGCGATCTCGAGCAATACCGGAAATACGCTATTGGTCTCGGCTGACTCAAGTCAGTCCCCACGATTCACATCCGGTCGTGCAGAAGAATAAAGACCTATCCACACGTACGGCACAGCAGACTCCCTTCATAGGGCGAAGTGTGACGTGTCACACACCCACATGCCAGTGGACGTTTAGTCTGTACATTTACCTATGGCTGATTTGACTGGTGCTTGTCATAGATGCCAAGATGTGGTAACGCGATTTCTGTTGACACTTTTCAGTTTGGCTTGTGTGATTGTCTGAACTGTTGTACTGGGCTATTGATTGGTTTAGCTATTCTTGATTTATGCAGTATTATGAAAATTTTTACGCCCATTAAAGAAAGGGGGGGGGGGGGGGGGGGGAGGAAGAAAGAAAAAAAATGGTGGGGGTGGAGGGGGGGGGGGCAATGGCCAAGAAAAGTAGCACACCTTTCTTCCTGCTTAAAGGCATCTGCATGCAAGCAAATTACCGCCCCTTCCGGTAAGGCTTGCTGGCCTTGAGGAGAAAAGTACTGGCCTCACGATCCAAAGGTCCTTCTTCAATGCCCGATGGAGATTCAAGGTCAGAGGAGATTTTCTCTTTGAAGACGACGTCTGTGCTGACTCCTGTCTCTGCCGTCGTCCCCCCCCCCCCCACCCCCCCACCCCCTCCTTCCTCCAGTCCTCCCGCCTCTCCCCGCTACACTCCCTTTCAAATCTTTCAATTGAGACTTTCAGCTGAGGTCCCGTGTGTGAAAGCATGCATTACACAACAACAGCAGCAGCAGCAACAG
>CM065729.1:24302744-24305244 GCA_033310375.1 Conus canariensis | reverse complement strand
ACCCACTCACCCATCCATCCATCCACCCACCCATCCATCCATCCATCCACCCATCCACCCATCCACCCATCCATCCATCCATCCATCCATCTACTCACCCACCCACCCACCCACCCACCCACCCACCCATCCATCCATCCATCCATCTATCCATCCATTCATCCATCCATCCATCCACCCACCCACCCATCCATCCATCTATCCATTTATTCATTCACCCATCCATCCATCCATCCATAGAAGCAGTCATACACACATGCACACACAAGCAGGACCCCTTCCCTCACACAAACAACTCCTTTCTTTGTCTACTGTCAGTCTCAATGAAAGGATGTTAAAAGTGAGAACATCGTGAGCCCTGAGATCCGTGGTGAGTCTAAGATGAACATAATCAACTAAGTAAATTATAATGAATGTGAAAGATAGACAAACGTTCGGTTGTGTAGGCTCGTGGACAACAATACCACAAACCAAAATGCAACAGAACACACAGTATAGTGCAACACAGCACAGTACCATGTAACACATACAACGTAGTGCCATCATAGAATGCCACACATTCCAAGAAAAATGTCACTGGCTATACCTCAAAAAACCAGTCCGCACGATCCACGAGCTGGGCAACAAGACCATATCAGACAATACAGAACAACATGATTCACACACAATGTCATACATTCGGTATTGTAAAGACAATATAACTGGATATTATAGAATACAACGTAACACATCATAGATTACAATACAATTTACATTCATAACACTATCTTCCATCACATTTCTCTCACACCTCCACCACCGTCCCCTCTTTACCCCCACCTTCCCTCTTCTGCTCTCTGCTCCTCCTTCTCCCCTCCACCCCGTCTCCCCAGTGGCCGGCATTAGGGACGTCCTACGCGTGGCAATCTTATCACACTGCCCGGCCACGATAACACGGTTCTCGACCCCGTCCGCCCTGGGTCAGAAATCAGCCGGCACGCCGACCAGCTGATCTGAAGCACGACCAATGATTGGTTACCCCTTCGCCCCCCCCCCCCCCCCCACGCCCCCGCCTCCTTATCTTTCTTACCACTCTCTCCCCCACCAGTCGTTCAAGTCCCCCTGTGGTGTAAAACGTTGTGATAAAAGGCGATGAGTGTAAATTCCATTGATAGTGATATCTGTTCTCATCGCCAGGTGGGAAGGTGCTAAGAGAGAGTCAGCTGAGGAGAGTGGGAGGTACGTTCGGGAATGAGAGGGGGAGCGGATACAAGAGGCCAGTTGTGTGTGTGTGTGTGTGTGTGTGTGTGTGTGTGTGCGTGTGCGCGCGCATGTGTGTGAGTGCGTGCGTGCGTATATATATATGTATGTGTGTGTGTGTGTGTGTGTGTGTGTGTGTGTGTGTGTGTGTGTGTGTGTGAAATATACTGCTCAAAACAATTTAAGAGTCAGTTGAAAACATTCACACACAATTCAACTGAAAAACAAAATAACTTCTTCAAACAATTTAATTGAAAATTCATCTATGGAACAATACAATGACAACAGAAATAAACAAATAACAGCTGCTCAAAAACAACTTCATGGGCTTAATTGATGAACACTTTCATTTAAGAAATCAGAACAGTCAAATCAAATGACAATGTCAATACTCAGTATGGCCGCCATTTGTGCGGATACAAGCTCGACATCTCTATCTCATAGAGTCCACAAGCCTGCTGACAGTCAGCTGGGGGATGTTGTTCCACTCCTGCTGCAAGAAGTCGAAGAGCTGGCCCAGGTTCACTGCTGGAGGGTGGTTCTCATGACGCAGGCGCCCCAGGACGTCCCAGGCGTGCTCGATCGGGTTAAGGTCGGGCGAGGACGCTGGCCAGTCGAGGCGGTTGACCTGCTGCTCCTCCAAGAAGACGTTTACCACCCTGGCATGGTGGGGATGGGCGTTGTCTTCCTGGAGGATGGCGTCAGGGCCCAGGGCTTGCAGGGCAGGCAGGACCAGAGGCTGAAGAATGTTGTCCCTATACCCCACACCAGTTAGGTTGCCTTCAACTCGGTACAGGGGGGTTCTGAAGTTCCTTCCTATGCCACCCCACACCATGATAGACCCCCCGCCATACCAGTCACGTTCGATTACGTTGGCTTCTTCGTAGCGTTCCCCCGTCCGCCTCCAGACACGTATGCGACCATCGTGGAAGAGCTGAGCAAAACGCGACTCGTCAGAAAACATCACCCAGGCCCAATGCTGCCTTGTCCAGGCCACATGAGCTTGGCACCAGGTCAGTCGCGCCCTACGGTGAGCCGCCGTCAGCACAGGTCGAACAGCTGGCCGTCTTGCTTGGAGGTTAACTTCTCTCAGGTGGTTCCGAACAGTTTGGTCGGAAATGTTGACGTTCGCTGCAGCACGCAGTTGTTGCCTGAGGTTGTTTGCAGTGGCAGTTCTTTGTCTCAGCGCCATCAGAACTAGCAGTCTGTCCTGCTGTCTGGTGGTGGACCTAGGCTGGCCAGACCGTCTTCGTTCAGCAGC
>CM065729.1:24295244-24297744 GCA_033310375.1 Conus canariensis | reverse complement strand
GACGTACATCCTGTTACGGCATTTCCCTCCCTTTGCTTTCCTGCTATAACATAACACCAGGGGGCGGGGGGAGGAAAAGGTGTGAGGTGGGGTGGGGTTAAAGAAGGAGAAGAACGGGGGATGGAGGGGAGGAGGAGGAAAGAGGGAAGGGGAAGAGGAGGGGGAGATAGGAGTAACAAAACGGGAACAAAGCTTGTACTGGGAGAAAGATTCTACTCGTAATCCACCAGGGTTATGCCCCTTTCCCGACTGGATAGATCACACACATGTAACTTCACTTTGCTTGGTTCGTTAAGTTCAGCTGGAGAAGGTGAAACTCTGTACTTCGCTCTTCTGGAAAATCTAATATTTAATCTTTTTGCAACGTAATTAGAATGCCCATATTTATTACATTGAATATAAAATCTAATAAAGTGTCCACTCGCTAAATCTAAGCATAATGCACACGTGTAAGCACATAGGTACAATCTCGCTCGCACACACACACGCAAACGAACACACTGGTGCACTGGCGCATGCATGCACACACAGACATACTCGTGCGTGCACGAATTGCAAGTACACACACACACAAACACAACCCCCCCCCCCCCCACACACACACACGTGCACTCTCATGCACGCACTCAAACACACGCACACACACACGCACACACACACACACACACAGACACAGGCACGCACGCACAGGTACAATACGCACGCGCGCGCGCGCGCACACACACACACACACACACACACACACACACACACACACACACTTTCCTTTTCCAGACCCTGCAACAATCTCTATAAATGTAACATATTCAGAAGAACAACGTGGAGCATTTGACATTCTGTAAAATCAAGTCCCTCGAAACAAGCATCTGACAAAGTACAAAAATAGAAACAGGATGGCTACATCATTAATTAAGCAAATAAAGGTCAAGCTCACTTTTTTTTAATCTGCTCCATCTCTCCACATCGGTCTCCCTGTCAGTCCGTCTTTTCTCTGAGTGTATTCTGGAGACATGAATTGGCTTATAGCTGGTGTATTTGCTATATACACACAGTCACGAAGTTAACTCGAATTACTTCATCATATGACTTCGTTTTACATGGAATTTGGACACTATGGATGTGTTAGTTGCTTTGTTCCTCTTAGATTAATCTTCATATACAGTATTTCATGATTTCCTCCATTTCCCCCCTCTTTATTCCTGAACCACCATTTTTTCCGCGCATACAGAGAGAGAGAGAGAGAGAGAGAGAGAGAGAGAGAGAGAGAGAGAGAGAGAGAGAGAGAGAGAGAGAGAGAGAATGAATGAATGAATGATTTATTCAGATTAGGCCATAGCCCATACTGAAGGGGTGACACCCGTAATACACGAATAAAGAAGAATTCTCACAAAAAGAAATGGAAAAAAGCAGTCACACATACATACTATGCAAACCTATTATCAATACATCGCTCGTAGTCGCTTTTGTGCTTCGTATATGTACCTGGCAAGATCAAAGAGGACACACTCATTTCTGGATGTTAATAATAAGCTGACTCTAAAACTACAAGGATCAAAATAATACTTTGACTTAATAAATTTTACTCGAAGGTCATTGAGAGCAGGACAGCAAAATAAAAAATGTATTTCATCTTCCTTGGCCTGGTAACATAGCCGACATATCAGTCTATTTTCATTCAAAGCACTGTATCTGAATCAATGGCAAGCTATGTCAGAGATACCAAATCTAAACTTAGTCAATGCACTCTTAATATATCTGTCCATTTTCATTTTAATGTACGGCTCAATCATATACGTTGTTTTAAACAGTCTGTATTGTGCAGATCTGTCACTGTTGTTGATATGGTCATGCCAGTCTTGCCATCTGCAATCAATCATTCGTTGTTTAAAACATTTCAAAAATCCTGATATATTTTCAACGCCCTGGTTGTCCCAAACATATGCAAAGCCATATGAATTTAAGCACTGACGAACAGTGGTAGCCCATGTCTTCTTACCATTATAATCCAAATTTCGTAACGTCCTATAAGCTTTAAATGGTATCTTGGTTTCCTCCATTCTGGTTATTTTCAACCAATACTTAATGCATTTTAAAAAGGAATTAATATAAATCGGATACCTTCCAAGTTCGCCATAAACTAAATCATTTGGTGTTCGATTGTCTACATTCAAAAATCTTTTCATAGCATATAAATGAACATTCTCTATTACAACACCTTTCTCAAAAGCCCAGATTTCTGCTCCATACTGTAAAATTGGCTGTACCTGAGAGTCAAATAATTTCGAAAAAACAGAAAATGCGCCACTATTCAATTTGTATAAAATACGAAGTATAACTGTGACTGTTCTCTTTGCTCTATTTGCTAGATCTTGACATCCAAAGGTGAAACTTAATTTGGTAGTAAAATAGAACCCAAGATACTTATATGCATTGACTACAACCATGTATTCACCTCCATAAATCCATTTCTCATTACGTGCTAAATATCCACCTTTGCGAA
>CM065729.1:24262744-24267744 GCA_033310375.1 Conus canariensis | reverse complement strand
TATTGCATGTGGATTCTTTGTATTGTATTAACTCTGTGTTGCATCGTACTGCTCTGAATTGTACTGTGTTGTTTTTCTTTGTATGGTATTGCATTGCACTGCATTGTACAGTATCCTACTACAATACATTGTGCTGTACTGTTTTGCATGTTGTATTGTATTGCATTGTACTATACTGTATAGAGTAATATAGTATATTGCACTACACTGTATGGTATTGTGTAGTATAGTATAGCATGGCATACCATAGTATGGTATTGTATAGTGTATAGTGTAGTATAGTATAGTACATTGTACTACACTGTTACAGTACATTATAATCTAATATGATATAGTGTAGTGTAGCATAGTATGGCATATCATAATATAGCATGATAAAGCATAGCATAACCTAGCATGGTACAGATACTATGGCATCGTATAGTATAATAAGTAGAACTTAATTGTCACAACAGATTTGTCTTTTACGAAAGTCAGGTAGCTCTTCCCTGGAAGAGAATATCGCCACAGTAGAGCACCGCCCACTCTTTGTATCTTCTACCTGCATAATCGTTGTTGACCTCCACACTTACAAAAAACTTTTTCCACCAATAACTCCCATGTAACCGAACACTCTTTACGTGCGCCTAACGTGTGCTGCATTAGGAACCGTCAGCATGGTAATCATATCGCCATAGAAGATCTTAAGGGAAGGCGGGTGGGGGGGGGGGGGGGGGAGTGTGGGTTGTTGGGAGCAAGAGGGGGAGGGGGTGTTGGGGGTGCTGGGAGGGGCGGCGTTGAGTGGGGTTGGGGAGCTCAGGGAAGGGGGAAAGGGGGAGAACGCTTTCCGCATACGAGACGCGAATCACGCAACCGGATGAGTTTCATTGACGCGAAACTCGCAAGGTGGCCAGCTGATCCTAGCGGCGAGGGATGGAAGAGGCGAGGGGAAGAAAGAAATGAACGGCAAGACAAATTCAGATTCACACAATGTGACTTCTTCTGCAAGCTCTTCTTGTTGGTGAAGGGCCAGTGTCCTGATGGTTTTCTGCACCAGTGAGAGAATGTTACTACTTTCTGTGCACCAATCAGAGAATGTTACTATTTTCTGTGCACCAATCAGAGAATGTTACTACTTTCTGTGCACCAATCAGAGAATGTCACTACTTTCTGTGCACCAATCAGAGAATGTTACTACTTTCTGTGCACCAATCAAAGAATGTTACTACTTTCTGTGCACCAATCAGAGAATGTTATTACTTTCTGTGCACCAGTCAGAGAATGCTATTACTTTCTGTGCACCAATCAAAGAATGTTACTACTTTCTGTGCACCAATCAGAGAATGTCACTGCTTTCTGTGCACCAATCAGAGAATGTCACTACTTTCTGTGCACCAATCGCAGGACGTCACACCTGTCGGCCAATTTGTCTCGCATGCGGAAAGAACCTCAAGAAAACAGTGGCGAATACTCGCCTATTCCTTGCCCCACTAGCCGCTAGGGTATGCTATGCTATGAAAACGATACCACTCGCCAAGCGTGCAAGACTTATACGCCACACCGACTCTGTGGAACGTATTGTGGGATTTTTTTTCGCCCCCTAGACGTTCGCTGCCGACATTCACTTTCTCACTTTCTTGCTAACGTTTGCAGGCCAAAATCACCGAGCTGAACGTGATTTTCATAACTCCCCACCCCATCCCCACTCCCCTTCCCTCTCTTTTCAACTCCCACCCCCACCCCCACCCCCCACTTTACACCCTTCTTTCCCGAACTCCCCCCCCCCCTCTCTTCCCCCACCTCACCATCACAGCGTCTTGGGAGCAATTGAAAACAACAGGAAACAGATACTGAAAACGAGGGACAAGGGAATAAACACAGGACCAAATCGAATCGGTCAGGAAGCCATTATAGCACGATTACCAAGGGGCAGTGGCGAGAGAGGTTTTCAAACGCGGTCCCATGTGACAGGGGAAATTGGAAACGCGCGTGAGGTGCGCGCGGCGCTCGCCGCTTGCCGCATTGAGCGCTCTGACGTCATTGATGAGTGTCGTCACTACTGGGTCATACGCCACTCCCCTCCACTGCTTCCCGGCTACCCACCTCCCGACCGTCCCCCTTCCCCACTCCAATGTATCCAATCTCCTCTCTCTCTCTCCGTTCCAGAGAGCAGTTATGTTTTCAGATATCGGGCTGATTTGGCTTTCTATCTTATATTGCAAGGATGTCAGACGGTATAAATGTTAGCGAAACTTTCGTTCAGACTTAAAAAAAAAAAAAAAAAAACACAAGAAAATGGCGACGTCCTGAGGTTTGCAATGTGAAAATGACAACGCATCTGCAACACAAAATACAGGGTCGAACTTTAATTAAGGACCACCCCGAAAAAAGGCCCTTTCTTTTTAAATTGGCCAAAAATACAAGCAATGCATTTTTTCGAAGAATTCGACTGGGAAAGGTTTAAGGGGTTACAGAGTATTCCGCAAAGCTTGCGAAAGCTGTCTTATTGTCACGTGCGGCATACAGAGGGGGGGTTGAAAGTTGCAGATTGTTGTCAAAATTGCTTGTTTTTTAAGCAAGAGTGAACACTGCTTCAAACGGTTTTGCACTGAAATTCCAAATGCACGTGCAAAAACCAATGCATTGCAGAGCATTTTACTGACTGGAATGCCCCTAAAAGCAGCCCAACGTGCATAATTCTTCATAACACAAAAATGCCTCCAAGATGCAAGCTGTCTGATTTTGACCGGACCCGGGCGATTGCATGGCTGCAGGATCGAGTTGGCGTTCGAGAAGTGGCCAGAAGACTACAAGTGTCCCACTCCGTCATCATTCGGCTGAGAGAACGTTTTCAAGTCACTGGAACTGTCAAAGAGAGACCCCGTCCAGGCCAGCCAAAGAAGACCACTGCAAGGGATGACAGGTTCATCCGCAGACATGCTCTTCGGACCAGGACCACCACCTCCAACACCATCAGGCGTCGGCTCCAAGCTGCCACTAACACAGCAGTGTGTGAGATGACCATACGGCGGCGCCTCAATGCTGCCAACCTTCGAGCAAGGCGCCCAGTCCGGAAACCAAAACTGACTGCGGCCCACTGGGCACGTCGCCTGGCCTGGTGCACAGCTCATCGAACATGGACTCGGGCTCAGTGGCGGATGGTGCTTTTCACCGATGAGTCCAAGTTCCAGTTGAAGCCACGAGATGGACGCATTCGGGTGTGGCGGCGTCCTAGGGAGCAGCTGGCAGATGACGTCATCCAGGAGGTCGTCGCTTTTGGTGGTGGCTCCGTCATGGTATGGGGGGGCATCAGCAGTCACCACAAGACTCCCCTGTACCATGTGGATGGCAACCTGAACGGCCAACGCTACCTGCAGGAGATTTTATGGCCTTTGGTTGTCCCAGCACTCCAGCAGATTGGGGCTCAGGCTGTGTTCATGGACGATAATACCACCCCACATCGTTGTCGAGCCGTGAACACTTTTGTGGTGCAAGCTGGCATCACCAGGATGCCATGGCCGGCAAACAGCCCGGACATGAACCCTATTGAGAACATCTGGGGCGAGCTTGGGAGGAGAGTTCAAGAAAATCACCCTGTTCCGGCAAATCGACAGGAGCTGCTGCACTACCTGCAGCATGAGTGGGCAAACCTCCCCCAGGCACTCATTACAAGAACAGTCAACACCATGAGGCAGCGCTGTGTGGATTGTGTGGCAGCACGAGGGGGGCACACTCGGTTTTGATCAGACTGTAAAGAAACACTCTTTTTGTGAATGTCATTTTGGGGGGTAGTCTCATTCAGGCTCCCCTGTCCAATCAGAAAGAATGATTTTTTCGATGAAAGTGACAAAATGTTGTTCACTGATAATGAAATTAAACATTTATAAAGTTTCTGTCGTTTGTCGGTTTTTCTTTCTATGTTTTGTGAGACTGTGTATAAGTGGTCCTTAATTAAAGTTCCACCCTGTATGTAAAAATGTCACAAGAGGAGGTGACTCCTCCCGTATCACACACGGCAGGAAGGTATTTTGTAGGGTGGGTCTTAGAAGAATGTATGGGGTGAGCGTTGGGGTTAGTTTAAGTTACGGTTAAGGTCAGGTTAGGGATAGGGTGTGTGTTAGCTCTTTGCATGCGTAAAAGATAGAATTTCACACAACGTTCATTTCTTTGTGCCGTAAATCGTCCCATTCAAACTCAAGAATGGATTTCAACACACCCACATACAGACACAGACACAGGCACACACACACACACACACACACACACACACACACACACACACACACACACACACACACATACACACACAAGGCCATCTACCCTTCCTCCCTTTCCCGCTCCCTTCTCCTCCCATCAGAGAGAGAGAGAGAGAGAGAGAGAGAGAGAGAGAGAGAGAGAGAGAGAGAGAGAGAAGAGAGAGAGAGAGAGAGAATACGAATATGAAAACGAATGTTTATTCAAATGTAAGGCCAAGGTCCCATACTGAAGAGGCTTTCAGACAATTAAACAATGCAACTTAGGCACACGTCAATATCGATTATAAACCTATCCACACACACACACACACACACACACACACACACACACACACACACACACACACACACACACACAGATAGATAGATAGATAGAGAGAGAGAGAGAGAGACAGGGAGAGAGAGAGAGAGAGAGAGAGAGAGAGAGTTGTGTGAGAGAGAGAGAGACAGATAGACAGACAGACAGAGTATTATTCTTTCTTTTTGTTCTTTTTAAGCAAGGAGTGTCAAGATAGCATTCACGTTAAAAATTCGCAGATCCTTGTACCCTCCCTCCCCCCTTCCCTGTCTGTCTACCCCTCTCCTTGTCTTTACCTCCCTTCTCCTCCATTCTCCTGGGGCCCTGTTTCTTCTTTCCCCCTTGATACCCCCCCCCCCCAACTCCGCTTTTATTCCTGTATTGACCTCAGCAATGGCCCCATTCCAATCTCCTTGATTTGTCTACTTAAAAACCCACATTAGCATACTATGTCTACAGAAATCTTA
>CM065729.1:24255244-24257744 GCA_033310375.1 Conus canariensis | reverse complement strand
CAAATGGTTCTGTTAAAAAAAAGCACAAAAAGCACAAAAAGAGCAAAAAAACCCAAACAAGCAAACAAACAACAACATCAAACACACACACACACACACTGATCACACACACACACACACACACACACACACACACACACACACACACACACACACACACATATATATATACTCACACAAACAAACAAATCAGAGAGAGAGAGAGAGAGAGAGAGAGAGAGAGAGAGAGAGGGGGGGGGGGGGGAGAAGAAGAAGAAGAACAAGAAGAAGAAGAAGAAGAAGAAGAATCAAATATTAAAGATAACAGACAACAAAAACAAATTTTAAAAAACAAAACAAAACAAACAAACAAAACAAACGTAAGCAAAACACTCACACAACTTACTACTGCTATTACTACTACAGCTGCTACTACTACTACTATTGCTGCTGCTGCTGCTGCTGCTCCCGCTACTTACCTGCCAGTCACACCTACAAACACTACAAGGGATGCTGTTCTTGGAATTCCAGTAACAAACGCAATTAAGTGAGCTCCAGTGTGTTTCACCTGTTCCTGTTCTGACTGGTTGGAACAAAGAGCGCACACCCGCCACATTCCACAAATTCCTGCCACCACTTTCCGTTGTGTTTACTTTGGGGTGTGGTCACGTGAGACAACGACGATTCGAAAGGTATCAATGTATTTGTACAGGGCGTTACAGCCAGACGTGCGTCGGTCTTCAGGACTTTGAATTGGATGTGAGAATTCTCTTGACAGTCTTTGCCATGCTATTAATTGTTTGTTTAGATATCCCCTTCACAAGGTTAGACGGTCTAAGACATCAGAGGAGAGAGAGAGAGAGAGAGAGAGAGAGAGAGAGAGAGAGAGAGAGAGAGAGAGAGATTAGCGCACTTTTCCGAGATACAAGTAAGGGGGGGGGAACACACACGACACAGCCTTGTCGTATACGTGTCATAGGACTGCTAAAGGCGAAGACAGACAGACAGGTAGACAGACAGACAGATAGACAGGCAGACAGACAGACAGACAGACAGACAGATAGACAGACAGACAGACAGACAGACAGACAGACAGACAGACAAACAGACAAGCAGACAATGTCCTTTCACGACTTCCCAACAGACCGATGGAGAAACAAGACGAAGGTGGTGTGGGAAATGTGGGGCTATGGTTAGAGCTTAGCGGCTCAGATAGGAAGGACAATCACACGCACACGAGTTTCGCACAACACACACACACACACACACACACACACACACACACACACACACACACACACACACACCCATATCCATGCATAGTACCTAACCACACTTCCACCCCCCCCTTCACCTTCCCCACCCGTTTCCCTCCCAACCTCCCATGCACAGCTTCTATCTCCACGCCATGATGCCAGCAGGTCCCTCCGCCACGAGCACCCTGCACCGCGCACGTCTGGTCTGCCTGCCAGCAGATTCCCCCGCCGAGAAGACGCTGCACCGCGCACGTCTAGTCTGCCTGCGCGCTGACATCAAAGAGACACCACGCCACTTGTACTCCCTTCCACGTCCATCCACGTTCTTCCAGTGTGTGTGTGTGTGTGTGTGTGTGTGTGTGTGTGTGTGTGTGTGTGTGTGTGTGTGTGTATGTATGTGTGTGTGTGTGTGTGTGTGTGTGTGTGTGTGTGTGTGTGTGTGTGTGTGTGTGCGCCCCTGTGATTTGTGTGCACGAGTCTTGGATCAGCTGATTTGTTTATGCTGGCCAGAATGTTTGTGTGGGTTTCCCGTTTCAGTGTGTCGAGAAAAAACAAACAAACAAACAAACAACAACAACCCATCCACCATCACACCAGACACAACGACAACTAATAAAAAACAACACATGAGAACTGATAGCACCGAGAACTTGACAGCAAATGAGAATTAACAATAAAAAGAACAAAAAACTATAAATGAGAACTAAGAAGGAGGGGAATGTCAATGTCTCTTTCGCTCTCATTTCCTGAGGGGGAAGATCATCACTGAGGATTATTTCTAACACCTAAAAACAAACAAACGAAAAAAGAAAACCAAGCAACACACACATACACAGACACACATAGTACACACAGACACACATAGACACATAGACACACACAGACACGTAGATACAGACACACAGACAGACAAACACACACACACATACACACACAAACAAACACACACACATACATACATACACATAGGCACTCTCTCCCCTCTCTCTCTCTCTCTCCCCCCCCCCCCCTCTCTCTCTCACTCACGAAACGTTCGCGCTCTCTGTCTGTCTGTGACTCTGTCTGACTGTCTGTCTGTCTCTCTCTCTCTTCCCACCCTTTCCCACCCACCCGCCCACACACTGCGCTCCTACACAAACTCAACACCATACCCCTCCAAAGACCTCCCGGCAACAACGCAGGCATGGCCAGTGGTAACAATACCTTGGGCCCTCTGACACCATTCATACAGGCATGGCTAGTGGTAACAATACCTTGGCCCTCTG
>CM065729.1:24237744-24245244 GCA_033310375.1 Conus canariensis | reverse complement strand
TTATGTTTGTTTTATGAAATTGTGAGCTCAGTCTTCTGATGCATTCTATAAACGGTTATGTCATATTTTTTACATATTCTCTCTCTGTCTCTGTCTGTCTGTCTGTCTCTGTGAATGTATGTATATGTGCGCGCGCGTGCGAGCTTGTGTGTGTGTGTGTGTGTGTGTGTGTGTGTGTGTGTGTGTGTGTGTGTGTGTGTTTCTGTGTCTGTGTGTGTATCTGTGTGTCTGTGTGTACGTGAACCTCGATGCGCCTTCAGAAACAATCAAAGCAAATCACAAAGAATGAGAAAAAGAGCGGGAAAAAGAAGCAGCGAAAGAGAGTAAAAATCTGACATTTTCTACCTTATAATTCATCATACATGCATACGGTCTGGATCTGGTCTCTTCCCCACCTCCACCCCCCACACATGACCCAGTAACACCTCTCGACACCCACACAGTAACACCTCCCGACACCCACACATGACCCAGTAACACCTCCCGACACCCACACATGACCCAGTCACGCTTCCCGACACATGACCCAGTAACACTCCCGACACCCACACATGACCCAGTAACACATCTCCCGACATATGACCCAGTAACGCCTCCCGACACATGACCCAGTAACACCTCTCGACACCCACACACGACCCAGTAACACCTCCCGAACCCACACATGACCCAGTAACACCTCCCGACACATGACCCAGTAACACCTCCCCACACATGATCCAGTAACACCTCCCGACACATGACCCAATAATACCTCCCGACACATGACCCAGTAACACCTCCCGACACATGACCCAGTAACACCTCCCGACACATGACCCAATAACACCTCCCCACACATGACCCAGTAACACCTCCCGACACATGACCCAGTAACACCTCCCCACACATGACCCAGTAACACCTCCCGACACCAGCTCACAACAGGTCGTGGATCAAGGATTATGTTTAAAGCTGAAATAAAAGGAATGTCTGGGACGAGGACAACGTGTGAGAAGTCACGCACCGAAGTCCCGTCTTTAATTAACGTAGAACAGTACCAAAACCACAGTTGCCCGTAGGCTCAGGCATTCATGCGCATGCGCGGGCACATACATACAGACAGACAGAGACACAGACAGACAGATACACAGACAAACACACACACATGCACAGACACAACACATACATCTATGCACACACATACACACACGCATACACGCGCGCGCGCGCGCGCGCGCGCACACACACACACACACACACACACACACACACACATCTCTCTCTCTCTCTCTCTCTCTCTCTCTCGTAGACGGGCATTAAAACCACTCCTCTTCCGCCTTCCCCAGGAACATATCACGAATTCAGAAGACGAAGAAGAAAGTTATCAGTGACAGTCAATGGACTGATCTTGGTACTTTCAGTAAAAAGAAGGAACATGTCTAATTATGAACTGATCTTGGCAATATTTAGAAGAAAAGACATGTCCTAAATGGTCAATTCAATGATCTTTGCATTTTTCATCAGGAGAAACGTGTCAGAATTGGTCAGTTGACTGATTTTTTCATTTTTCATTAGGAGAAACGTGTCAGAAATAGTCAGTTTACTGCTTTTTTCATTTTTCATCAGGAGAAACGTGTCAGAAATAGTCACTTTACTGCTTTTTTTTTCCATTTTTCATCAGGAGAAACGTGTCAGAAATAGTTTACTGCTTTTTTCATTTTTCATCAGGAGAAACGTGTCAGAAATGATCAATTCAATGATCATTGTACTTTTCATCAGGAAAAAAACGTGTCAGAAATTGTCAATTTACTAATCTTTTTAATTTCTCATCAGGAAAAACGTATCAAAAATGGTCAATTCATTGATCTTTGAATATTTATCGGACTGATATTGACATTTTCCATCGTGTGAAACATGACAGAAATGGTCAGTTCACTGTCTTGGCACTTCTCCTCAGGTCATATCAGTCCGGAATGGTCAATTCACTACTCTTGGCGTTTTTCGGAAGGAACATGCCAGAAATGATTAATTCATTGGTCTTGGTATTTTTTTGTTTGTTAGAAGAAACATGCCAGAAATGGTTAATTCATTGCTCTTGGTTATGTCTGAGAAAAAGAAACCTGTCAGAAATGGTCAACCCACTGATCCCGGCATTTTGAAAAAGGGGAAGAGAACAACCCTGGAGACACAAGCCACAAACAAAGAAGACCCAGAAGTGAATTGTCAGTCTAGAATGGGTACTGAACGTGTCAGCAGACATACGAAACCCAAAAAGGCACTAAAAATAAATAACACGTGCAACCAAAAACACTTCTACATTTTCTCAACCTCTGTGCCACGAGCCGTGCGCCCTAGGCTCACGATCTGACGGCAGCAAACAGCTACGCCTTGACAGCTCCGCTGCGCACGTGCATGGTCATAATTTATCCGCAGGGCCCAACGCTATCGCTTTCATTGTCACCAGGTGCAGGAAACACTTCACCAAGGCACAGCAAATGAGCGCGCGCTGGGTCCGGGGCACGTACCGAAGCCGTTAAAGTGTCACAGGGGGCCAGGTGGTGGGACCTTTAGTTTACTGCGGGGAGCACCACAGGCTATCAGAGGGCTCCAGCCAAGGGTGGCTGTCTGTGGTGGTGGAGGGGAGGCGCTGGCACGTAACGCCGGTGATAGCGGTGTCTTTGAATTCCACTGCCGTGTCAGAGGATCGGCCTGTGTCTGCTCCTAGGTCCAGAGGGGGGATGAGGATAAGTATCTCGCCTCGTTCTTCCCGTCACGTATCCCTGGTGGAGTCCCGTTCGCTCGCGAAGGTCATGAACAACTTCTGGTCACCACAGCACGTATTGAGGACTGTTAAGTTGGTTGGACTGCCCTCTCGAGTGACTTCGCATGGCAGCTTGTTGTCCGCTGTTCGTTGTTGTCGATCAACTTAGCTGGCATGGTCTTTGGCCATGCTGAACCCATGTGAGCGCTGTGAAACTTGCCAGTTTGATACTGACGGAGGGAACGTGTGGTGAACAGGCAGCCAGCAGGAGGCGGTCAGATCAATAGAAAAGTGGGAATGGCTTTGACATGCACAATGGAACTCTAACCAGCCAACTCTGACAAGCGAAAGGTGGAGATACTTATCCTCTGCCCTCTTATCTATGGTCTGCTCGAAGAACCTTGTGAAACTCTACCGTGAGTTACTTCGTCCTATCTCAGATAGTGGGATCCGTAGTGATTAAAGGGTAGCACGCCACACAGTGATACCCCCCCCCCCCCCCCTGTTCCACACACACACACACACACACACACACACATGCGCTCCTACAGGTGCACATACTCACACATACACATACACATTAACATGTACATTCAAAAGCACGTATGCTTGCATGCATTGACAGATGTTTGTGTAAACACACTCTCATACTCGTGCATGCACATTCCCAATCTGCCCTTACACAAGACTTATCCGCCTATAGTTAAATATATTCATTATGAGTTCATTCCTTTTTCCGTTTCATAGATGGAGCATTAATACTTCATGAGTGTTGATACAGACAGCAGTGAACAATGAGCAGAGATGACATTCCCAGTGTTTGGCACACTGGACGGTAAGTGCTAAGAACAGCAACATGGGGCATCTTAACCAGCCATGGCACACTGGAAGGTAAGTGCTAAGAACAGCAACATGGGGCATCTTAACCAGCCATGGCACACTGGACGGTGAGTGCTAAGAACAGCAACATGGGGCATCTTAACCAGCCATGGCACACTGGACAGTGAGTGCTAAGAACAGCAACATGGGGCATCTTAACCAGCCATGGCACACTGGACGGTGAGTGCTAAGAACAGCAACATGGGGCATCTTAACCAGCCATGGCACACTGGAAGGTAAGTGCTAAGAACAGCAACATGGGGCATCTTAACCAGCCATGGCACACTGGAAGGTAAGTGCTAAGAACAGCAACATGGGGCATCTTAACCAGCCATGGCACACTGGACAGTGAGTGCTAAGAACAGCAACATGGGGCATCTTAACCAGCCATGGCACACTGGACGGTGAGTGCTAAGAACAGCAACATGGGGCATCTTAACCAGCCATGGCACACTGGACAGTGAGTGCTAAGAACAGCAACATGGGGCATCTTAACCATCCATGGCACACTGGACAGTGAGTGCTAAGAACAGCAACATGGGGCATCTTAACCAGCCATGGCACACTGGACGGTGAGTGCTAAGAACAGCAACATGGGGCATCTTAACCAGCCATGGCACACTGGACGGTGAGTGCTAAGAACAGCAACATGGGGCATCTTAACCAGCCATGGCACACTGGACGGTGAGTGCTAAGAACAGCAACATGGGGCATCTTAACCAGCCATGGCACACTGGACGGTGAGTGCTAAGAACAGCAACATGGGGCATCTTAACCAGCCATGGCACACTGGAAGGTAAGTGCTAAGAACAGCAACATGGGGCATCTTAACCAGCCATGGCACACTGGACGGTGAGTGCTAAGAACAGCAACATGGGGCATCTTAACCAGCCATGACACACTGGAAGGTAATTGCTAAGAACAGCAACATGGCGCGTCTTAATCAGCCATGGCACACTGGAAGGTGAGTGCTAAGAACAGCAACATGGGGTATCTTAACCAGCCATGACACAGTGCTAAGAACAGCAACATGGGGCATCTTAACCAGCCATGGCACAGTGCTAAGAACAGCAACATGGGGCATCTTAACCAGCCATGGCACAGTGCTAAGAACAGCAACATGGGGCATCTTAACCAGCCATGGCACAGAGCTAAGAACAGCAACATGGGGCATCTTAACCAGCCATGGCACAGTGCTAAGAAGTGCTGGGCCCTTTTGTGTCACTGGTGATTTCAGGATGGACAGTTATTTTGCTGTACAACCGTATTTTGTCTTATCATATTGTGTAAGAGAGGGCATCTTAACCAGCCATGACACAGTGCTAAGAACAGAAAAATGGGGCATCTTAACCAGCCATGGCACAGTGCTAAGAACAGCAACATGGGGCATCTTAACCAGCCATGACACAGAGGTGCGGGTCTTGAAATGACGACTGGAGGGAAATCAGTTTAAGGCCTGTGTCACAACCACCATCTCTGTGGCCTTTTCAACCCCGAGCAACTCTGCCCACAACTAACTGTGACATGCACACCGGGACAACAGATTCCAGTCTGATCCTCTACATGGATGCATGGTTGAGAATTTCATTTCCATTTCCCGAACAAAAGAGAAGGTGTGGGAATCACTCATGCCTGTCATGATGCATGGTGTTGGGGGAGCACAGAATTCAGCCTTCCTCGTGTAATCTAAAGCCATAGCGTTCGCACCATCCTTCCATCACTGTATCCTGTACGCCTTCTCTCATGGTGATTCCAGTTCTGATTTCCTGCCTCACTGATTTCTTTGGAGAGATCGATATTGATCCTTGAGGCCATGACGAAGGAGCCAGCCGAGGGAAGAGGGGAATTTCTCAGGAAGAAAGAATGAGGACTGATGCAAAAGGGTGGAGAAGAGAGGAGCACCATACATACTGAATCCTTCAAGCAGCAATGTGCCAGCAAACACCTCTGAAGAGATTCTCTTTAACACAGCAGGGTCTCCTCTACCATGTGGCTTTCAGGCGACTAGCCATAGCTGTCTCCCTACGGACTGACGGTGCAAGGACTGCCTCAGGGCGATCTGGCTGTGGCTGTATGTGCAGGACTGAAATAAATGGAGTGAGAGCAATAACACTGGCGGAGCATGGGAGACTGGGCAGCGAAAATGGGGCATTCCAAATGGGTCCTTTTGTGTCACTGGTGATTTCAGGATGGACAGTTATTTTGCAGTACAACCGTATTTCGTCTTATCATAATATGTAAGAGAGGAAATCCTAGCTAGAATTCATGTCAGCTGCTTTTCCCTGATTACATGAGAAGAATTCACAGTTTAAAAATCATTTTTGTTATATCTAAGCCACACTGAGCCTTTACAAGGCTGTCAGCATGTAAAAACAAACGAACAAAGTAACAGGTCCCAGCATGAAACAAACAAAAGAAAAGTCACAAAATGAAAAAGTAAGGGGGAAAAAAACATTGAAGACATGGTAACTAATTTATTGGCATCCTTCAGACAAATCTTAAATAAATGTTAGCGAACCGCCCAGAGAACGTGGACAAACGAGTCACAAGACGAAACACAACGCGTTTCGACCTCTTAGGTCTTCATCAGGTAACGAATAAAACAACGAAAATTCACTTAGCTTTGATCGCTTCAGATCACTTCGCAGGGTTCAGCGCAAGGAAGAAGCCGTTGAATGAAACAGTTGTGTGTGTGTGTGTGTGTGTGTGTGTGTGTGTGTGTGTGTGTTAGTGTTTCTTTGTATAGTTGTTACATGTAAATGTGTTTCATACAGTCCTTAATTTTTCAAGGATATGAATTAAGTGGAATGGATTGCACTGTCGGCATTATCTAAAGTTATCTGTCTGAAGGATCTAGTTGCAAAGCGAGAGGACTGCAGGCGGAAATCTAAACAAATCTTAAATAAATGTAAATCTCTCCCTAGTAACCAGACTACAAAAAAAAACACACAAACCTGCAGGAACACACGAGCAATGAACAAATGCTCAGTAAGTATGCTGCAGAGGAGAAATGCTCTTTGAGTGTGCATGCTGCGCCTTCTTCTCATTCAACGCCTTCTTCCTTGCGCTGAACCCTGCGAAGTGATCTGAAGCGATCAAAGCTAAGTGAATTTTCGTTGTTTTATTCGTTACCTGATGAAGACCTAAGAGGTCGAAACGCGTTGTGTTTCGTCTTGTGACTCGTTTGTCCACGTTCTCTGGGCGGTTCGCTAACATTTATTTAAGATTTGTTTAGATTTCCGCCTGCAGTCCTCTCGCTTTGCAACTAGATCCTTCAGACAGATAACTTTAGATAATGCCGACAGTGCAATCCATTCCACTTAATTCATATCCTTGAAAAATCAAGGACTGTATGAAACACATTTACATGTAACAACTATACAAAGAAAAGGGCCATTTGGGCAGACACCGCCATATTGGCAGGAAGTGTTTATTGTGGACAGTGTGTATATTTTCCTCTCCCTAGTAACCAGACTACAAAATAAATCAATAAATAAAAGTCAAAATGAAAAAAAGTGAAGACTGGTACGACATCAGCTGCGACTAGAAAGAACAGATGAAAACATTTTCAGATCAGAGGCAAGGAATGATCCACAAAATTAGAAAAAAAGTAGACAAGCGTAAACTAACACACACACACACACACACACACACACACACACACACACACACACACACACACACACACACACACAACTGTCAAAGAGAGTTAAAGAAAAAACAACAACACACAAACCTGCAGGAACACATGAGCAATGAACAAATGCTCAGTAAGTATGTTGCAGAGGAGAAATGCTCTTTGAGTGTGCATGCTGCACTTTTGATACAGTTGGGAACAGTTGCGCCCCTAGGAGAGAGAGAGAGAGAGAGAGAGAGAG
>CM065729.1:24225244-24232744 GCA_033310375.1 Conus canariensis | reverse complement strand
CACCACTGGACCACTGTGTACCACTCGGTGCTCCCAACTGAACATCACCCCACCACTCGGCGCCTCGCCATTGAACCACCGCGCGCCACTCTGTGCTCCACCACTGAACCACCCCACACAATCCGTGCTTCACCACTGAACAGCTGCGCACCACTCAGTGCTCCGCCATTGAACAACTGCGCAGCACTTGGGTTCTTCACCACTGAACCACTGCACACCACTTGGTTCTTTATCATTGAACCAATGCACACCACTTGGTTCTTTACCACTGAACCACGGCACACCACTTGGTTCTTTACCACTGAACCACAGCACACCACTTGGTTCTTTACCACTGAACCACAGCACACCACTTGGTTCTTTACCACTGAACCCACTGCACACCACTTGGTTCTTTACCACTGAACCACTGCACACCACTTGGTTCTTTACCACTGAACCACTGCACACTACTTGGTTCTTTACCACTGAACCACTGCACACCACTTGGTTCTTTACCACTGCACACCACTTGGTTCTTTACCACTGCACACCACTTGGCTCTTTACCACTGCACACTACTTGGTTCTTTACCACTGAACCACTGCACACTACTTGATTCTTTACCACTAAACCACTGCACACTACTTGGTTCTTTACCACTGCACACCACTTGGTTCTTTACCACTGCACACCACTTGGTTCTTTACTACTGCACACCACTTGGTTCTTTACCACTGCACACCACTTGGTTCTTTACCACTGAACCACTGCACACCACTTGGTTCTTTACCACTGAACCACTGCACACCACTTGGTTCTTGACCGCTGAACCACTGCACACCACTTGGTTTTTTACCACCCAACCACAGCACACCACTAAACGTTTATATCATCAGGAACACGGTAGGCTCAACTATCCCATGATAATCTTTTAACTGATGGATAACTATCAAGCCATTAACACCAATGCCAGTGTTCCTGGTCAGTGGACATTTTGCTGGGAACTTGATGAAGGGATTGTGGATCTGGGTGTGTGGTCAGTGGACCTTTTGCTAGGAACTTGATGAAGGGATTGTGGATCTGGGTATGCATCCAAGATCCGCATCAAAAATTCACAGGGTCGTCATCTTGCTGCTAAAGCTCGTTGGAATCAGTTCTGTAGTTTTCGCGTGATGTGACCGACAGACAGACAAATGGGGGTCTAATCAGAATCTTCATTGTGGAATTCCCAAATTGCCAGCTTTGCTTTGACCGCCTGTTGTCATCGCAGATGTCCATCTGTTACTTCACATCTGTAGCAGATGTCCATCTGTTACTTCACATCTGTAGCAGATGTCCATCTGTTACGTCACACCTTGCTGTATGTGCTTCTGTAGGTGCACATACACTACCTTTGGTGGAATATGATCTTGTTCTTTTTATTCGTCTACAGACTGTCTGTCATTGTATGCATTTTTAATTCTCATCTATTTCAAAACCCACTGAAACGGCTGAAACGGTTTGGGTCTGACAGTCTGATTAAATCATCTCTACTTCCACTACAAGTCGTGCTGCTGCTCTGCGATACTGCTTTTGATATGTTGTTGTTGTTGTAACATTTAATGTCCCTTTGGTCTTTGATGTTGAAGTTTCACCAACTCATGCGAAATCAAACCTCTTGGGATCAAAAGTTATTGGTTTTTCATTGCATATTTGAGAACACGTGGAACCCTCCCTCTCCTCTCTCTCTCTCTCTCTCTCTCTCTCTCTCTCTCTCTTGTTCCACTGGGTCAATTGTTTTGTTTCAATAACAATGGCATGCATATCTCAAGCGGAAAACAAACAAAAACAACATCTATACACGATGGACAGAAAATCACATGTCACACGTGGAACCTCCACTCTTGATGGAAAGAGAGAGTTCTGCAATTCAAATCGAAGTTATTCGTTTTATAGAAGAACGGGTTGCTTCTTAACACCTATCAATATAATCAATAACTGACGAAGACAAGGTTCAAAGCTCTTTCACTGAGAAAGGGACCGGAGGAGAAGCTAGCAGACTTTTTTCACTTCTGTCAACACACACTCAATAATAACACCTAATGTTGTGGAAGCCAACAATTCGTCGAGCAGACACACTCCCACAACATGGTCATGAGTTCGGCCGTCAGGCGATCCGACACGCACGAAGGAAGGGAGGTAATTTGGTTTTTATCTACGCTCGAATCTACCTAAAACTGTGTAGTGACGCATCTGGCTGTCAAAATGAAATTCTCCTTCATTTTCAAGCACTTTGTTCCTGAAAGATCAATTCAAAATGTTTAAAATGAAGTGCATTTGTTTCTATGTGCACATTTGGAGAGAGAGAGAGAGAGAGAGAGAGAGAGGAGAGAGAGAGAGAGAGAGAGAGAGAGAGAGAGAGAAGAGAGAGAGAGAGAGAGAGAAGAGACAGAGACAGAGAGAGAGAGAGAGAGAGAGAGAGAGGATGATGATGATGATGATGATGATAATCTTTATTTCCAAGCGTAACAGATAAGCAAACACATGCTTTTTTTTTCATCCGGCCCTTGGCCCGTTAAGGGACTAAGTATGACTAGCGACTAAGACTTACAAAACTTTTAACACACATATCTTCTCAACATTAAAAAGTTCATCCATTAACATTTAAGGCGTAGATGACTTTAAAGGGGAAAAAAAGAAACGATTGAAACAACAAACAAGAATAAAGAAATTGATTACAAAGAACAAAAGAATCAGAGAGAGAGAGAGAGAGAGAGAGAGAGAGAGAGAGAGAGAGGAGAGAGAGAGAGAGAGAGAGAGAGTATCCCATGGTCAATGTGTTTATTCCAGTGCATATTTGTTTTGAAATGTTTTCTTATTCCTTTAAACAGTTCTACATCGTTTGGCGATCTCTAACATCCTGACGTTCATTTTGTTTAGTGTTCGCTGTTGAGGACGGACGAAACGGACCTAGGAGGCCGCCCCGCAGGCCAAAGGGGACAGAGAGTGTGGTAATCTTTATGGACGATCTGCTCCTCGCTCCTCTGCCGGGATTAGGCGTTGGGGTGCCCCGGGTCCTTAACTGACCGCCTGGTGACCTCCACTCCGCGCTGGGCCTTCGTCTAAAGCCCGGGTTACACGCCTCGATTGAAAGGTGGTCTATTTCTCCTTGGGCTGTGGGACCGACGGCTTCGTGACGGACTGGAGAAGTGGGGGTAGGGGTGGAGGACTGGGTGTGAAAAGTGGGCGTGGCTGGGAAGGGGGGAGGGTAGGGGAGGAGGGAGTGCAGGTTGGACGATGGGAGGGGGGGACTGGGCAGAGCTAAGAGGCAGAGAGGATGGGAACAGTATCGTCGTCCTTCGCCTGTTGGCCGGAGTTCTGATGCGCACATAGAAGGCATTCGTCACTTCCTGGTGGTCAGTCTGCTTTCTGTTCACATGCTGGCTGACTGTTCACCACACTTCATGGCTGATAGTGTCAACTTACCAGGTCTGAATCACACACAAAGTAGTTCACCACACTTCATGGCTGATAGTGTCAACTTACCAGGTCTGAATCACACACAAAGTAGTTCACCACACTTCATAGCTGATACTGTCAACTTACCAAGTCTGAACCACACACAAAGGAGTTCACATACGGGCAGTGCCTGCGTGCAGGCAGTGGGCCCACCTTACTGTACAGCAGAAGAAGCTGGCGTATGCGATTACCAGAGAGGGTGGTCCAGCCAGCTAAACATTTCTCTAGCGTGGTTAGTTCCTTGCACCAGTCAATGTAACTCCGGCCAATACGTATAGCGGGAAAACCGGACGGACGCTGACTGTTTTGTGTTTGTCTCTTCTGACTCCTTTGGGCTGGAGGACTGTGAAGATTTGGGGTGAATGGCGGGAGACTGAGGCAGTTCATCGGTAAATCAGGGAAGTGGTTCCACGACCGTTTCCTCTTTTTTAAGAATGGGGGACGGCACTGATGATGAAAACACGGAAAGTTCATGTGATGATAGTGGTGTGGTTGTACACTCTCTTGGTAGTGGTGCTGGTTGTACACTCTCTTTGGTAGTGGTGCTGGTTGTACACTCTCTTTGGTAGTGGTGCTGGTTGTACACTCTCTTTGGTAGTGGTGCTGGTTGTATACTCTCTTTGGTAGTGGTGCTGGTTGTATACTCTCTTTGGTAGTGGTGCTGGTTGTATACTCTCTGTGGTAGTGGTGCTGGTTGTATACTCTCTTTGGTAGTGGTTCTGGTTGTATACTCTCTGTGGTAGTGGTGCTGGTTGTATACTCTCTTTGGTAGTGGTGCTGGTTGTATACTCTCTTTGGTAGTGGTGCTGGTTGTATACTCTCTTTGGTAGTGGTGCTGGTTGTATACTCTCTTTGGTAGTGGTTCTGGTTGTATACTCTCTTTGGTAGTGGTTCTGGTTGTATACTTTCTGTGGTAGTGGTGCTGGTCGTATACTCTGTGTGGTAGTGGTACTGGTTGTATACTCTCTGTGGTAGTGGTGCTGGTTGTATACTCTCTTTGGTAGTGGTGTTGGTTGTATACTCTCTGTGGTAGCGGTGCTGGTTGTATACTCTTTTTGGTAGTGGTACTGGTTGTATACTCTATGTGGTAGTGGTGCTGGTTGTATACTCTGTGTGGTAGTGGTGCTGGTTGCAGACTCTCTGTGGTAGTGGTACTGGTTGTATACTCTCTGTGGTAGTGGTGTTGGTTGACACTCTCTTTGGTAGTGGTGCTGGTTGTACACTCTCTTTGGTAGTGGTGCTGGTTGTATACTCTCTGTGGTAGTGGTGCTGGTTGTATACTTTGTGTGGTAGTGGTGCTGGTTGTATACTCTGTGTGGTAGTGGTGCTGGTTCTATATTCTGTTTTTGTAGTGGTGCTGGTTGTATACTCTGTTTGGTAGTGGTATTGGTGTCTATGATGGGAAAGAAGGAGACAGAGAGGATTAAGAAGAAAGAAGAAAATGAAGTTGACAATGTCCATAGCTAACCCAGCCTACCAAGCATCTACCAACTTAATACAATGAGCAAAACAAGGCTATGTTTACTCTGAAGAAGTAGAAAGGACAGGAATAGTAAATTAGTCATTTCAATACTTGAGTTCTGTTGCGCATATTAACGGCATTCAACTCTTCCTGTTCGTCTAATTGGCTCTGTGTCTGCTTTCTGTTCACTGGTTAGCTGTTCATTCACTACATGTCACAAATCATAATGTCAAGTATTGACGTTTGAAGCACACACAGAGTACACTACTTGCGGGCATAGCCTGCGTTCAGGCAGTGGGCCGACCTCACTGCAAAGCGGACAAGAAGAAACTGGCATATATAGTCACCCGAGAAGGCTGCCAGCCAAACTAACTATTCTCTCGCTCGGAACAAGTTAGTTATCTTCACGAAAGGGAGTCTCTCAAAGGCGAATATGTGGGAAAACGAAGCGAGTTCACATGGCGGCATACTCGCGTTATAAGCCAATAATAGCTGTTTTCCCGAAGAAAATGGGTTTTATCCTTTAGGAAACCGAGGTTAAGCTGTTATTTCTGAGGACCACAATTGTTTTCCAACGGAGAACAGCTGTTTACCATTTTTCCCTGAAGATCACATATGTTTCCTCAGGATTATTGCTGTTTTTCTGTTTTCCATGAGGATCCCATGTGATTTTCCCGATATATTTGTCCACAGGAAAACAGCTTTTAATCGACGTAATCCCTAAGAACCACAAATGTTTCCCTACTTGCGTGGGCAAAATATTGTTATCCTTGAAGGAAACATTGTTATCCTCGGAATCACATTTGTTTTCTGTTTTTGTGAACCCATTTGCGCTGGTCAAGGTAAACAGAGATCATAGCTGTTTTTTTCCTGTTAACGACGTCTTCCTGGCGATGATACACCTGTTTTCCTAGGGGAAACAAGAATGACAGTTCTCACCCCAAAGAAAGTACAAAAAAATGATCACGATCCTCATGGAAGGCAGCTGTTATCCTCAAGAAAACAAGAAAACAGTTGTAATCCTAGGGAAAACTGTTACGATTTTCAGGAATATAGTTGCGACCCTCATGATAATACCTGTTTTTCCTATTTTCCGCAAGGAGAATGCCTGTTTTCTCGTGGAAAACAGCTATTATTGCCCTTGGCCGCTGACATGCTCCCGTAGTTACTGTTCCGTTTCCATCTGCTGTTTTGTGAACTCCCAGTGACACAATGCACACGCAGCAGAACTCCCACACTGTGCACATGTTTGTTTTACCATGGAAGCAAAACTGACCTTCCCTTCTTCCTCTGTTATTTACTGTTGGTATATAACTGCTTACGTAAGATTTCCTCTTTGTATTGTTGAGTGTCCAACGCTGAAACTTCAGATTTGGGGAGGCGGGGGGGGGGGGGGGGGGGAAGGGGGCATCAAACCATATTTCACCTTTCCAAAGACCCCACACACACACACACACACGCTCAAAATATATATATATATATATATATATATATATTAGCAGGAAACAAACACATAAAAACTAGTGAAGTATCAACACTTGGGTCTAACGAGAGGTAACAAACCAAAAAGCTCTATGTGCCTCTCTCCCCCAATGCCCCCCCCCCTCCCCCCCTCCCACTCCCACAGAGAGAGAGAGAGAGAGAGAGAGAGAGAGAGAGAGAGAGAGAGAGAGAGAGAGAGAGAGACGCAGGTGTAGAGGGCGGGTGACGATGGCAGGAGTGGGGGTGGAGGTGGGGTCGGTGAGGAAGCCAGGGATGAGAGGGAAGAGGGGGAGAAGATAGAGAGAAGGAGGGGGAGAAAAGGAAGAAGCCGTCAGCCCCACCAGCCCCAATCCGAGGAGGAACAGCCCTCCTCCAACGCCGAGCTGGGTACTAGTCGGCCCTCGGGCCACAAACAGCCCTCATAAAACGGTCTGCTGTCTGCAGTTCGGACCCGACCCCTTATCCTCCCCTTTATTGCCCAGTTCGTAAGTGTCTAGGATAGGTTTTCGTTAAGTTATGGCCCCTGGACTTTCGACCTTTTCCCTATCACCCCAACCCAAGCCCCCGCTCTCGACTCCCGTAGCCTCGTCCAGGTTTTCCGGTCCCGATCGGTGTTTGGTCAGCACTCCAAGCTACCCTGCAGATAAAAGGTGGATTGAAATCTGGAACGGCTAGTGGTGGGGGGGATTGATGAGGGAATAAAACTCGAGCGCAGGGTAGCGACTAGGGTGGGGGGCGGGGGGAGGGAGGGGGGGGGGGGTGACGAACACTTTAGATCAGGAGTACAGCTCGTGGGAAGGCGAAACATCTGGAACCGAATCCTCCTTTACCACTTGGCTGAAATGGACTCTCATGATTCTCATTTGGGGTTGCCGTTAACCGTATTTTCATTACTTCGTTCTGAATACTTCGAGAGCTATGGGAGAAACTCAGGATGGCACATGGTATAGTCATTAATGGTGGCGAAACACTTTTAAAGTGCTTACACCTATAATGCATCGCCAGAGTGTGGTGACATCATTTTCACTTCTTATTATGGCGCCATTTTTCTTCTTCTTGGTTTGGAGAATTCGTAT
>CM065729.1:24197744-24207744 GCA_033310375.1 Conus canariensis | reverse complement strand
TTCTTTAGGAAAACGGAATGGTTCCAGAAATACGGTCCAGAATAAGCATAGAATGGGGTTAAGGTCTTCTTGACATCAAGATCCCCTTTTCATTGTGACTGGTTCATATTTAAAAGGTTTGAGTCCTACATTCGTGGTAATGCTGTGTAGGAATGATTAGATCGGGATCCACATCTGACTTAGATAAGTGAGTGTGTATGCGTCTTTCGAAGGGTTTGGATGGAACATATAGTATGGACATAGATCTAAACCGATCTGGACACAGGTATCAAATGAAATTCAAGCGAGGTGCAACAGAACACTTAACATCACAGAGGAAATTGCAGTCCTAGGATATCACGAAGCCGCAGTGTTGACAGAGAAACAGAAACAAATCATAAATCACCTGATCACACTGGCAAAGCTCTGCATTAGCAAATATAGATATGGAACGAAACAGAAAACAGAGCTAATATGGGAAAAAGAATTACATTTAAGATCACACCTGCTGTAGACAAGAGAGCGAGAGGGGGGAATGAGAGAGAGATAGGGAGGGAGAGAGAGAGAGAGAGGAGAGAGAGAGAGAGAGAGACAGACAGACAGAGAGACAGAGAGAGAGAGAGAGAGAGAGAGACAGACAGACAGACAGACGGAGAGAGAGAGAGAGAGAGAGAGAGAGAGAGAGAGGAGAGACAGACAGACAGACAGACAGACAGACAGACAGACGGAGAGGGAGGGGGGGGAGGAGAGAGAGAGAGAGAGAGAGAGAGAGAGAGAGAGAGAGAGAGAGAGAGAGAGAGAGAGAGAGAGAATACAAACACAATTTGTCCATTGAACGCATGGAATTTCTTAGTTTTTATGAGAGAGAGAGAGAGAGGAGAGAGAGAGAGAGAGAGAGAGAGAAGGGAGAGGGGGAGAGACAGACAGACAGACAGACAGACGGACAAACAGAGAGAGAGAGAGAGAGAGAGAGAGAGAGAGAGAGAGAGAGAGAATGCAAACACAATTTGTCCATTGAACTCATGGAATTTGTTAATCTTTATGTGACAATTTGTTGTTATTCTTTAACAAGGCGATACATTTCAGCCCCCCTCCCCCCCCCCCTCCTAAAAGAAGGGAAAAATAAAGATCGTAGGGAATCAAGGAAATATGATGACAAAATGCAACACACACACACACACACACACACACACACCACACACACACACACACACACACACACACACACAACACACACTCCAACGCACTGAACTGTCAACAAAAAATATAAAAGAACCTGAAAAAAGAAAACGTACATATGATGACAACGATGACAAAGCAGAAAAAGAAGAGGAAAGAAGAATAAGAAGAAGACGAAGATGAAGGAAGAAGAAGAAGAAGAAGAAGAAGAAGAAGAAGAAGAAGAAGAAGAAGAAGAAGAAGAAGAGAGAGGAGGAGGAGGAGGAGGAGGAGGAGGAGGAGGAGGAGGAGGTGGAGGACGAAGAAAGAGAACATGAACAAGAAAAACAAGAAGAACAAAAAGGAGAACAAGATGATGACGACGAGGAAGATGATGAAAAAAAAAAAAAGAAGCAGCTGCAACAAGCACGAACAGGAGATGAAAGCAAAGTGATGGAAAAGGGCAAGAACTGCGCTAAGAATAACACAGCAACAGGAAGAGTAGAACTCAACAACAGCCATATAGCACACAAAAACACAAAACACACATCATATGTTGGACTAATTGTGGTCCAGTTCATCCCTGATGAACGTATAGAATGTCTGATTTCCCTTTGAAAAAAAAAAAAAGTATGGACATAGATCTGTAATAATTTGCATCCGACGAATAATTCTATTTTGCATAGGGGATTACTTTGGAATTTTTTTTAATGCATAAATGGAAGACATCAGTTTCAATGGATGAATTATATGTGTATGTAAAACACTTAACTATGTTAGGTAACGCGGGTTTGAGTAGAAATGCGGGTATGTTATCAGAACCAATGGACTTTTTATTCTTTAACTGCTGTAAAAGGGTTCACAGTTCATGGGGCGGCAAAAATAAGAAAAAAAAAAAAAAAGAGTGAGTTATTGGATCCAAGGTTTTATTTCCGAAACATTATTAGGGAAGTCCGACTTGTATATTCACTAAAATCTCTTGTCGTCTGTGAAGTTTGAATAATCATGACAAAAAAAAAAAAAAGATAAATGTGTCAGAGGTGATGTTTGTCGCTGAGAGAGAGAGAGAGAGAGAGAGAGAGAGAGAGAGAGAGAGAGAGCACTGGACATTGAACACTGAACATATTTAATGTCATTATCTATACAGCCTTGATGATACGGAGGTGCAAAGCAAAAGGCAAAGAAGGAAAAAAAACCAACCCAAAAGCAAACACAAATTGTACAACGCTTGAATTCCAAATACATCAAGCCTGAATACTGACCATCCAGTATTATGAGAGAGAGAGAGAGAGAGAGAGAGAGAGAGAGAGAGACAGACAGACAGACAGACAGACAGACAGACAGAGACAGAGAGAGTCAAGACATTACCCACACATACGTATAGCCGCGCTCGCGCGCGCGCGCCACACACACACACACACACACACACATACACACACGCACACACACATACAGAGAGAGAGAGAGAGAGAGAGAGAGAGATTGGGAGAGAGGGATAGAGAGAGAGGAGAGAGAGAGAGAGAGAGGGTGAGATAGACAAGGAGAGAGAGAGAGAGAGAGAGAGAGAGAGAGAGAGAGAGAGAGCGAGAGAGGGGTGTGGGAAAAAAAAAGGGGGGGGGGTTGGCTAGGAAGATTCAAATTCGGAAGTTTTCTTCATGTAAAAGCTATTGCCCCCCATGAAGAGGAAAGGATGAATAATCATTCAACACATAAAGTTTGATTACAAGTTAATGTGTTTAATACAGTATGTTAAGAATATGCAGCCTGAGATGACTGAAATGCCTTGTACAAGAAAACTGATAGATTTCTTATCTTTTACCTTTCTTGAGCACGCGCCGAAAGTACACTAACTGGAAACTGGGGGTTTGGGAACTTACAAGATGAAATCTTTTCAGTTTGTTTCAATTTCCGCCTGCAGTTACCTCGCTTTGAAACTAAATCATTTTCATCATGGCATCGATAGCGGTGGTAATGCTGAACAGCCTCCATGGCACCGAGTCTGAACCTAGTCATCACGAATTTCAGACATCTATCTAAATTTAGTGGTGGACATATTTTTGGTTCAGGTACCGTGCAAGATGTAAATTTCCATTTCTGCCATCTACATGAAACCAATATTTTCCGAAAATCATACTGAAAATAATTGATTTCTTCGAACATTGATCTATAAAAAACACATATCCGAACGTATATAGCTCACAACGAATATTTGAAGCCCAGTATCTTTTGTCAATATTTGAAGCCCAGTATCTTTTGTCAATATTTGAAGCCAGCATCTTTTGTCAATATTTGAAGCCCAGTATCTTTTGTCAATGTTTGAAGCCCAGTATCTTTTGTCAATAATTATTTGAAGCCAGCATCTTTTGTCAATATTTGAAGCCCAGTATCTTTTGTCAATATTTGAAGCCAGCATCTTTTGTCAATATTTGAAGCCCAGCATCTTTTGTCAATATTTGAAGTCCAGTATCTTTTGTCAATATTTGAAGCCCAGTATCTTTTGTCAATATTTGAAGCCCAGCATCTTTTGTCAATGTCATTCAAGGGGCGTCCAGTAGACTTTGAGTGACAGTCTTCTCTCATCCATTTGCGTAAGTTTTTTTTTATAGCAAAAATCGATTACATTTTACAGCAAAATTTACATATACTGGATATTGATTCGTTTTCCTATAACTAGATCCTTTGGTGTTCTCGTTTCAACTCGTAAACACTCTTTAAAGGTAACTAAATGTCGTTTATGTTGATGTTGTTGTTACTGTGTCCTTTTCACCAAAAATAACGAGCGGCGTAATCAAGACCCCATAGATCAGCCTCATGCTGAACCTTTGGATGAACATTTTGTGCAGGATTCCCCGTCATTTTTCAGTTTCATCCGCCAACAAAACCGACAGTTGGGAGATCGTCCCTCATAGCAGATTCACACCCGTCTCTGGTCCGAAACTTTCTGCAGTACTTTGTGTGCGACAACCAAGACTTAGTAGGCTACTCTTACTGCGGTGGTTGCCATTGGCAGCAAGCGACTAGACGAACAATAGGAGCTCTGGATTTTTGAACCTGTAGGAACTGTAAAGTAAGTGTGAAGTAGCCGTGCTGTTTTGATGGAAGGATCTTTTCTTTCTTTTTCTTTCTGCGTACGCAGGCTGATACTCCTGCGGACACTGCCTGTATAAACAGGCAGTGGAGTTTTGTGTGTATGACCGTTTTTATATCCTGCCATTAAGGCAGCCATACTCAATCTTCGGGGAAGGTACATGCTATGTGTAACGTGTCATCCACACCAACGGCCAAACTGGCCTTCTCTTCCGAAAGTTGGTGATGGGATTTTACGTGTGTGCAAGATGTTGTGCGTGCGCTCACACATGGAACCTCGGTTTATAGTCTCATTCGAAGGACTGTATGGGGAATGGAGTCAGATCCAATGTTAACTCCGAGGAAAAAATCCCCCTGTACCGAAATTCGAACCCGCAACCTCAGGATCACGAGTCTGGCGCTCTACCAACTGAGCTCTTCCGGCCCCCGATGGAAGGATCAAACTGTGTGTTTCGCCTTTCTTTTCGCTACAGTCACAGGCTCATGACGTATCATAGGAACCTTAGTGATTTATCTGGAATTCAGCATAAACCATCTTTACGTGAATTCTATTTCCTGAGATCTTCATGATTATCGGGAGCACATCTACATGTGCCTGTCCTCAACTCCGGGATCCCGCCATTTGCACGTCATCATAGCGCATGCCAGCTGACCATGCTACTCCGTTCCTCCTCCCTTCTCTTCTCACCTCCCCCCCCCCCCCCTTTCTCTGAGAATAATAATCTGTGATCATATCGGATGGCCCTGGTGATTTTCCGTCAGGCCTGTCTTGTGTCCGTTCGGGGATTTAACCGTTTTCAGAATCTCTGACTTGTGTGTCAGAGTTTTAAACATAAACAAAGATTTTCATTTTAAAACTTACAGCGTTTCAACTTAGATAGTTTGTGTGAATTACATGTTAAATCATTTTTAGCTTGGGTAACCAAATCATGGCATTCTGCTTCAAAAACTCACTGTTTTTGAATAAACAAATTCCTAGCTAATTATGTACGTAAACAACAAACAACACAGACCCCGTCTTAAGTCTGTCTCTATTTTTCTGCCAAGTAACCATCCTTTCTAAATATTACTTTATTACTTCATTCATGTTCACATGATTCTGCTTGATTCAAATTGTCTCTGTGTCTACAGACCAATAATTGCTCCAGCTATCAACGTTTTGTCATCTGCCAACTGTAAGATTAACAATTTAGAAAAAAACTTGGGTAAAAAATAGCACCACGTGTCCCTGTCCGGATCACTTCTAAGGCTAACTCATATACAGGAACAGTGAAAACAACACAGAACTAATTACATCACCTTGTTGCACCTCACGAGTGCTACTGATCAATTTTGATGCACGTCGAATTTTTTTTACAAAAATGCACTTACTACGTACGTATCTAAACAGCTAGCCTTTTATTTCCCTTTTTGGAAGAGTGCAGGCCATAATGTATTTCTCTTGCAGAATCAAAGACATTTTTAAAATCAATAAAACCAACATATGTTCTATGATAAAAAAAGAATTGTGTCCGCACCATGACACAATACAGTGAGTATATGATCTCTTGCATAATATATATATATAAACCATATTTGATATTCGTCTGTCGGATATGTTCTTCAACATAGTTTTGGAGTCTACTTTTATTTATTGTGATACTTCTTGCATCACAAATTGAGGTTCCTCTGTGTGTGTGTGTGTGTGTGTGTGTGTGTTGTGTGTGTGTGTGTGTGTGTGTGTGTTTTGTGTGTGTGTGTGTGTGTGTGTGTGTGTGTGTGTGAGAGAGAGAGAGAGAGAGAGAGAGAGAGAGAGAGAAAGAGAGAGACAGAGAGACAGAGATAGACAGACAAACAGACAGAGACAGAATAGGGGACGTTTGTACTCTCTCTCTCTTCTCTCTCAGTCTCTGTCTGTCTGTCTTTCTCTCCCTCTCTCTCTCTCTCTCTCTCTCTCTCTCTCTCACACACACACACACACACCGCGCGCGCCACACACCTCACACACACACACTACACGCACATGCGCGTGCATGAACGCACGCACACACATACACACACAATACCTCTCTCCCTCACACACACACACACACACACACACACACACACACACACACACACACACACACACATACAAAGATTCAAAGATTTAATCCTGTGACCCCTTTTGGGGCATGGAGGACTTAAAACAAAATAAACAAATGTAAATGAAACACATCAAACATCCAATAATTTTCCCGATAATTAACACACTGGATATAATGTTACACAACTTTACTAAGTTTTAAAAACTTCGCTAAGTTTAGCAACACTTTTTTATTACCACAGAGCAAACGACAATAGTTAAATACGGACTTTATACATGTAAATTGTTTTGGTATAAACTTATTTCTAATATCATCATATTTGGTGCATTTCATTACAAAAAGAAATTCGTCGCCAAGGTCATTCTGGTCGCAGTCCCGACAGAATCGTTTATCATGAGGTATTCCAAATCGTCTGCCAGTTTCTATCATGAGTTTATGATTACCACAGCGGAACCGAATTAGTGGGTATATGTAAACATCAGGTAACATTTCAATATATATTTTTCACGGCAAAACTCTTTTTTAAAATTCCTATAAAATAAGATTCTAAAGCATCGTTCCATGCACGTATGTAAACATCTTCTAATGAATTACGAACATTTCTACAGATACTGTGAACAGACGAAAACTTTTGTGTCTCCCACACAAAGTCGAATCCTGTTTCGATAAGGATATTCCGTATACACATCAACCACCGAGATGTAAAACCCTGATTTCTGTATAAATCATATAATACTTGATACAATCTAGATGAATATTTGTTTGTTTGTGGTGAAAATAAGGATGACCAGAATTGTATCATTCGTGCATATACTTGAACTGTAACAGGATACATTCCTAGTTCTCCATATATTAGATCTGTTTTAGTAGAACGATTTAAATGAAAAAGACGCTTAAAAAATTTAAGCTGAAAACTTTCCATTAGCTTTTAATCAATATATCCCCAAATTTCACAGCCATATAAAAGTACAGGCAGAACCATTGATTGGTATAAGTCCAGTACAATGTTTATAGGCAAATTCTGAAATCTTGCCATCTTTAGTAAAGAAAACATTGCACATTGCGCTTGGTCATACAAATACTTCTTACATTTATAAAAATTTCCTGTTCTGCTAAAGATTATACCTAAATATTTGAAAGTGTGTACTATTTCTATGGACTGGTTTTTGAACTTTAGTTGTTTTTCTAGGATTATTGCGTCCATTAAAGACTACACCCTTTGTTTTTGCTACATTAACATTAAGTTTCCATGCGCTACAATACTCGCTTAATACATCAAGAGCATGCTGTAAACCACAAAAAGAATCTGCAATAACAACAATATCATCAGCGTATAAAAGTAAAAGTAAACTAATGTAACTTAATAAATCTGAGTCAGGGAGATTTAAATCAATATTCAAGAAAGCACAGTTACGATCTGTGAGATATAGTTCAAGATCATTCAAATACAAAGAAAATAGCAAAGGTGAAAGATTTTCACCTTGACGAACACCTCTAAAACTGCCAAAATATTCAGATTGACTCCCATTTATAAATATACAAGATTTTATTTGCTGATACATATTCGTGATTACTTGCAAAATCTTTCCATTTACACCTTCTTTGATAAGCTTTGCCATAATCCCTGCCTCCAAACTGAATCGAACGCTTTTGTGAAATCAACAAAAACACAAAACAATTGCTTTTTACGACTATTGAAAATATCAATTAAACTTTTTAAAACAAATATATGATCTGTTGTAGAATGATTTCGTCTAAAACCAGCTTGATTTTCCGAAAGTGTGTTGTTATTCTCAATAAAATCTGTCAAACGGTTATTCAAAATTGTTGTGAACAGTTTTCCAACACAACTCAGAAGTGTTATATCCCTATAATTGTTACAGTCCAATTTACTACCTTTTCTTTTGTGTATTGGCAGAATAAGTCCAGTTAACCATTCTTCTGGTATGGTCCCTGTGTCAAGAACTTTATTGAAAAGTTTACAATAACTTGTTTTGAGAACTGGAATGCTTTGTTTTATATATTCATTTCGTATTTTATCTATCCCACAAGCCTTTCCATTCTTAAGTTGCTGTACAGCTTTTTCAACGTCTTCGTCACTTATTGGTGCATTTAAAAATTCAAGATCATGTTGCAAGTCACAGTCAATATCCCTTTCGTTCTCAACGCTATCTGGTTGAACATTCAATGATTTAAAATGTAAGAAAAGATCATCCATACTAACAGGGCATTCATTTCTATTTCTGACTTTAACATTTTCCCAATATTCTCTTGGTCTATTAGCTTTTAATCTACGAATCTTCTTATGCCAATGCTTTGTGTAAACTCTATACGATTTTCTGAGAACTTTTTTGTATTCCTTACTGCTAATTTCAACCTCTCTAGGTTGGGACTAGTATCATTTAATTTAGTTCTATGTTTGGCTGTAAAATACTTTTTTCTATGTTCCCTGCATATGGCATCAAACCATGGCTTATTTTCGTTACTTTTGTTTGGCTTTTTCTTTGTACCTTTTGATACATGTTTGACTTCTCCCAGTGCGTCTTTAGCTGTTTCTAATAGAATTTGCGATAACAATGTATAGGCATCGGCAACAGAAGCGTTTTCATTATCAAGTATATTGTTTAATTCCTCTACGTTTTTAGTAAGTAAGTTTTCTTTAAACATCTCACCTTTAGATGGATCCCACTTCTTAATGTTTGCATAAAACAAAGGTCTTCCTGTTTCAGGACATCTAACACTTCTATTATTTTCACTGAAAATTGAACTTTGAGTGAAAGCATTGTTTGACCTTCTCCGCGAAATGCTGAGAGATAAAAGAATTGGACTGTGACATCTGAAAGCATGGCGTCAAAGGGATCAACACTAAAGTCAGCAATATGTGTGAACAAATAAGATGGACCCAGCATATAATCAATCACAGTACATCCACTACTAGTGCATCGACCAATACTTACATCTCTGCCAACTCTCCCATTGAATATAAACAAATTTTGTGATTTGCAAAAATCAATGAGTCGATAGCCATAGTTATTAGGTCGACGTACATCCCGGGAACACCTCGCAATAGGGATTTCAAGATCTTCAATACACAGGTGAAAACTATCAGCAATAATGTCACTGATATTTGTATCAAACTTCAGAAAGTCAGGCAAACATTTAGTATAAGCATTAACATCTCCCATAAGAAGCACATGGCAGTTAGAATCATGACATGTAAGACTGGATTCGAAATCATCAAAACAGTTAACTGAACCATAAGCAGTTCCCTCTGGAGGAATATAAACTGAACCGACGAGCAGATCTTTATCATAACCTGTCAGCAGTTTGTTGATTTTTAAACACAAAACACAGTCACTATCACCATTGGCTTCAGGTTCCAATAACTGAATAAAATCTTCATTTTTTTTTTTTTTTTTTTTTTTTGTAGGCAATCGCTATGCCACCGGATCTCTGATACGAAAGATATTTTCGACTAAACAAAGCAATAGAGTAACCAAGATTACTAAAGCAGTCCACTAAATAGTCAGAGTCTTGTACATCAGTTCTACTTTCGGTGAATGTTAATATGTCAAACTGGGAAATATAGTTCGTAAATTCTTTAAACTGCAAACGACTTCTTAGTCCACAAACATTGAGGGACAGGAAAGACAATCTACATTTAGAATCAGAAAAACTTGAAGCACAATTCAAAACACACACACACACAC
>CM065729.1:24185244-24192744 GCA_033310375.1 Conus canariensis | reverse complement strand
AAACAACAAAAGTCAGCATATGTAGAATTAAACAAAATCAAAACAAAATATAGGACCATTAAAAGCAGCATTTGAATAAATTAAAAGCTCAACAACAACAACAGCAACAGCAACAACTAAACAAATAAAAAGGAAAACTACCTGTACAACAAAAGCAAAGTACATGTATAACAAATCGAAATCAAAATTGAATAGAAGGTCGATGAAAGAAATGAAATAAAAGTAATACACGATGATAGCGAAACCAGAATAGTAACAAGTTCAATGTCGGCGAGTTGATGGGGACTGTGGTTGGAGGGACGTGGTGGTGTCTTTCGGAGGGGGACGGGACGCTTACTCAGCTGTTTCATGGCTCAACAATAACTATCGTCAGCAGGGGGATTAGTAGATGGTATCCTGCGTGTGCGCTGGTTTCATGGCTGAACAATAACTATCGTCAGCAGGGGGATTAGTAGATGGTATCCTGCGTGTGCGCTGGTTTCATGGCTGAACAATAACTATCGTCAGCAGGAGGATTAGTGGATGGTATTCTGCGTGTGCTGTTTCAGAACAGGCACCAAGGAAAGCCCACGAAGTGACTCGGCAACAGTGCAGTATCTCCTCGGGTGGGTTGCCTCTAGTCGACTTACTGTTGATTCTCTCTGTGGATTGCCGGTGCCGGGGCTGAGACATTGATTCTCTCTGTGGATTGCCGGTGCCGGGGTGGAGACATTGATTCTCTCTGTGGATTGCCGGTGCCGGGGTGGAGACATTGATTCTCTCTGTGGATTGCCGGTGCCGGGGTGGAGACATTGATTCTCTCTGTGGGTTGCCGGTGCCGGGGCTGAGACACTGATTCTCTCTGTGGATTGCCGGTGCCGGGGCTGAGACATTGATTCTCTCTATGGATTGCCGGTGCCAGGGTGGAGACATTGATTCTCTCTGTGGATTGCCGGTGCCGGGGCTGAGACATTGATTCTCTCTGTGGATTGCCGGTGCCGGGGTGGAGACATTGATTCTGTCTGTGGGTTGCCGGTGCCGGGGTGGAGACATTGATTCTCTCTGTGGATTGCCGGTGCCGGGGTGGAGACATTGATTCTGTCTGTGGGTTGCCGGTGCCGGGGTGGAGACATTGATTCTCTCTGTGGATTGCCAGTGCCGGGGCTGAGACATTGATTCTCTCTGTGAATTGCCGGTGCCGGGGCTGAGACACTGATTTTCTCTGTGGGTTGCCGGTGCCGGGGCTGAGACATTGATTCTCTCTGTGGGTTGCCGGTGCCGGTGCTGAGACATTGATTCTCTCTGTGGGTTGCCGGTGCCGGTGCTGAGACATTGATTCTCTCTGTGGGTTGCCGGTGCCGGGGCTGAGACATTGATTCTCTCTGTGGGTTGCCGGTGCCGGGGCTGAGACATTGATTCTCTCTGTGGGTTGCCGGTGCCGGGGTGGCGACGGGACAAACCAGGCTGTGACTGTGAACGAGAACGGAAATGCGTGGGCGGTGATCAGTTTGCAAAACGAAGGTCCGTCAAAACCAGGAATCTTGCAAACTTGTGAAGTCACCGAGCGATGGGGAGGCGTTCACGTTCAATGGTAAAATACTGTTGTTGCGCAGACGACAGTTTTTGCATTGGCAAATATGACGGGGTGTAAAAAGGCCTCCTTCTCCTGATGAAGAACTGATCCAAGTCCAGTTGAACTAGCCACAAAGTCTTTTTTTTTTTTTTTTTTTTTTTTTTTTGCTGTCACAACCTCTACGCCACTTCAGAGGCAGTGCACCCACGCCGCTCATTCCGACACCCCGTCCACAGCCACAGCCCGGTCGGTCCCGCCGCAGTCCCGGCACCGGCAATCCCGCCACCGGCAATCCACAGGGAGTGGTCAATGTCAAGTCGTCAAGAGGCAACCACCGGAGGAGACACTGCACTGCTGCCGAGTCACTTCGGTGGTGTTCAGTGGCGCCTGTTCTGATCTAACATACGCAGGACACCACCTACTAAGCCCCCTACTGACAAACAATAATTGCTTAGTCGCGGAGCCGGCGTGAGCGAGCTCTTCCCCCGGAGGGCGCCACCACGGCCGTCCAACGACAGCCCCCATGGACTCGCCGATACCGGTGACCCTGGCGGAACCAAACCAAGGCCACAGACGTGGAGAGGACATCGAAATTGAGGTCACCATGAGAGCAGGGCATGAAGGGACACAGAATTTGAAACTTTTTTTTTATGCTGATCGATGAGAATGAGGATGATTAAGATGATGCTACGGATTTCCATTTCGGTCTGAGACTACATGACAGGGCTGTACTCTACGCTTCCTTTCATAATATATCCTGGCGTCAACCAGGCCCGAGAGATACAGGCACCTGCAGTGTTGGTCAGGAAATTTGAGCAACACTCTCAGAAACGCATCCATTAAGTGGATGAAACTCGACTGTGTGGTACCAGTCTTCCCAACTGAGTCCGCAGCAACTCAACTCTGGGTAGGAGCCGGTCGGGGCAGAAAAACCCACATGACTTCTGATGGGATTCGAACCCACGACCTCCCAGCCGGGAGTCCGCGACGCTAACCACTTCGCCACGGCGGCTGGTAGCCACAAAGTCTTGATGAAATGAAGACGGCAGAAGGCCGAGGTGAGATTGAGGGTCCGCTGGTTTCGTTGGAAATCTTGCTAACAGATGTCAGTCCAGGGAAACGGATCCCAATCTTGCTAACATATGTCAGTCCAGGGACACGGATCCCAATCTAACATACATATGTCAGTCCAGGGACACGGATCCCAATCTTGCTAACATATGTCAGTCCAGGGACACGGATCCCCTTCTTTCACAAGACTATTGAGAGGGGCAACAGAAGGACAAAAGCAAGCATCACACTTCGGACTCACTGTTGTCCGACTCTCGCTCGTGCAACGTCAACACCCAGTCAGACTGACTGCTCAGCGCGTCGTGCATGGAGAGTTGCGAGAGCGCTTGCTGCTTAATGTCTTGTATTGACACAGGAGGTGCCATCACTGTTGAATGTAAAGGCCGGATGTGCCATCACTGTTGAATGTAAAGGCCGCGACTGGCTCACGACAGGTAGAGGAATCTCCAGGAGAAATGCGGTGAAAAGAAATATGAAGAGAAATAACGAAAATTAACGGTTTTTTAAATTACAGATAAAAACATTTTCTGAATTGATTTATGCCAGAAAATTGATTCATTTTTGTTTCTCTTTTCAGGAACTTTTTTTTTCATCTAGTTAGACTAGAGGCAAAATTATACTCTTTTTCACTGAGAGGGGCACAGGCACAAACATACATTTTTGTAATTCGACTTAAGGTCACGAAGATAGTGACATTGTGAGGGCAACCCAAAGAAGAAAAATGGCTTTATGGGTCTCTGAGGACCAGGAAGTGTGTTAGCTAACAGAGGTATTTGCAGTACTGTTTGGAGCCAGTGTGCAAAAGAGTTTGTGAGTCCGTGTGGACCTGGTTAATATTTTGTATTGAAATGTGCGTGAGTGATAATAATCATGTGAAACCATAGGGAAAAAAGTATATGTAAATGCAAATAGTGTAAAAGTTTTGTTGTTAGGTAAAAGGAGAGACTCTTTTCTGTTTGTCTGTCTGGTTTGTGTGTTGACTTTGCTTGAGCATGATTTTCTCTCTCTCTCTCTCTCTCTCTCTCTCTCTCTCTCTCTCTCTCTCTCTCTCTCTCTCTCCTTGTGTGTGTGTGTGTGTGTGGTGTGTGTGTGGTGTGTGTGTGTGTGTGTGTGTGTGTTGTGTGTGTGTGTGTGTGTACGCCGGCGCGCGCGCGTACGCTGTGTGCAAGTGCGATCGCACGGGCCAGCAAAGTGAGCGTGATGTGATAAATCAGACATGCGCCATCTCCCACCCTATCAAAGGGGCCGACTTACGAGTCCTAGCAAACACAACACACACCAAGCAGGAGACATGCTCCCGCAGGAGACCCTCCTCCTTTCTCAAACACGGGACCTCGTATGGGCGGGGATTTATCTAGGGCAGACCTAAAGTACCATCCGGGCGATTCAGCGCACATGATAGTCCACGTGACGTTTTTACTTTGTCTTTTCTTTTCCTAAAATATGACGGATCATAAATCGTATAACATTTTCACTCAAAGAAAGATTAGAATCCGCGTTCAGGATGATTATGTCAAGACGAATAAATTCATTCTTTCTTTATACGATATAACCGCCATACATTTTCACCAAAGAAAGATTTAACCGTGTGTCTACTTCTATGAAACAGAATGAAATTCAACGTGTGTTCTAGTTAACCCCACTCTTCCCCCATAGAACAGAATGAAATTTAACGTGTGTTCTACTTAACCCCACTCTTCCCCATAGAACAGAATGAAATTCAACGTGTGTTCTAGTTAACCCCACTCTTCCCCCATAGAACAGAATGAAATTTAACGTGTGTTCTAGTTAACCCCACTCTTCCTCCATAGAACAGAATGACATTTAACGTGTGTTCTAGTTAACCCCACTCTTCCCCCATAGAACAGAATGAAATTTAACGTGTGTTCTAGTTAACCCCACTCTTCCCCCATAGAACAGAATGAAATTTAACGTGTGTTCTAGTTAACCCCACTCTTCCCCCATAGAACAGAATGAAATTTAACGTGTGTTCTAGTTAACCCCACTCTTCCCCCATAGAACAGAATGAAATTTATCGTGTGTTCTAGTTAACCCCACTCTTCCCCCATAGAACAGAATGAAATTTAACGTGTGTTCTAGTTAACCCCACTCTTCCCCCATAGAACAGAATGAAATTTAACGTGTGTTCTAGTTAACCCCACTCTTCCCCCATAGAACAGAATGAAATTTAACCTGTGTTGTAGTTAACACCCCCCCCCCCCCCCCCGGAATAAAATGAAATTTAACGTGTGTTCTAGTTAACCCCATTCTTCCCCCATAGAATAGAATGAAAATCAACGTGTGTTCTAGTTAACCCCATTCTTCCCCCATAGAATAGAATTAAATTCAACGTGTGTTCTAGTTAACCCCATTCTTCCCCCATATAACAGAATTAAATTCAACGTGTGTTCTACTTAACCCCATTCCTCCCCCATAGAACAGAATGAAATTTAACGCGTGTTCTAGTTAACCCCATTCCTCCCCCACAGAATAGAATGAAATTTAACCTCTGTTCTAGTTAATCCCATTCCTCCCCCGTAGAACAGAATGAAATTTAACCTGTGTTCCAGTCTCCTCCCCCCTCCCACTTCTCCCCTTCTCCATAGAACACAGATGCTCACAAAGAGGACCTCAAGTTGAAAGGTCACGCGGGAGGAATTGTATTGGAGGGGCACTGGAATCAGGACAGACGCTCGGTGACCCCAATGAGAAAATTCTCCCTGTCGGTCTCAAGCAGGGGTTGAAACCCGGGACCACTGGATAAAGGAAAACACTAACTGAACCATTAGGTCCCACCAGACCATAAATGCATAAAACAAACGAAAAAGAAAGACAAACCAAAAACCCAAACCCAGTCATACAAATTTTAAAAAAAAGTGCATCTTGAGTGATATAGTAAGGCAAAGTGCATCTTACGTGATATAGTAAGATGCACATGAAAGAAGAGGAAATCTAAACAGAAACAAATTCTGTGCCCACGATGAAAAAGAACGTGAAGCGCCAACAAGGGGAAAATAGAAGTAAAAGACAAAATTGTTCCATGGGATACATGCCACAGAGCTGCGTGTGCGGACACACACACACACACACACACACACACACACACACACACACACACACACACACACACACACACACTCAAGAGAAAATACATACATGCGCGCATGCACGAACGCACTCACACAAACAAACAAACACACACACACACACACACACACATTGAAAAGGAAAAAGTAAACCCTTTCCTTGTAACTCTCAAAATGAGTTTGAGGACACTTTAATATTGCTCCTTCTTTGAATAATTTACACACACACACACACACACACACACACACACACACACACACACACACACACACACCTCTCTCTCTCTCTCTCATACAACACACACACACACACACACACACACGCACACACACACACACACACACACACACACACACACACACACACACACACACTCACGCTCACACACACACACTCACACTATACACACACACACACACACACACACACACACACACACACACCACACACACACACAACCACACACACACACACACACACACACACACACACACACACGCGCGCGCGCGCGCGCCACACGCACACACCACACACACACACACACACACACACACACACAACACACACACACACACCACACACACACACACAGAGCCTTCCTCGTAACTCTCAAAACCAGTCCGGGGACGCTTTAATACTGCCCTTCTACAGAGTGGCTTGACCTCACAACACTCAGGGAAGTCGTAAATTGGATCTGCTGTAAAATGGGAAGCCAATATCAACGACAGGGTGAGGGGGGGGGAACCCCACCCTCCTTGCTCATATCTCACGCCCCCTCCCCTTCTCCCCCCCCCCCCCAACAGATTTCGCTCCGACAGCACGTTTCGAAGAGCCTCAATCGGGCGAATGGGACGTAAATCTCACCATCTTGGGGGTGTACTATCGTCTTGTCGTATATTTACTAGTTTGACTTGGACTTGAGGGGACCGACCGTGTAAGAGTTGTGCGTTCAAATCACGGCTGAAAAAGAAAACAACACAAGAGACGGCAGAAAGGCATCTAGGAAGCATGACCTGGTTCTGACACTCAAAACAGAGTGCAAAGGAACACTTCTTTCACACACGCTGCAAAACCAGACAAGCGAATAGTCGATAAATATGTCATGTTCAGACGTTCTGCACTTCCCAGACAGATTAAAACTATGCACAAAACAATACGCCCCAGATCGCAGCCGACGACAGAACGACACAGTAAATCACCAACGAGGAGCTGGCAAGCGTTTGTTCTTCGGTGAAACAAAGTACGTGCACATAATCATGCCTACACTAATGTTATATGCACGTCATTGTGTAAGTGTGCGCTTGGGGAGGAGGAGGAGGAGGGTGGGGGGGTGGGAGGGGGGGGGAGGAGGGGGGGGGGGAAGAAAGAGAAGAAAAGGAAAGGGGAGAAAAGGGTGCAGTAATGAAAGCTGTGCATTCATCATCTTTTTCTTCTCTCTGAATCCCGTGGACAGCCAATGAGGCGTCACATTGAAGAACAGTTCACCACGTTCTTTTAGCACTGTCGTCTGTGTGTGTGTGTGTGTGTGTGTGTGTGTTGTGTGTGTGTGTGTGTGTGTGTGTGTGTGTGTGTGTGTGTGTGTGTGTGTGTGTGTGTGTGTGTGTGGTGTGTGTGTTGCGCGCGTGCGCGTGTGTGTGTGTGTGTGTGTGTGCGTGTGTGTGTGTGTGTGTGTGTGTGTGTGTGTGTGTGTGTGTGTGTGTGTGTGTGTGTGTGTGTGTGTGCCAAAGCCTGGGTCTCTGCAACTGTTCCCGATTCTGCAATGCTGTCAGTCTCTTGGTTCTTCTGTCTCC
>CM065729.1:24175244-24180244 GCA_033310375.1 Conus canariensis | reverse complement strand
TCCACACACACTTATGGACCTTCACTGCAGATCTACAAAGAAGAAAACAGGCATCTGAAATGAGATACTACCGCAAACGGCTATGCATCTCCTTCAAAGATCATGTCACCAATAGAAGACGCACGCAACAGAATCTAGGGTCCTTGTTGGACCTGACAACAGTCCAGAAACGGACACGGAAATGGCATAGTCACACCTCTCAATCATATAGCTCTGCGAGAAACGTCCAGCGAGGTACCGTACTGTACCAGGAAACAGAAGACTTTGGAGGATGGAGGAAGGCGAGGGAGGATCCGGACATCATCCAGGAACGGACAGTCCTGACCTTTGGCGATTCCCAGAGGGCGGTAAAAGACAGAGGCAGATGGAGGAAGATTATCAGTTCAGGCGTGGCCTCAACGACCCTAGGTAAAGGGATTGAAGATGGTGAATTAAGAGCCGCTTTAGTGTTCTAGAATAATTCGTTGTACATTAGTCTACCGTGGAACACGAACACAAACAAATTTTTCCCTTCAAAAGAACATGCTGATAAATGATACAAAACGTGAAGCTATAATAAGAAACTTACTATGTAAGTCTTCTTTTCTTCACTGTTTGACGCTTAACTGTTCTTGTTTGCGTGATCAACTCTAGATATTGCTCTCTGCCCGTATTAGCCCTCACTCTATACTCGTATCAGCCATCGCTCTATACCCGTATCAGTCATCGCTCAATACCCGCATAAGCCATCCATCGTTCTATACCCGTATCAGCCATCGCTCAATACCCGTATAAGCCACCCATCGCTCTATACCCGTATCAGCCATCGCTCAATACCCGTATAAGCCATCCATCGCTCTTTACCCGTATCAGTCTTCGCTCAATACCCGTATAAGCCATCCATCGCTCTATACCCGTATCAGTCATCGCTCAATACCCGTATAAGCCATCCATCGGTCTACACCCGTATCAGTCATCGCTCAATACCCGTATAAGCCATCCATCGCTCTATACCCGTATCAGCCACTCGCTCAATATCCGTGTAAGCCATCCATCGCTCTATATCCGTATCAGCCATCGCTCTATACCCGTATCAGCCATCGCTCTATACCCGTATCAGCCATCGCTCTATACCCGTATCGCCCTATTATCGTATCAGCCATCGCTCTATACCCGTATCAGCCATCGCTCTATACCCTTATCAGCCATCGCTCTATACCCGTATCGCCCTATTATCGTATCAGCCATCGCTGTGACTTACCCACTAGGTATTGTTGGATCATTCTGTAATAGGAATCCTTTCTGGAACATTGTTAGGAAATCAGCAAATGACGAGCGAGCAAATAGGGTAACTCTTGTTCCTGTGATGAGATAATTACACACCCGTAACTCCAAACTCTCTCTCTCTCTCTCTCTCTCTCTCTCTCTCTCTCTCTCTCTCTCTCCTCTCCTCTCCTCTCTGTCTGTCTGTCTGTCTGTCTGTCTGTCTCTGTCTCTGTCTCTGTCTCTCTCTCTCTCTCTCTCTCTCTCTCTCTCTCTCTCTCTCGTTTGCCATGTACCTCTGCCTCTTTCTTCACCTCTCCCCCTTTCTTCCCAAAACTTCTCACTCGCCTCCTCTCCCCCCCCTCCACATCCCCTCTCTCTCGTACCTGGTAACAGGCAGAGGATGTCAGTCTCCCCCCACCCACCCCCCACCCGTGTCCCCTGACCTCGTCCCCCTATCCCATGCCCCCCTCCCACCCCCTCCATCGTGTCCCGCCTTCCCTTCCCCTCCATCTCATCAACTTCCCTCCCGCCCTCTCCATCGTGTCTCCCCCCCCCCCCCCCCCCCCCCCCCCGCATCTCATCAGCTTCCTTCTTCTCTTCGTCTACCCCAGTCGAGGAGTCCAGCAACTCGTTAAAAACACGAACCTGGCGCCTCACCCCCACCCCCACCCCCTACCTCCTCCACCCCATGTTTTTCTTCTCCCTCAGCCTTTCTTTCTCTCTGCTCCCCACGCTGCCTCCCCACTCGCCCCCCCCTCCCCCTCCTCCCCTCTCACCCCCTCGCCTTGCCCCCTCCCACCTCCGACCTCCCCGTCTCCATGTTCTCGTCCTTTTGAGGTACAAACAGTCCTCAAACTTGGTGGAGTGTGAATAGGAGAAGGCGGGATGGGGGGTGGGGGGGGAGGTGGGGTGGAAGGGGTGAGAGGGGGTGGGGGTAAAGGGGTGGGGAGGGTGGGGGGGGGGGTCGAGGGTCAGTGGCCACAAGACCCCTATTTGTCAAGCGTGGTCCAATATTCGTGTGCGTGAGCGCGCGCATTGTTCGGATACACACACGTGTACAATACCCGCCTGAAAGGTCTTGGATCAAAAACAAATTCGGAAATGTAAGAGACAGAAGAGTAGTGAAGTCATGTTCCCATCGTTTTTCTTACAGGGACAGAAAAAAAAAGTGTTGTCTTTTGTTGTTGATGAAATTTTGGATCACTCACTCGCTGTTTCTCCCCCCCCCTCCTCCCCCCTCCCCTCTCTCTCCACTAATTTAGAATCAACTTAGTGTGTGTTTTGTGTTAAAATCAATCGCTGTTTGCTATTCGCTAAGTTCTATGTGCTGGTCAAAATAAAACTGCCATTTCTATTTGCTTTCCTAGTTTCTCCATTTTTTTTCCCATTGTTTTCTTCTTCTGCTGTTTGGTAAGTTCTATGTCCTTGTCAAAACAAAACTGCTATTTATACATTTTTTCCCTTCTTTTCTCTCTTTCTTTGTCGTTTCCCGTACTGACGGTTCACCAGAGCGGACAGTCATCAAATTGTCAGAGCGGTGCTGATCGTTTGAACCACTCGTAGGGTCGTGCTTTTTACGGCTTGAAAACCCCTCTCTGCACACCCAACAGATGAAAACCCCTCTCTGTACATTCAACAGATGAAAACCCTCTTTATCACATGAAACCCCTCTCTGCACACCAACAGATGAAAACCCCTCTCTGTACATCCCACAGATGAAAACCCCTCTCTGTACATCCAACAGATGAAAACCCCTCTCTGCACCCAACAGATGAAAACCTCTCTGTACACCACAGATGAAAACCCCTCTCTGAATCAACGAATCAACCCTATCGCTAAGATGAAAACCCCTCTCTGTACATCCACAGATGAAAACCCCTCTCTGTACATCCAACAGATGAAAACCCCTCTCTGTGCATCCAACAGGTGAAAACCCCTCTCTGTACACCCAACAGATGAAAACCCCTCTCTGTACATCCAACAGATGAAAACCCCTCTCTGTACACCCAACAGATGAAAACCCCTCTCTGTACACCCAACAGACAATGAGTACCTGGTTCAGTTCAGGGAGGGTTAAAGGGGGCTGAAGGATAAGAATGGACTCCGCTTTCCATCATGCTGTGCTCAGGACACCGTGAAGTTCTCAGTGACAGTTCACTGCTCCTTCGGCTATCTGACTGTGGGACTTTAACCTTTTTAATATTGAAAGATGTTGCATCTTCCCCTTTTCCCTCTTTAACCCTTTCGACATTATCTGCTCCAGGATTTCCCAGGGTCGGTGGATTTGACAGTTACCCGATTAAGATTTCTATTATTATCATTATAATTGTTGTTGTTGGTGGTGTTGTTGTTGTTGTTGCTGCTGTTGTTATCATTATTATTATTAAAAGTATTTATATAGTGCCTATCCTCGATTAGATTCCAAACACTCTAAGCGCTTTGCAGTCCGTGCTTTCGTTCACACAACGGGCTGTCTACCTGGGTAGAGCCGACCAAAGAGCTGCCTGCTGGCGCTACATTCAGTTGTTTCTCGTGTCATTCAGTCAAAGTTAATCACTCAGCTTTTCCCCTTCATTCTTTCCATTTCTCACGCAGGGTGCATGCTGTGTGTAACGTGTCATCCATACCAAGGCCAAAGTAGCCTTCTCTTCCGAAAGTTGGTGATGGGATTTCACCTGTGTGCAAGACATAACGCGTGAGTTATAGTTTCATTCGAAAAACTTTTCGGGAAGTGGAGTCAGAACCAATGTCAGCTCCGAGGGAAAAATCCTTATGTACCGAAGCGGCCCAGCGGGAGATTTGAACCAGCATCTCCAGGTTTACCAAGTTTATGGACCTGTTGTTTTACCAGCTGAGCGATTATGGCACCGTTGAGTCACTTTATCAGTTCTGAACCATTAATGTAGCCCTACAAGCATATAAAGAGATACAAGCAAGCAAACTTCCTACTGACAAGCGCTGTCAAAAAGTTGCGGTCCTTTCTGAAAAGCCCGTGTTACGTGCAGCGTGTTCGGATTGTTAAATTAAAAGAAAGCAATAATTACAATGGACTTTGGTAGTGCTCAAACCGAAAGCAGGAAAAGTCTGACGACTCATACTTACGCTGAAACATGTCAACTATTTTGCATACCAAAATCTCCGTTAAAATAACTCAGTGCAGCAGTTCTTCACAGCTCACGTTGTATGTTGTGTGAAGCTCTGACCCCACGCTCACTTCAATCTCACACTCTGCTGCCGTTACGGAAATGGCTGCAAAGAGATATTCCGTCACGTAAAGGCTTGGTGTGAAAATAAGACACTGGGAAACGCCTCCACGGAGCTGCCTGAATATCAGATGGTTCACATCGGCAGCAGTAATTGTCCCTTGCTCTCTCTCTATCTCTCTGTCTCTCTCTCTCTCTCTCTCTTGTCTCTCTCTCTGTGTCTCTCTCTGTCTCTGTCTCTCTGTCTCTCTCTCTCTCCACACACGCACACATACACAGACAAACAGAAACGCACACTGACACACTCCATACACACACACACACAAACGCGCGCGTGCGCGCGCGCGCGCGCACACACACACACACACACACACATACACACATACACATACACAACAGACACAGACAGACAGACAGTATCTCTCTCCACACACACACACTCACACACACACACACACACACACACACACACACACACACACCACACACAAACAGCACACACACACGCACGCACGCACGCACGCGCACACACACACACACACACACAAACAC
>CM065729.1:24145244-24170244 GCA_033310375.1 Conus canariensis | reverse complement strand
CTCGTCCCAACTCCCCTGCTCCTTCACATTTGCCTCCTCCCAACCCCCCTGCTCCTTCACATTTGCCTCGTCCCAACCCCCCTGCTCATTCATCCGAACCTCACATCACCTCACCCCCCTTTTTTTTTCTTAAAGAATTGTTAGCCAACTAGATAGATAGATAGACTGATAGACAGATGGACAAACGACTATTTTGACATTATTTGGAGAGTGTATCTCTTGATAGATCCAAGCATAGATCATCGTGACCTTAAACAAGAAAAGAAAATTAAAAAAAAAAGAACCCCCCTCCTCCCCAAAGTCCCTCCCAACCCCTCCCACCCACCCCCACCTCTCCCTCCCAACCACCATTACCGCTCCTCTCTTTGTTCAACAGTCCTACGGAGGCTGTGCCTCATGCGGCCTAACAGAAGGGTCATTATCTCTGACGTCACTGTCTCCCTCTGTCTGTCTGCCTCTACTCTCTCCCTGTCTCTAACAGAAGGGTCTTCATCTTTCACGTTACCGTCTCCCTCTGTCTGTCTGCGTCTCTCTCCCTGTCTCTAACAGAAGGGTCTTCATCTTTCACGTCACTGTCTCCCTCTGTCTGTCTGCCTCTCTCTCCCTGTCTCTAACAGAAGGGTCTTCATCTCTGACGTCACTGTCTCCCTCTGTCTGTATGCCTCTCTCTCCCTGTCTCTAACAGAAGGGTCTTCATCTCTCACCTTACTGTCTTCCTCTGTCTGTCTGCATCTACTCTCTCCCTGTCTCTAACAGAAGGGTCTTCATCTCTCCCTCTGTCTGTCTCCCCCATTCTGTCTACCTCTCTCTCTCCCTGTCTCTAACAGAAGGGTCTTCATCTATCACCTTACTGTCTTCCTCTGCCTGTCTGCCTCTCTCTCCCTGTCTCTAACAGAAGGGTCTTCATCTCTCACGTTACCGTCTCCCTCTGTCTGTCTACCTCTACTCTCTCCCTGTCTCTAATCTCCTCTTCCGTGGGCCAGCCGCTCGAAGAGTGGGGGTACGAAAGATAACTTGCTTGGGGTGGAGCAGGGAAACCCGACCCTCTCCCCGGCGTTTAAAACGTTACTTTATAGCCGCTGCCGCCTTTTGTCCTCCGTCCGGGAGGCTGAATGGACTAAGATATCGTTCCCCCCTACCCCTCCCCACCCCACACTCCACCTCTATACCCCCCCCCCCCCCCCACCACGTCTGTAATCCTCTCCAGGAGCTTGATCTGACAGAGAAAGAGTTTGTGTTCAGGTCGCTGGTCCTCCAACAAAGTGGGCAGAGAATGGCAGGAGAGTGTAAGCCTTTGGTCCGTGGCCAAGGCTGTTTTGGCGGAGAGGCCTGAAGCTGGGAACAATACTGAGGGACAAAAACGATGGCGGAAGCCTTGAGATGGCTTGACTCCGATCTGTCACAGCGGCGTTCTGTGCATCATGGGAACATTCCAAATCCTAGCAAGCACCACAGCTTGGAGAGGAGATAGGCACCGCTAAGCATTCGTCCACTACCCGGCCTGACTGAAATGGCGGGGCTGGATGTTCAGCGACCGAAATGAAGAACCCTGTGGCACAAAGTGAGGACAGCGTCTGCCAAAACACAGGGTCTGACATCGGTGGTAATGGACAAGAACATTGTAAACAAAAAGAAAGACAGAGAGACAGAAGGAAGGAAAGAAAGAAAGAAGGAAGGAAAGCAAGAAAGAACGAAAGAAGGAAAGAAAGAAGGAAAGAAAGAAGGAAAAAAGGAAGGAAGGAAAGAAAGAAGGAAGGAAGGAAGGAAAGAAAGATAGAAGGAAAGAAAGAAAGAAAGAAAGAAGAAAGAAAAGAGGAAGGAAAGAAGAAAGGAAAGAAAGGAAGAGGGAAAAAAAAAAAGAAAGAAAGAAAGAAAGAAAGAAAGAAAAAAAGAAGAGAAAGAAAGAAAGAAAAAGAAAGAAGGAAAAGAAAGAAAGAGAAGGAAGAAAGAAGGAAAGGAAGAAGAAAGAAAGAAGGAAAGAAAGAAGGAAAGAAAGAATAAAGAAAGAAAGAAAAAAAGGAAAGAAAGAAGGAAAGAAAGAAAAGAAAGAAGGAAAGAAAGAAAGAAGGAAAGAAAGGAAAGAAAGAAAGAAAAAGGAAAGAAAGAAGAAAGAAGGAAAGAAAGAAAGAAAGACAGAAAGAAAAGAAAGAAAGAAAAGAAAGAAAGAAAAAGAAGAAGGAAAGAAAGAAAAAAAAGAAAGAAAGAAGAAGAAGAAGAAAGAAAGAAGGAAAGAAAGAAAGAAGGAAAGAAGGAAGAAAGAAAGAACAGGAAAAGGAGGCGGGAAGGGAACGATTGTGCGGAAGGTATTCCAGTTGGGAGCAACAACAACAACAACAACAACAACAACAACAACAACAACCCATCCCTCCCCCACTTCCCACAACAATAACAACCGCCTCCATTACCCTTACCCTCACCCCTACACACACACACACACACACACACACACACACACACACACACACACACACACACACACACACAAACCCTGCAAGCATTCATTCTAGAAAAACAGAACAATACAAAACAACCGTCTTTCGCTTACCTACACCCCAGATCCCGTGCTAAAAACAACAAAAGAGTGCTAATATTCATTCTGAAAAAACAAACAAACAAACAAAAAACATACATACAAACAAACAAAAACACTACCACCAACAAATGGTATTCCATATTAGAACAAACCAGAACGCATATTTTTTTTTTCATAACTGGAAACAGGACTGTCGCGAAATACTCTCCTACCCTCCCCCTACCTCAAACCTCCCTTCTCCTCTGGACCAAGTTGACAGCAAAACCAATCTCCGATGTTTTGAATGTGTACCTCCTTCATCTTGATCACCAAAACCTCGGTCTATCCTGTAAACATGTCTTTTTCATCTCTATCAACAAAACCTCGGTCTATCCTGTAAACATGTCTTTTTCATCTCGATCAACAAAACCTCGGTCTATCCTGTAAACATGTCTTTTTCATCTCGATCAACAAAACCTCGGTCTATCCTGTAAACATGTCTTTTTCATCTCTATCAACAAAACCTCGGTCTATCCTGTAAACATGTCTTTTTTCATCTCTATCAACAAAACCTCGGTCTATCCTGTAAACATGTCTTTTTCATCTCGATCAACAAAACCTCGGTCTATCCTGTAAACATGTCTTTTTCATCTCGATCAACAAAACCTCGGTCTATCCTGTAAACATGTCTTTTTCATCTCGATCAACAAAACATCAGTCTATCCTGTAAACATGTCTTTTTCATCTCGATCAACAAAACCTCGGTCTATCCTGTAAACATGTCTTTTTTTTTCTCTCCCTATTCGCTGTCCGTGGCACTACATCCCGAGCAGGATCCCTGTATAAAATCCCGTTCCCAGACTCGCTCTCTACGCCCGCATTCCACTGGGAGCAGTCAGTATCAAGTCAACACGGGGCAACGTCCCAGAGGAGACACTGCATCGCTACGGAGTCACTTCGGTGGTGTTTGGTGGTGCCTTTTGTGATACAGCATATGGAGAGTTAACTGCCGAAACCTAGTATCTCGTTTTTTCACTCTTTCACAGAAAACGCTTTTGAAAGTTTTAAAAGCTTGTCATAACGTTGGAATTGAAGTTTTCTTTAAAAAGAAAATGCTCCACACTTAGCATAGTAATCTCAAGTGTGTGTATTCAGTATTAATATCTAAAAAGTTTGTTTTCTTCATTTTATTTGGTAAAATATGAGCATACATGCGGATACGACATTTTTGACAGCCACACATATCCTGTGAGTCGGCAGCAGAGAAAAGGGATCGCAGGTCAATCTGTTTTGCTAGTAGCAAGCAAGACAAGGCGAAAAAAGAAGTGGGCAGCTGAAACCAAGTATCTTGACTGGAGAGCCCTCTGCTGTCATGTAAACAGTTGCTGTGCCTGACTTACTGACCGCAGCTTCATCGCTTCTTGAGATACTTGGTTTCAGTTGTCAGCGTTTTAGTGAGAATGGCAGATTCTTGAAAAACAAATAATAGCATAAGTAGATACTTGGTTTCGGCAGTCACTTTAAGTTCCTTGTTGTTTATCTAAACGTGTTTATGGTTGTAATCAATAACTAGATAAATATTGATCGTATTTCAAAAGAATTGCATTGATATGAAAGAGCATCATGTCCTGGATCTTTTGATACCAAAATGTCAAAATCACCCAAATGTCGAGATACTAGGTTTCGGCAGTCAACACTCGATATGCAGGACACCAAATACTTAGCTTCCCTACCACCCTTCCCCCCATCTAAACCTACTGTCTCAACCCTCACCCCTATAGACCCCTATATAAAAAAAAATAACTGCTTGGTCGTGGGGCCAGCGTGAGTAGGCATCCTTTGACAGTTCGCAAGTTCGAATTACAGACCGTGAGAATACCGACCATTTCATCTACCAACCAGGGGACTTTACTATTTCTTCTGCTAATGGCTGAACACAATAGACCTGCCCGAGAAAAAAAAAATCAGGGGAAATAATACACGTCTTTCTGTTGCCAAAAGAGTGACCTTTCTCAGTTTTGTGGGTCAAGCAAACAGATCTAGAGGGTCAAATATCTGATTTGAAGCGTGCGCCAGAGCAGGATGTGGACTGCCTGCATTCTGTGCACACTGTTTCAACGCCATGTTTTGGCTTCATTTCCCTCGGATTGAACTGTTGCCTGACAGGGCAAATTTGCTTGGGGAGTGTCCGCCAGTGGCTTCTGTTGGGATCACTCTCACTGCACGTGCCCTCTAACACAGATGACCTCACGACTACCGGATTTAGACAGGTCATTCAGCTGGGAATAGCACTTACTTGGAGCTTTCAACAGATTTCCGTCCGTCTTCTTCAGCGGTGGTGTTGCTACTGGGTAAACTGGAGTTCAGTGCACACGACCATGGGTCGAACTCTGGTCATGTGATTGAACAATGAGGGTGTTGTACACCGATGGCAAGGTGTGTCTGCCCCGGTCCCGGTTGAGTGTGGGGTTGTTGGCGGCAATATGGATAGCCTCCTTCACCCCACGCTGAAACCATCTATTGTCACGGTCGAGAACGCTGATGTTGTCATAATTGAACTGATGTTGCTGGGCGATGACCTCCCTTGCAGATTTCCAGTCATCGTCTATTAGCGAGGATTTCCTGTTCCATCTCCAGCCCTCGAAGACAACATGCATCTGGTGTGTATTGAAGATGATGTGGATTTTAAACGGAAAATCCCAAGCTTGAGACTGGGCTGTGTTAATATCTCTGTCTGTCTGTCTGTCTGTCTGTCTCTCTGTCTCTCCTCTCTCTCTCTCTCTCTCTCTCTCTCTCTCTCTCTCTCTCTCTCTCTCTCTCCCCTAGGCTGTGTTAACTTCGTCCTTTGATTATCATACTTCTCCCTGTCTCTGTCTGTCTGTCTGTCTGTCTGTCTGTCTCTGTCTCTGTCTGTCTGTCTCTCTCTCTCTCTCGTGCAGGGAGGGGGGGGGGGGGTCGTGTGGATGGGTGGGTGCTTGTTTTGTTGATCCTTTTTTGTAAGTTATATGTATGGAAAGTTTGTAACATCGTAAGGGAAGCCTTGTATTTGTTTCCTTTTTAGTCGCTGTTGCTAGACATGACCCATGATACCCCCTTGCCAACAGGGCCTTTCGCTATATCAGTGTCAGTGTCTCTCTCTCTCTCTCTCTCTCTCTCCTCTCTCTCTCTCTCTCTCTAGGCTGTGTTAACTTCGTTTTTTGATTATCATGCTTCTCTCTCTCTCTCTCTCTCTCTCTCTCTCTCTCCCTCTCTCTCTCTCTATATATATATATATCTGTGTGTGTGTGTGTGTGTGTGTGTGTGTGTGTGTGTGTGTGTGTGGCTACCTGATTATTTTAAAGAGTTGTGTGAATGAATGATTTGTGAGTTGATTTTAACGTGGTGACAGCCCTGATATGGCCCTTTGCGGTCAGCTGGGCTATACGCAACATTACCTTACCTTTCCCTGATTCGACGAATTCTTGTAAACTTCGCGATTGAGAGCTATATTACTCTGGAGTTAAAAATTGCAGCGCGCGTGTTTGTGAACATGTATAACCCCAAAAGGGGGGGGGGGGGAGAGAGAGAGAGAGATGAGAGACGAGAGAGAGGGGAGAGAGAGAGAGAGAGAGAGAGGAGAGAGAGAGAGAATTAGTTTCGGAGGTGAGGTTGTGAGGTACACAAGGAGGTAAACGAGAATCCTGGGTTGGGAGGTGGGTTTGGGGGGGGGGAGGGGGAAAGGAATCCCTTCTCTTCACCTACCCCACCCCACCCCACCCCACCCACCCCACCCCCACTCCTTCTGTCTTCCCCTCCGCAGTTTTCAACAACGATGACCGGGGTCCAAACGAACCCAGCAACCCCACCCCACCTCACCACCACCCCCACTCCCACCCCCACATCTCCTCCATAATTTCCCAGACACCACGGCCGGACACTGTTCTGACCCCCCACCCCCATCCTCCCTCTCACTTCCACCCCTCCCCCCCCTCCCCGGTCCGGTAACAAAGGCGGAGCAGACAGTAATTCTAGGGGCCGGGGCCTGTCCAACCTTGCCCAGGATCTTCTCCCTCAGAGATCCAGACAGGGTCACCATGGAGACTGGAGGAAGGAGGTCCGCTCACACCCCCTCCCGCCCCCTCCCCTCCCCTCCCTCCCTTGGTCTCTCCCCCCCCCACACACACCTCGTTCCAACGTCCTTCGTCTCTCTTGCCCCTCCCCCAACCCTCTCTCTTACCTACGCTACGGCCCAGCTCCCCCTCCAAGGAAGGTGGGACTGTCAAAATAGATCGTAAAAATATGACCCCCAGGGTTATCGGGCCATGAACCGAAAAGTCAGGCCTAATGATCAAGCTGACGGGAAAGGGAGATGGACGGTGGGGGGAGGCGGGGGTGGGAGGGGTTAGGATTGGGGGGTGCGGGTGGGGAAGGGGAGTGATGGTGAGGGGAAAGGGCGAGAGGAGTGGTGGGCCTTCACGAGCGCTCTTCGTCCAGTAGGGCTTTTTTTTTTAGTACCGGGGTTTAGTGTGTGTGTGTGTGTGTGTGTGCGTGCGTGTGTGTGTGTGTGTGTGTGTGTGTGTGTGTGTGTGTGTGTGTGTGTGTTTAAAAGCACGACTACTGTTGAAAAGTACTGTTTCAAACGGGGCGAGTTCAGTTAGTACATTATCATCCACGCGAGTGCGCGCGCGCGTACACACTCAAACATAAGTACATCTCTCTCTCTCTCTCTCTCTCTCTCTCTCTCTCTCCCCCTCTCTCTCTCTCTCTCTCTCTCCTCTAAGACAGACAGACAGAGAAAACAAATAAGCAGTGAGGAGAAACAAACATTGTAGGGGAACAATTTCTCAGTCGCTGCGAAAATTACTCATCGCACCTCCCTCCCCCCCTTCCACACACACACACGCACACTGGGCCCCGGAAAAATCGTCTGCAGGGAAAAGTGGAGAGAATGACATCAGGACCCGGACAGACAGACACATAAGAGCACACAGGCAAACGCACACATAGAGATACCCAGACACAGACAGACAAGACAGGTAGACAGATACTCGCACGCACGCATGCGCGTAGCGCGCGCGCGCGCGCACACCACACACACACACACAACACACACACACACACACACACACACACACACGCACAGAGACAATAAGTACACGCTCACGAACACACACACACACACATACACAGTGACAGACACACAGTAATACACACATTTACATATGAGTGCACTCACACACACACACACACACACACACACACACACACACACACACACACACACACACACGCACACACACACACACACACACACACACACGCACACGCAGACACACACACGCACGCACACACACACACAAACACACACACACACACGCACACACACAAACGCGCATGCTTGTCTTCTCTCTCTCTCTCTCTCTCTCTCTCTCTCTCTCTCTCTCTCTCTCTCACACACACATACACACACACACACACACATACATACTGTGCGCGATCGAAAACAACCACCTGTTCCGTCGAAGTCTTCGCACTCACCGAAAGACAGGAAACGTATGTCCTGAACGCACCTGAGCGTAAGCAAAGACTCTTGCCTTCCGCAGGGTCAATGTCTCTGTTGTTAGTGCTCGAACAGACCCACGTGGAATAATAGAGCCACGTTACCTAGGGTGGTCCCGCCTTGTGCACCAACAGGGCAAGAGGTCACCGAACGACCTTTGCATAGCAGTAGAAAATTCACCAACCAAGCTGTAGCTAGAAATACACAAGTCACTGAATAACCTTTGGCTAGAAAAAAAAGACCCTAATAGCCTTTTGGCTAGAAACAGAAAAGTCATTGACTGTTTTTGTCTAACGTTAAAACATTCACCAAACAATCTTCAGCTAGAAAAATAAAAGTCACCGAGTGACCTATGGCCAGAAAAGTCGCCTGATGGCCTTTTGATTTGTAGCAGAAAAGTCACTGAACTAGAAACAAAGAAGTCACAGAATGAACTTTTCCTTGCAGTAGAAAATTCACAAAACAATCTTTAGCTAGACGTACGAAAGTCACTGAATAATCTTTAGCTAGAAAAAATCACCAAATTGACCTTTTGACTTGAAGTAGAAAAGTCACCAAATTACCTTTGCCTGGCAATAGAAAATTCACCAAACAATTTTTAGCTAAAAGAACAAAAGTCAATGGATAATCTTTAGCTAGAAAAACACCAAATGACCTTTTGACTCGAAGTAGAAAAACACCAAATGACCTTTGCCTGGCAGTTGAAAATTCACCAAACAATCTGGAGCTGGAAGTCAAAAAGTCACCAAACAATCTGGAGCTGGAAGTCAAAAAGTCACCAAACGGCCTTTGGCTAGAAGCAGTGACGTCACTAAATGACATTTTTTTTGCTAGAAGTAGATGTCATCAGAATGACCTTTGCCAAGCAGTAGAAAATCACCACTCAATCTATGGCTGGCGATAAAACAGTCACATAATGAGCTATGACTAGAAGTACTAAAGTCACCAAATAAACTTTTCGCTAGAAACAGAGAAGTGACCGAATGACCTTTGCCTACCAGTAGAAGATTCACAAAACAAGCTTTGGATGGAAGTAAAAGAAAGTCAATGAATGACCTTTGGTCAGATGAAATGACGTTGGTCTGTGTTTCGGCAACATGGAGACCGAGAATGGAGAAACTACTGCCTGTCAATCAATAGATAATATTACTATTTAAGGCGCACGCAGAGAAGGAAGGAGGTGGAGGGTAAGAAGGATAACAGTGGTCCATAACTAGGACAGATGTTTCTCATCTGTGGGCCGTTAAAAGACAACGTCATGGCAGATGAAGTGGAGAGTCAACGGACAGAAACTGAATCATAAATCAGGTTGTATAAGGCTAAGGTTTAAAACTTTTTTTTTTTTTTTTACTCTGTCTCTGTTATATTTTTGAATATATGTGTCAGGCTCTGCGATTCGCCGATATTTTATCAGCTTCTTGTTGATTGGCACAGATCAAGATCTGACTCGAAGCAGAGGGAGACCCGTGCAGCTGAACCACAGTTTTCTCTAAGCATAGTGATGTGCCTCAAGCAAAAGAAAAAAATGTCTGGTTTAGAAAAGATAAAGAGAGGAAGATGCAAGAGGATGGAACACTAGGCGTGATGCCAGTTCCGTCAGTGTGAAGACTTTTCTGCAAGGATGTCCAGACAGTCCATTTCGCTGGGGCAGTGTTGTCACGGTACTGGGATACCGAGGTGTGAGAACACTGGTGATATGGAGGATTAACCAAAGTGCTTCCCATGTGAGGTTTCAAAATTGTAGAATCTGTTGACAATGCACACACGCCTGAACAAATCTACGAACGCAGGCATTGTGCGACACAAGACACAGATACTGCTTCAGCAGCTTTTCGCTGGACACATGACAAGGACAATGCCCGTAGTTTTCGGAAGATCTTGTGCACCAACGTTCACGCCAAAAGTCTGGGTATTTCAGCCATGTCGGCTAAACGGCGACGCACTTATCAATTAAACCAAACTGGAACCATGAAAACAGGAGAAAGGAACTGTTCGTTATCATAAACTACAGGACATGGACAGAATTGGGGCGATTCGCATCGATCTCCACTTAGTACATTAACATAAACAGAGACAGATATATACATCAAATGTCGGACAACCTAGTCTCTGTTGTAACATCTTTTCGCAAAACACTCCACCTTCTCTTCGCTGCAAACAGGACAAACAACGTCCACAAGGGCTGGAGATCGGAGTGGAAATCATTTTCCATAACATACTGACATGATTTTATCATCCCCCCCCCCCCCCATGCGCCAGTTAACTGTAGAGTTCCCTGACAGTGGAAATCATTGTCCATAATATACTGACATGATTTTGTTCCCCTCATGCATCAGTTAACTGTACAGTCCCCTGACAGTGGAAATCATTGTCCATAATATACTGATATGATTTTGCCCCCCCCCCCCCCCCCCCCATGCGCCAGTTACCTGTACAGTCCCCTGACTGAGCAGTCAGTTCTAACGGAATTCATCTGTCGGCACGGTCAGCCGCGGTGGTGGTCAATGTTCTGTGTTAGGGTTAATAAGACTGACATGTATGTTTGGCCATTCGAGGTGGCCCGACACCTTGACAACAGTCCTCTCTCTCTCTCTCTCTCTCTCTCTCTTCTCTCTCTCTCCAGACTCTCATACACATAAATACGCCCACTCAAACACAAACATTCTTACACTTATACGGGTATCCCACTACATTTATCAACCTTAAATCTGTCCATGATTCAACAATTACGTTTTGCAACAGTTTACTGCACGTTCATGATAAAATGAATTACACAAGTACATTGAACCTTCTCTCATACAAAAAAACAGCCCCAGACAAACGTATCCAACTGCGATTAATAAATCCATAGTCACTTGGTCATTAAAAACGCACACGACTGTATCCTCTCACCTCTGACAGAACATACAGAAACCAAGACACGTGTAAGCACTCGCAAGTCCTCAACCTCTAAGACACTAGAGCAATGAAGAGAAGCATATGAAGCGCTTAAAGAAAGCACGTGAAAAAAAAGAAGAAAAAAAACGTGCTTTACATTGCTTTTGTGTGTTCATGTGTAATTTGGCTTCTTTCCAGCAACACTGCAATCTATTCCACTCTTCTCACAATCTTACTTGCAAATGATAACATTTCTCTCATGCAAAAATGACCCGTTTTGGAAGGGCAACATACATCAATACTTCACCAAAAGACCTCAGATGAACACCATTTTTGTATAATCGTTTTATTCCTTTCACCAAGGTGGTCAACACATTCCAGACTGCCCATTTCCTGGCGGGAAGTAAGCTTCCCAAACAGCTGTCCAACAGCATTGTCAGACAGTTCACAAGGGGCCTGAGACTGGCTTTCAAACAGCTGTCCAACAGCATGGTCGGTCAGTTCACAAAGGGTCCAGTGGACAGCGTGTGGCCTGAGATTGTCTTTCCCACGTTCTGCAGTCCCTGCCCCAACAAAGGCGAGGAATGAGAAAGCGTGGCCATAGTCTAACCTTCTCTCTTTTGAATCACTGGGAAACCAAGCCTCCGGACAAACTCGAGTGACCTACAGTGAACTCGAGTGACCTAGACAATTGTAGCTGATGTCACTTCTCCTTTGAATCATTGGGAAACCAAGCCTCCGGACAAACTCGAGTGACTTAGAGTGAGTGACCTTGACAATTGTAACTGATGACACGCGCTCTGAGAGCTAAGGAAGGTCAGAAGACGGACGTAAGAAGGTGGCGGCGAGCGGGAGGGGGGGGGGGGGGGGGGGGGGAGGAGGAGGAGGAGGCTGGTTTCCACAGAACTGGCGGAACACCGTATTTACAGTGATATGTTGAGAGGTCGATTCTCTTACGGCCAGTCTAAATCAGAAACAGCATTTTGCCTGTCCTTTGTCACGTGTTGTCATCCTGGTGGTTTCAGTGCAGAGTTACAGATACCCTCCTCCAGGACCCTCATGAGATGGTTATTACCCCCCCCCCCCCCCCCCCCCCCCGTTAACTATCTTGACTTGAGAAGGGCATCGGCCTTTAAACGTGCATGTCACAATAGCAGATTAGGGACGAGATGGGGATGGCGGAGAGGCTGTCAGGACAGTAATGTGTTCCCGTGGGGAGGGAGCGGGGGTTGGAGGGTGACTTCTTCCACCTATGGTCCCCACTTGGCACTCTCACGTTCCGTCTGTGGCTTCTTGCACCTGTCAAGCCGGTCTTCATGGAAAGAATCGCTAGACTGCGTTGCTATGCCGCAGGCTCATGACGAAACATTGTTTTTCTGTTCTCAGATTTGTTTGGATCCCTTCTCTTTTGGCTGTCTTCAGATGTCCTGCTCACGGCAAAATACGCACACTGAAACCTGCTGGATGCCTTCTGTTTTGGGTGTCTTCAGATGCTCTGCTCACGGCAAAATACACACACTGAAACCTGCTGGATGCCTTCTGTTTTGGGTGTCTTCAGATGCTCTGCTCACGGCAAAATACGCACACTGAAACCTGCTGGATGCCTTCTGTTTTGGGTGTCTTCAGATGTCCCGCTCACGGCAAAATACACACATTGAAACCTCCTGGATGCCTTCTGTTTTGGGTGTCTTCAGATGCTCTGCTCACGGCAAAATACACACACTGAAACCTACCTCAAGAGAGGCCCGAATGAGGGACAACGGTTAAAGGCATGTAGGGCAGACAGAAAGATGTTCAGACAGTTGCTCTTCTAATCTGTGTGTTGTGCGTGCGTGCGCGTGCGTGCGTGCGTGCGTGCGTGCGCGCGCGCGTGCGTGTGTGTGTGTGTGTGAGAGAGAGAGAGAGAGAGATAGAGATAGAGAGAGACAGAGACAGAGAGAGACAGAGACAGGGACACCGAGACAGAGAGGAATGAGGCACACAGAGGATAAACCAACAAAACCTTCAAAAGAACACCGCCCCCAGAAGTGACCGGAGGGCAAATCACACCGGGGTGCTACACCAGACAGGGCGGTGGCGGAAGACGTGAGGAGACTATTGTCGCACGACGTTTGGACGGGCGGAAGAGACTGAGAGTAGCGATCATTCCGTGGACCAATCAGATGACAATGCTCGTCATGGTAGCATGGGAAGGGTGGGGGAAATCTCTTCTCTCTCTCTCTCTCTCTCTCTCTCTCTCTCTCTCTCTCTCTCTAAGAGAGTGATGGTAGGTGATGAGGAAGTGTTTTCAAGCAGATCTTAAGCCGTTACAAGAGGGGAAAAAAACTTTTCTTTTTTTTTTTCTTCTTTTTTTTCTTTTTCTTTTTCTTTTTTTTTTAAAGATGCGGTGGATTTGAAACGGAAAGACGCGCAATCAGAGATTTGGTTCCCAAAATTTCGTATCCGTTTTCCGTCTGTTATTTCTTCTCTTCGTATTCATTCACTAACATACGTGTAGAACGACGCCATTCATTGAATTCTGACAGCTGCCCAGCGATTGGTACCCGGTAAAGAAGCGCTGTACGGCAGTTGATTGTCGCCCGTTGTTGGACTGGCGGGACAGAGCAAACACGGGTGTCGCCGTCGTACCGGGCCACCCCACACGTAGAGTTACCCCTTCCCCCTGTCTCCAGGTCTCTGCTGGCCAGCTTTGATGAAGAGAAGCTTAGCGCGACTGATTTGGCTGTGGACTGGAGTGGGCTCAGCGGTTAAGCACCAAGTTTTCAGTCTGTGCTCTGTTTTGAGTCCCGCTAGCATCGAAATCTATCAACAACAACAAAAAAGCAGCCAAACACACACACACACACACACACACACACACACACACACACCTGGTCATTCATTTGACTAACCGTCTTAACGTGTCTCTATTTGACGCCAGGAGCACAGACACAATCAGCCGTGTCTCCCTGATGAGTCCGATCCAGCGGACGAAAGGCCTAGGAGCAGGCAATACAAATAGATCTGCCTTCAAGAGGGATTACGATGGTTCTCTCATGCAACTAGTGAAGAGTTTGCATATTTATAATATATTTTCTTAATTTTATGTTCCCATTTTCTTCGTCTTCAACCCCCCCCCCCCCCCATTAAGTTCAAATCTTTGCCAAGTCATTACTGTGATGACAGAGGGGTTGCTGGCCTGCACTTATCTTTCCCCCACTATTAGATTGTTCGTCTTTGTATTTGTCTGACTTTATTCAAGTTTAAAAGGCTGTGTCAGTCTTGAATAAAAGTTACTCTGTGTTAGGTTTTCTTATGGGAGCAAGAGTTACCCTACTTGTTTACTGTTTATTGTTTACTGTTCCCTGTCTCATTTTATTTTCAACTTCATCTTAGCGTGTTGTCGCCAGAGCGCACACTCCTAGGACAGTCATTTCCATCTGCCCTATCCACTTTGATGGGTAAGAATACCAAACTTTCATAATACAGCTAACCAACAGACTGGGTGGGGGTTGTTCTTTAACATTATGCCAGGAGTAGAGATCCACGGGAAAAGAGGCCAGCCAGAACAACTGTTCAGCTGAAGAAAGAAGTCGAGCGGAACATCATTTTCTGGGTGGGAGGGACTACGTGAGGGAGGCAGGGGGGGGGGGGGGGGGGTGGGCGGAGGGGGAGGGAGGATCGCTACCACAGTAGTGGTATTGGAGGTCAGCTGCATTTCTGTTCTGAAGCCGGGCAAAAAGTGAAAAGTAGCAGCCTAATGATTAAAAAGATTATATAGACATACAATAAAAAAAAACACCCAATATAGACATACCCAAAAGGCCAGTATCACACATAATACAATGTCATGACAAGAAAACAAACAAACGTCGTCATGAAAGCACAGAACACAAACACAAACAGCCGAGGATACCATTATCATCCACAGAAGAAAGAAAGAAACAACAAAAGTCATATATCACAGAACTAAAATAGTACAAATGACTCCGAAACAAAAATACAAACATTAATGACGTCCACAGGTCTGCAAACAAATGTCATTATGCATTACGAGCATGAAAAAAAAAGCCTGTATGTCATGGCTACTGACCACACAGCTGACAAGCTATATGTCATGACTACTGACCACACAGCTGACAAGCTATATGTCATGACTACTGACCACACAGCTGACAAGCTATGTGTCATGGCTACTGACCACACAGCTGACAAGCTATATGTCATGACTACTGACCACACAGCTGACAAGCTATATGTCATGACTACTGACCACACAGCTGACAAGCTATATGTCATGACTACTGACCACACAGCTGACAAGCTATGTGTCATGGCTACTGACCACACAGCTGACAAGCTATATGTCATGGCTACTGACCACACAGCTGACAAGCTATATGTCATGGCTACTGACCACACAGCTGACAAGCTATATGTCATGACTACTGACCACACAGCTGACAAGCTATGTGTCATGGCTACTGACCACACAGCTGACAAGCTATATGTCATGGCTACTGACCACACAGCTGACAAGCTATGTGTCATGACTACACACCACACAGCTGACAAGCTATGTGTCATGACTACTGACCACACAGCTGACAAGCTATGTGTCATGGCTACGACCACACAGCTGACAAGCTATATGTCATGACTACTGACCACACAGCTGACAAGCTATGTGTCATGGCTACTGACCACACAGCTGACAAGCTATATGTCATGGCTACTGACCACACAGCTGACAAGCTATGTGTCATGACTACACACCACACAGCTGACAAGCTATGTGTCATGACTACACACCACACAGCTGACAAGCTATATGTCATGACTACTGACCACACAGCTGACGAGCTATATGTCATGACTACACACCACACAGCTGACGAGCTATATGTCATGACTACTGACCACACAGCTGACGAGCTATATGTCATGACTACACACCACACAGCTGACAAGCTGTATGTCATGACTACTGACCACACAACTGACAAGCTATATGTCATGACTACTGACCACACAGCTGACAAGCTATATGTCATGACTACACACCACACAACTGACAAGCTATATGTCATGACTACTGACCACACAGCTGACAAGCTATATGTCATGACTACACACCACACAGCTGACAAGCTATATGTCATGACAACACACCACACAGCTGACAAGCTATATGTCATGACTACTGACCACACAGCTGACAAGCTATATGTCATGACTACACACCACACAACTGACCAGCTATATGTCATGACTACTGACCACACAGCTGACAAGCTATATGTCATGACTACACACCACACAGCTGACAAGCTATATGTCATGACAACACACCACACAGCTGACAAGCTATATGTCATGACTACACACCACACAGCTGACAAGCTATATGTCATGACTACTGACCACACAGCTGACGAGCTATATGTCATGACTACACACCACACAGCTGACGAGCTATATGTCATGACTACTGACCACACAGCTGACAAGCTATATAACATGACTACACACCACACAGCTGACGAGCTATATGTCATGACTACACACCACACAGCTGACGAGCTATATGTCATGACTACTGACCACACAGCTGACGAGCTATATGTCATGACTACACACCACACAGCTGACAAGCTGTATGTCATGACTACTGACCACACAACTGACAAGCTATATGTCATGACTACTGACCACACAGCTGACAAGCTATATGTCATGACTACACACCACACAACTGACCAGCTATATGTCATGACTACTGACCACATAGCTGACAAGCTATATGTCATGACCATTGACCACACAGCTGACAAGCTATATGTCATGACTACACACCACACAGCTGACAAGCTATATGCCATGAATACACACCACACAGCTGACAAGCTATATGTCATGACTACTGACCACACAGCTGACAAGCTATATATCATGACTACTGACCACACAGCTGACAAGATATATGTCATGACTACACACCACACAGCTGACAAGCTATATGTCATGACTACACACCACACAGCTGACAAGCTATATGTCATGACTACTGACCACACAGCTGACAAGCTATATGTCATGACTACTGACCACACAGCTGACAAGCTATATGTCATGACTACACACCACACAGCTGACAAGCTATATGTCATGACTACTGACCACACAGCTGACAAGCTATATGTCATGACTACTGACCACACAGCTGACAAGCTATATGTCATGACTACACACCACACAGCTGACAAGCTATATGTCATGACTACTGACCACACAGCTGACAAGCTATATGTCATGACTACTGACCACACAACTGACAAGCTATATGTCATGACTACTGACCACACAGCTGACAAGCTATATGTCATGACTACTGACCACACAGCTGACAAGCTATATGTCATGACTACTGACTACACAGCTGACAAGCTATATGTCATGACTACTGACCACACAGCTGACAAGCTATATGTCATGACTACTGACCACACAGCTGACAAGCTATATGTCATGACTACACACCACACAGCTGACAAGCTATATGTCATGACTACACACCACACAGCTGACAAGCTATATGTCATGACTACTGACCACACAGCTGACAAGCTATATGTCATGACTACACACCACACAGCTGACACGGATGAGGCACTAAAGGAGGTTAGGAAAAATACGAAAGAAGAGAGGCAGAAAGATTCAACTGGACACACACACACACACACACACACACACACACACACACACACACACACACACACATGTACGTCTAATATCACTCAAAGTGAACAGACGTTAAACAGAAGTACGAACGAACGAACACACACATGCGCACGCGCGTGGACACACACACACACACACACACACACACACACACACACACACACACACACACAAATGCACACTTAGCAAATTCACACACACACACACACACACACACCACACACACACACACACACACACACACACACACACACACAAGCAATAAATGCGCACTTAACAAATTCTCACTTCTAAGCACGTGGGCCCCTTACGTCATTAACACCCCTACGCAATATGGACCCACCTCCATTCACTGCCGCCGACAGTCGCCGGCCCATCGTCCCTTCCCCCCTCCCCCCCCCCCCCCCCCCCCCCCGGGCCCCCCCCTCTCCCCCCCCCCCACCATCCTGACTGCTTCTCTGTCTGCCCCAAGGCGGCACTGCGTAAGACCTTACCGCTGCCCCCTCCCCCATCTTGACTGCTTCTCTGCCCCAAGGTGGCACTCTGTAATACACTGATCTTACCACTGCCCCCTCCCCCATCTTGACTGGTTCTCTGCCCCAAAGCGGCACTCTGTAATACACTGACCTTACCACTGCCCCCTCCCCCATCTTGACTGGTTCTCTGCCCCAAGGGCACCACTAGTGCTCTCTCCGCCATGACGCAATGGTCATCTTTGTGCCTGTTAAGGTGACAAGGTCATCGCAGAGATTTTCTTGTCACACAGTGTGTCACAATGTCTTCTTCTTTCTTATAAACCCAAAAGGTTGCTAACTCATTGAAAACAGATTTCATCAGCGTGACGTAAATAGTTTGATGTGATACGCATGCTTTACGGTGAATATGCATTCTTGTTTACTTTAAAAGAAATTTTACATGCATGCTTTAGGGTGATTATGCATTCTTGTTTGCTTTAAAAGAAATGTTACTGCATGCTTTACGGTGAATATGCATTCTTGTTTACTTTAAAAGAAATGTTACTGCATGCTTCACGGTGATTATGCATTCTTGTTTGCTTTAAAAGAAATGTTACTGCATGCTTTACGGTGATTATGCATTCTTGTTTACTTTAAAAGAAATGTTACTGCATACTTCACGGTGATTATGCATTCTTGCTATTTTTCTTTTTAAACCAAGAGGTTCCTTACTCATTGAAAACATGCATCACCAGCGTGACGAAAATACTTTGATATTACATGCATGCTTTACGGTGCTTATGCAATCTTGCTTACTTATCTATATTCTTTTAACACCAAGAAGTTGCTTTACTTATTGAAAACATGAGTCATGAGCGTGACGTGAATATTTTGATGTTACATATATGCTTCACGGTGATTATGTTGTCTTGCTTACTTATTTCTAATTTCTTTTTAAACCAAGAAGTTGCTTTACTTATTGAAAACATGCGTCATAAGCGTGACGTGAATACTTCGATGTTACATATATGCTTCGCGGTAATTATGTAGTCTTGCTTACTTAATACTTCGTAATGTTTGAATTCATCTCTCCACCACTGCTCAGTTCAAATGACATCAAATGGTCTGACTCTGGCAATACATCAAATTAGTTTGAGTCAGCTTTTTGCATATCATGTCATTGAACATGTTTTTATTGCATCATAAAGCGACATTTGAAACGGAACATAATCTGTAAAAAAAGAAATGACAGTTTTGTGATATTGATTCCATTGCTAAAAAAAATAGATTTACAGTCATTGTGATTGCGTGACATCTTCACGCATGAGATAACTGGAAGGATCTTAATGACAATTATCATTCTGCCAAATTCGATTACGTTCATGTTTGCAATTGCTGAGACAATGTCAACATTAAATACCTTAGGTACACACACAAACACACAAAGGCACGCACTCGCAGAAAACCGAAACAGTGTGATTGATATAGACTGACTTGTTACACGTGTGTAAAAACACCACCACCAGACAAACAAAAGGAAGACGCAAGCACAGGCATTGTGTTGTTCATGTCGCAGTGTATGGACATGTGGTGTTCTTGTCGTTACGTGGAACAGCAGCTTGACAAGATACAGCAGAAGTTCATCCCCATGACTAGCACAAGGACCCTACACATAAGGATTCAAACTATTCTGAAACATTCCAAATTAAAACAACTCTCTCTCTCTCTCTCGCTCTCTCTCTGTCTCTCTCTCTCTCTGTCGTTCACACACACACACACACACACACACACACACACACACACACACACACACACACGCACGCACGCACGCACGCACGCACGCACGCACGACACACACGCACACACACACACACACACACACAGAGGCACATATACACTCTGAAAAACCTATATCACATTGCTTTGCCTTTCCCTCCCTCCCTCTCACGTACACTTTTTTACATACACATACGGACATATGCATCCCCCTCCCTTCCACACATTATACACTCTCTCGCTCTCGTCTGTCTCTGTCTCTCCCCTCTCCCTCTGCCTCTCTGTTTATTTCTGTCTGTCTCTGTCTGTCAGTCTGTTCTCTCTCTCTCTCTCTCTCTCTCTCTCTCTCTCTCTCTCTCTCTCTCTCTCTTTTAACGCTGAAATAACGAGCCTTGGCCTATCAGGCAGGGCAAACAAACAACGGAAAGAAGAAAATAATGGGGAAAATAATTAGGGAAAATAATAGGGAAAATAATGGGGGAAATAATTAGGGAAAATAATGGGGAAAATAATGGGGAAAATAATCAGGGAAAATAATGGGGAAAATAATTAGGGAAAATAATGGGGAAAATAATCAGGGAAAATAATGGGGAAAATAATTTAAGGGAAAATAATGGGGAAAATAATGGGGAAAATAATGGGAAAATAATGGGGAAAATCAAGCGCGGGTAGGCAAATCCTGAGGCACTATAGACATGACTGGAGATGTTGACAAGTGGGGGTTGAGAGAAGAGGGGAAGGAGCAGGAAAGACAAGAGGGGGAAAAATGACATTGATGTAAATAGTACTCCTTCACTGTAAGCAATGGAAACCGTTGAGTTTGTATTGTGAAGAGAACCATTTGTTTCTGCCCATCTACATTCATATTCTAGTCTGGTATGTGAGAACTCTTATAAGTTTATTATGGTATTTTCGACACTGTGGATAAACTATCACTCCAACGGTCTCGCAACCAGTTCAGCGAAGGATAGGAACGAGATATGGAAGAAAGTCATATAAAGAAATCAATGAACAGAAATGGCAAATGAATAATGAGAAAAAAAAATTCCATAATTGAGGATCCAAAAAGAATGTAAAGGAACTTACTCGGATGAGGAAACCAAGAAACAACACAACATGAAATAACCACTGTCAGTTTGAATGAAAGCGGGCCCTAAGTTTCAAACCATGACTGCAGGCGGAAGTTCTCACCCAGGGACGAAAGACAACTCTAGACAGTCAAGAACAAATGGTTATATTGAAAATACGGAATGTGATTGTTCCACTGAACTGCGGTCAGTGGCGAACTAATATTTAGGCCTACACTTTGAAGGCATCTTTTCCATCCTGTCTCTCCACTCTCTCCCCCCCCCCCTCCCCTCCCCTCTCCCTGGACTGGACCGGGCCGAAGTGAACCGGACACACTACAATACGCTGTGATTTCCAAACTTCCCAGCTTCCGACGAATACCAGGCGTGACTAATTTGTCTGTCTGCCATTGACACTAAGTGATTCTGCTGGTGCTTCCTGATACGATCCAGCTCAGGGCAGCCGTCGCGGCCACACACCTCTTTTAAGAAATCTGTCTGTGGTCGCGACAGTCCCCGGCCATCTTGTTCATGCTGGTCTCTGTGAGGTTCTCCACTTTGGCAGAGACACATTTCTTGGCAGGATAAACGGACGAGGCAAGACGTTTCAGGTCCGCGGGACAAGACACGTGACACACAGAGCGGACAGACAAAATGACCTACACATACACACAGAGGCAAAACAACACATTTTAGTTCTCTCTCTCTATCGCTCTCTCTCTCTCTCTCTCTCTCTCTCTCTCTCTCTCTCTGTCACACACACACACACACACACACACACACACACACACACACACACACACACACACACACACACCACCACCACCACCACCACCACCACCACCACCACCACCACCTTCTATACATACACGGGGCCCTATGAAATAATAAATCGGACGACCGCCGCAGTCGGCTGGTCAACAGACTTCATGACTTTGCAATAAAGCCAGGCCTACGTGCCTTCATTCCACAAACATTAAAAAAAAAAAAAGAAAAGAAAAAACAGCAAAGCAACAACAGCAACGACAAACCCACCACGCGCAACTTTATCCTGCATCATGAAATCGATCTTTCCAGAAAGCTCGTGCAACCATGCCAAGCGATTAAACCTAGTATTTTTTTCAGCAGAGAGAGAGAGAGAGAGAGAGAGAGAGAGAGAGAGAGAGAGAGAGAGAGAAGAGATTCACAGCCCCAAGGAACCTTCAATAGAAGCCAAGAGGTAAATACAGTCACCAGTGTCGGTTCTCTGTGCAGAATGGAGCTCCACAGGATCATCCTCAGCCACTTCGTTCTCATCCATCAACATAGGATCATCCTCAGCCACTTCGTTCTCATCATCAACATAGGATCATCTTCAGCCACTTCGTTCTCATCCATCAACATAGGATCATCTTCAGCCACTTCGTTCTCATCCATCAACATAGGATCATCTTCAGCCACTTCGTTCTGATCGTTCAACATCAGGATCATCTTCAGCCACTTCGTTCTCATCGACCAACATAAAAAAAAAGAAGTATCAAATTTGGTGGTCCTCCATGGCCCGCTCTCGTGGTGACCTCAGTGCCATTTTCCTCTTCATCGGTGACTTCGTCCCGGGGTCGTCGGTATTGTGGATTTCATGGGCACTGTCGCTAGATGGACGTGGTGGCGCTGTGAAGAGGAACGGTCACCCACATTGACTCCTCAGCTACGCAAGTATTGTCGTCAGTAAGGGCTCAGTTGGTGGTGTCCTGCATATGTTGGACCAGAACAGGCACCAGTGAATACAGCCAAGGTCACTCGGCAGCAAGGCAGTGTCTCCTCCGATGGGTCGCTTCATAGCGATTTAACATTCACTGCTCCCTGTGGACTGCCGGTGCCTGGCTGCAATGGGACAGGCAAGGGTGTAGCTATGGACGGCGAACCGGAATGAGCGGCATTGGAATAATGCCACTGAGGTGACATGCAAGATGAGACCAAGAAAAAAGTTTGGGTCCTCATGAAAGGACTGAACGGCAGACTTCAACAAAGGTCGGTTATCAATCCGCCAGTTATAAAAGACTTGGCCCAGCTGAGGAAATGTAGGTATAAAGGAGAGAACGATGCACAGAGGTCAACTTTGTGTGGACAGCCTGAAATTAAAGAGAGAACGATGCATGGAGGTCAACTTTGTGTGGACAGCCTGAAATTAAAGAGAGAACGATGCATAGAGGTCAACTTTGTGTGGATAGCCTGAAATGGGCACTTCGCATGTTCGCAGTCGGATGCTTAGTTCGTAGCAGTTCCTCTAGAAAGGGAAATCACTCATGGGCGCTAGCAGTTCCTCTAGAAAGGGAAATCACTCATGGGCGCTAGCAGTTCCTCTAGAAAGGGAAATCACTCATGGGCGCTAGCAGTTCCTCTAGAAAGGGAAATCACTCATGGGCGAATCGAAGGGAAATCACTCATGGGCGCATCAAAGCTCCTATCCTGAAAGAAAACAATATGTCTACTGAGCATTTTTCATTAGAAATGTATACTTTCGTTTCCGTCAGATAAAAACTCGGTCAATGTCCACCGAAGAATATATTGATCAGAAATGTGATTATCATTTTTCACGAGGTTGCTTGCAGCTCTGATACGACCCCTGAGGTCGGCATGGCTGTAAGCAACATGACTTCACAGCGACTCACCAGACTTCAGCTGACTTTAGCAAAAATGGATCGACGACGTTAATTAACCGAAAAGAATTGCTTGTTTCACATCCGTCACACACACACACACACACACACACACACACACACACACACACACACACACACACACACACACACACACGCACACACACACACACACTTTCCCTCTCTCTCCCCCCCCTCTCTCTCTCTCTCTGTCTGTCTGTCTGTCTCTCTCCTACACTCACAAACTCACTCATACTCTCACTCCGAAAATAAGGACAATGAAATGCACTGGTCCTATCAGCCTCACTTCTCTGGAAGACGGTTCTCCTGGCAGTTAGGTTCAGGTTTCATATTCATGCACACCATAGGGGATACATGAGATAGAGATAATCATCCTAGTGGATTAGAGGAAGGAGCCTAACTAACACTACACTGATACCACCAGAACGACAGCACGTCAGAATGAGTCGCGAAACCGGCCGTGTTTAATGTGGAGTCCTTCCAGCGGGAGTGGAACTCACGAACGGCAGACATCAAACTTAATGCTCGACCACTGAGCCACCAAAGCTTCTATAATCCTCCTGGTAGTTGACAATAGGTCGCGGAAGTGATACGCCACGTGACATATGACGCGAAATGTCGTGCATCCTAAGAAAGGCGGCCGAAGTTGGGACGATTTTGCTGGCTAGACGGAGATTAAATCCGGAGGCTGGAGGAGCATGTTTCTTTGTCCAGTGTGACAACGATGATGAATTGAGGCTTGCCAGCGCACTGAATTGCAGATCTGAGAGGGGGAGAAAGTGAACCCCTGCTTCATGTGACTTTTCGAAAGCCACAGAGCAGACTAGATACATAGCTCTGGCTGGCCGCATTGCCTTGTTATCAATGTGTAAACCGGCTCGTTTTTGTGAAAATAGTCTTCGTTGAATGTGAACTATTCTAAAGGCGCTCTACTGAATTTTGGACCTCCCATGAGAGAGTTTGATCATGTTTTCATTTGAGTTAGAGCCGCATCATGTTGTTAAGATCAAAATCAGCTTTTTTTTATCTCTCTCTCTCTCTCTCTTCTCATCATATTTTGAATTGGCTACGAAAGATTCTGAGACGGAATTGACTGCAGGTGAGAATGATAATTATGATAGACTGCAGAGAATCATTTTCTTGAACCCAAATACAAGGTGTAAAGAAACTTCCTTTGGTGTAAATCTTACTTTCATGTCTCGATCTGTTCTGCTTCTTTTCCCAGATGTACCAGAGATGTTTTACGTAGGAGATGACCAGTCCTTGCCCTTGAGGCGAGGAAAGCCCGGAAGAGTTATCGTTCGCGGCATGCTTCCGAAGATGACTGCATCTATGAATAACTTTGGCCCTTGAGTTGAGGACAGTCTGGAAGAGTTATTGTCCATGACGGCGAC
>CM065729.1:24137744-24142744 GCA_033310375.1 Conus canariensis | reverse complement strand
CAACTCGTCATGTATTGAGACGACACTGAGCAGCTCGTCATGTATTGAGACGACACTGAGCAACTCGTCATGTATTGAGACGACATTGAGCAACTCGTCATGTATTGAGACGGCACTGAGCAACTCGTCATGTATTGAGACGACATTGAGCAACTCGTCATGTATTGAGACGACACTGAGCAACTCGTCATGTATTGAGACGACACTGAGCAACTCGTCATGTATTGACGCTACAGTGAGCAACTCGTCATGTATTGAGACGACATTGAGCAACTCGTCATGTATTGACGCTACAGTGAGCAACTCGTTATGTTAGCTTTGTTGTCATTATCAGGGTCTGTGGGGAATGACCTTTTTTAATTATGAAAAAAAAGGCTCGTCAGTTAATTCCATGGCATCATTGAGAGTAAGGAAATACACAGAGAAAAAGCGGTCATTGAAAGCAATGATGTGGATTACTGATGACGTCTTCGATTCTCACGCTGAACTGGAAAACTGGACCCCAGATAAAGACTGTATTGTTCTTCTCTAACTCTCTGTGACCCCAGATAAAGACTTTATTGTTCTTCTCTAACTCTCTGTGACCCCAGATAAAGACTGTATTGTTGTTCTTCTCTAACTCTGTGTCATCGACAGAAACATTGTCATTGACAAACAAATTCAATGTTATTGAAACAATATTATTTCTTTGTTCCCTTCAAACAATTGTCAATACAGATTTTTGGAAAGCCATAACCGGTTTATTTCAGATCTAGTTGCAAAGCGAGAGGACTGCAGGCGGAAATCTAAACAAATCTTAAATAAATGTTAGCGAACCGCCCAGAGAACGTGGACAAACGAGTCACAAGACGAAACACAACGCGTTTCGACCTCTTAGGTCTTCATCAGGTGAGACATAAACGAATAAAACAACGAAAATTCTTTATGTCTCACCTGATGAAGACCTAAGAGGTCGAAACGCGTTGTGTTTCGTCTTGTGACTCGTTTGTCCACGTTCTCTGGGCGGTTCGCTAACATTTATTTAAGATCGGTTTATTTCAGTTAAAAAAAAATACGCATGACGTCAAGAAGTGCCAGTGATTCATTTAAAAGTTCAAAGTATTTATTTGGTAGTCCGGGATAACAATTTCATTGACGCCAAAGGCCACATCAGGGCTATAACCTGGTAGGCGGGGATAACAATTTCATTTACGCAAATTTTGATATAAACCAGTCAGCAGGAAAATGTATTACGAATGTGAATCAAAACAAACCCACAAATCCAAATCTAAATCATGTTGGTCACAGCCCAGCCGACCACGAGGGACCCTATCAGGGCTGTAAACCATACAAGAAAGTAGGTGGCCATTTTCCTCTAGCTTGTTGCACTTAACTAATTTTTAGCAAAACAGACTCGTTTGTGCTCAAAGGTTTACACAACGAAAAGACTGAATTTACGGAAATAAATGTTTGAAATGAAAACAAACAAACATGTTTCTGTATTGAATATACTTAGAACGTATTCAAAATAAAATAGAAATCACCTAGTTCATTAGCAAAAACAAACAAACAAACATGTTTCTATATTGCATATATTTAGGACGTATTTAAATACAATGGAAATCACCTAGTTCATTAGCAAAAACGAACAAACAAACATGTTTCTATATTGAATATATTTAGGACGTATTCAAAATAGATTGGAACTCATCATCTTATTCATGAATTCATGTTATAAACCTTACATGTTCTATCTTCCCTTGAAATTCCTCTGTGTCTGTCCCATTCAGTGTCACGTTTATGCACATACACATACATAATAATAATAACAATAATAATGATTATTTATGGCGCTTAATCTTACATCATAAGCCCTAGGCGCTTACAAATACATAAAGGTTAAGGAAAACATAACTGAAACCAATAGGAAGATGAATATTGCAATAAGTACCATGCATCTATAAACACACACACACACACTGTCGCACAACAACGGACACAACAGCATGCTCGCACATCTGCATTTGTGTCCGTTTCATCTGTACGGAAGACGCCAGAAATGAAGACTTCTATAACACGAACGAGGCTGTCGAGCCAAAGGAGAGGATGGGGTTGAGGTACGGGTGGGAAGGGAAAGGAAACGGGGTGGAGGGGGGGGGGGCTAAGAAAGGGAGGTGGCGAGGGTCCCCCTATTATGTCCTTGTTCACGGAGGTGGAGATGGTGGTGGTGGTTCTGAAGGCGAGAGGGGGTGGGGGTGGGGGTAGATGGCGAAGGAGGTTTGCTGGGAATACGTATGGAAGCACAGTAGCGTCAGTAGGGTATAATAACGGTGTTCTCCGGACAACAGTAATTATGACTGTTTTCATATAAAGAAATCAGATGGTATGGGTGATAACACTTATTTCATGTGAAACACTCTATATCACGGGGAAATAGGTATTTTCATCTGAAAAAGGCTACTCATTCTGCAAAAAAAACCTTACACCGTGAAAACGGGTAATTAAGAGGAGAAACCACGTTCAGTTGACAGAAACACATCCCTGCACAGCGGCTGAACTCGCCTATTTTCACACGATGATCAGCTGAACTTGCCTCTTTTCACACGATGATCAGCTGAACTTGCCTATTTTCACACGATGATCAGCTGGACTTGCCTCTTTTCACACGATGATCGACTGAACTTGCCTATTTTCACACGATGATCAACTGAACTTGCCTCTTTTCACACGATGATCAGCTGTTTCAGAATCAAACAATTGTTTCATGTGGTAACAAGCTGTTCTCATGTTTTCATAACTGCTTTTCATGATCATGACCTGCTTTCCATACCTAGTTATCACGTACCAAGAGCTGATTTTTCAGGGCAAAAGAATTATGTTTCTGCGTGGAAATAATAGATAATCAGTGAAAATAACTTTTTAAATGATGATTAGCTGATCTCTTAGTATATACCGTTTTCTTCAATGAAATCATGCATGTTTTCTCGATGAAAAATTCCGTTTGGGTTAAATTGATTGAAGAAAAATAAGTAAGTAAAGGTGAAAAATTTGACTTTCTGTTGCAGGCATGATCCCATAGACGGTGACACCAAAGCTCCCCAACCCTACATCCCTCCTCCATGACCCCTTCCCAACCCATCCCCTCCACCTATTTGGATTATTCTCTCCTCACTTATTGTCACTGCTGTTTAAAAATGGGAAAAAAGAAGAAAAAAAAGAAGAGAAAAAACGAACAAAGGGGGAGGGGCGGGGGGGGGGGGGGGGGCAGGGGGAGATACAGATGGGGAAATAGAAATCGCGAAAGAAAGGAAGAAAAAAGAGTGAGGGTGGGGGAGGGAAAAGAAAAGAAAGAAAGAAAAAAAAAAAAACGAACAAAACGAAAACGCATTAAAGGGGAGGACACACACACACACACACACACACACACGCGCGCGCGCGCGCGCGCGCGCGCGCGCGCACGCACGCACGCACACACCACACACATGCACACACAAACATACACACACACGCACGCACACACACACACAGAGGCACACACACACACACGCGCGCAACACACACACACACACACACACACACACACACACACACACACACACACACACAGAGGCATACACACACACACACACACACACACACACACACACACACACACACACACACACACACACAGGACTTCACGGTGCGCGGTGGCGCCTGAAGGGGGCACGCTCGATTGGCTGTGAAAAGCGGCGGGCCGGTCGGCGGGGATCGCTCGGCTGAAGCCCACGGCGGGCCCGGGACGTGCTGTGCCCCACACAACTCAGCGACATCGTGACGCGCGCTTCCCTCGTGTACATCCTTGATGTGCGGGGTGATGTATGCTTGTCAAGCCTTTGTACCCCTCCCCCTTCCTTTCACTCCATTGCCTTCCCCCATCCCCCCACCTCCCCAAACTACCCCTTTCACCTACCTACCCAGTCCTTGCCACCTCTCTATTCTTAGTTCCCTCACCAGCGGATGATACTCATCTCTGCATGTTTCTGAAGGCTTAGAAGGATGATACGGGATCTTAACCGTGTGTATCTGATCCTCGAGATGCGTATGTTTGCAAAACGAGTGCGAGTACCGTCAGGTGTGCACATACATTCCTCAACACCGGCCAAAAATAGGATTGGTAGCTTCACAGAAAGAAGTGCGACAATTTGGATGTTACTATTTCATTGAAAATAGAACGGAGAATCCACGGTTATTGAACACACGTGTCTGCCCACGTAGTAAACGATTTGGGTCTGAAGCATACAGTGTAACTTGTCCTTATCTGCAAACATCTCCTTTGGTGGGAGTTTCCGAGTTCAATGTGCTTCTTTTTCCCCTTTCAAATTTGTAGGTAATTTCCTATTCCACAGTAAACTTTGAGGGATGTGTGAAGGAATTCTGTTAAATGTCCTGTGGCATATACAGGTGATTGTAGATGTCTAATTCAGACAAGTTTCACTTTGGAATGCTATCATTAAAACACAAATTAGGAAAGGGAGGAGAGCGAGGCTACGTGGAAGTTGCCCAGTGCGTAGGCAGGAAATCGGTAGATGGAGAGGGCAAATCGCCCCTAAGTACCATCAGAAGAGATATCTGGGTACCCTTGTAATGTCCAGAAAAGATCATTACAATTTCACATGATATCGAAAAAAAAAGAAGAAAAAGCATTCGCAATTTCCCCAATGATACAGCCCCCATTCCCCCTCCCATGATCCCTACTCCCATCAAGCTCCCACATGACACTACTTAGAGAACGCCCCTCACGACAATTTACATGTTAATCGAAGTGGTGGTGGTGGTGGTGGTGGTGGTGGTGGTGAATGGGGAAGGGGGTGGAGGGTGGAGAATGGAAGGGTGGAAGGGAAGGGAGAGGCATAATGTCTTCGATAAAATACGGGCAATCACACCGCCACAAACGACCGGGCACTTTTCTGATTGGCTGATCACGATTTTCATGGTGAATCGATTCACCAAAACGAGAGGCGGTTGTGTGTGTGTGTGTG
>CM065729.1:24127608-24132644 GCA_033310375.1 Conus canariensis | reverse complement strand
ATTGCAATAAGACCGATCTTAAAACACACACACACTGTGACAACAAGGGACCAACCATGCTCGCCCCGCATTTGTGGTTTACTGAGGGGAAGGCCAGAAATGAGATTCTATACCGAACAGGGCTGTCGACCAAAAAATTTTTGGGGGGGTAGGGGTGGAAGGGGAAAGGAAGGGGGGTGGGGGGGGGGGGGCTAAGAAAGGGGGGCGAGGTCCCCCTATTTTTCCTTTTCACGGGGGGGGATGGGGGGTGGTGGTTCTGAGGCAAAGGGGGGGGTGGGGGTTAAGGGCGAAGGAGGTTTGGGGGAATGTAGGACCAGTACGTCAGGGGTTAATAACGGTGTTCTCCGGAAAACGTAATTTTACTGTTTTCTATAAAAAATCAAGGGTAGGGGTGATAACTTTTTTCATGTGAACACTTATACCCGGGGAAATGGGTTTTTTTTTGAAAAAGGCTACTCTTCTGCAAAAAAAAAACCTTACACCGGGGGGAAAACGGGGAAATTTTAAGGGGAGAAACCACGTTCATTGACAAAACACACCCCCTGCACAGCGGCTTCGCCTTTTTTTCACCAGATCAGCTGAACTTGCCTTTTTTCACACGATATCAGCTGAACTTGCCTATTTCACCGATATCACGGACTTGCCTCTTTTCACACGTGATCGATGAACTTGCCTTTTTTCCCCCCGATGCAACTGAATTTCCCTTTTTTCACACGATGATCACTGTTTCAAAAACAAACAATTGTTTCATGTGGAAACAACGTTCTATTTTTCATAACTGCTTTTCAGATCGACCGCTTTCCATACCTAGTTATCACGTAAAAAGAGCTGATTTTTCAGGGGCAAAAAAAATTAGTTTTTTGCGGGGAAATAATAGTAATCGGGGAAAATAATTTTTTTAAATATGATTAGCTGATCTCTTAGTATATACCGTTTTTTCCAATGAAATCATCATGTTTTCTCGATAAAAAAACCCCGTTTGGGTTAAAATTGATTAAAGAAAAAAAAAGAAGAAAAGGTTTGAAAAAATTTACTTTCTGTTGCGGGCTTTGATCCCTAGAGGGTGACCCCAAAAGCTCCCCAACCCTACATCCCTCCTCCATGCCCCCTTTCCCCAAACCCCCTCCCCTCCCCATTTGGATTTTCTCTCTCACTTATTGCATGCTTTTTTAAAATGGGAAAAAAGAAAAAAAAAAAAAAAAAGAAAAAAAACGGGGGGGGGGGGGGGGGGGGGGGGGGGGCAGGGGGAGATTACAGAGGGGGGGGAAATAGAAATGCGAAAGAAAGGAAGAAAAAAAGAGTGAGGGTGGGGGAGGGAAAGAAAAAAAGTAAAAAAAAAGAAAAAAAAAAAAAACGAACAAAACGAAAAGCATTAAAGGGGAGGACACACACACACACACCACACACACACACGCGCGCGCGGCGCCGCGCGCGCGCGCGCGCGCACGCACGCACGCCAAACACACACACTGCACACACAAACATACACACACACGCACGCACACACCCCACAGAGGCACACACACCAACACGCGCGCAACACACCACACACACCCCACACACACACACACACACACACAAAAGGCACAACACACACACACACCCCCAACACACACACCACACACAAAACACACACCACACACACACACACACACACACACGGACTTCACGGTGCGCGGTGGCGCCTGAAGGGGGCACGCTCGATTGGCTGTGAAAAGCGGCGGGCCGGTCGGCGGGGATCGCTCGGCTGAAGCCCACGGCGGGGCCGGGGACGTGCTGTGCCCCACAAAACCCTCAGCGACATCGTAAAGCGCGCTTCCCTCGTGTACATCCTTGATGTGCGGGGTGATGTATGCTTGTCAAGCCTTTGTACCCCCCCCCCTTTCCTTTCACTCCATTGCCTTCCCCCATCCCCCCACCTCCCCAAACTACCCCTTTCACCTACCTACCCAGTCCTTGCCACCCCTCTATCTTAGTTCCCTCACCAGCGGATGTACTCATCTCTGCTGTTTCTGAAGGCTTTAGAAGGATGTACGGGATCTTAACCGTGTGTATTGATCCTCGAGATGCGTTATGTTTTTCAAAACGAGTGCGAGTACCGTCAGGTGTGCACATACATTCCTCAACACCGGCCAAAAATAGGGTTGGTAGCTTCACAGAAAGAAGGGGCGACAATTTGGATGTTACTATTTCATTGAAAATTGAACGGAGAATCCACGGTTATTGAAACAAGTGTCTGCCCACGAGTAAAAAGATTTGGGTCTGAAGCATACAGTGTAACTTGTCCTTATCTGCAAACATCTCTTTGGTGGGGAGTTTCCGAGTTCAATGTGCTTCTTTTTCCCCTTTCAAATTTGTAGGTAATTTCCTATTCCACAGTAAACTTTGAGGGATGTGTGAAGGAATTCTGTTAAATGTCCTGTGGCATATACAGGTGATTGTAGATGTCTAATTCAGACAAGTTTCACTTTGGAATGCTATCATTAAAACACAAATTAGGAAAGGGAGGAGAGCGAGGCTACGTGGAAGTTTGCCCCAGTGCGTAGGCAGGAAATCGGTAGATGGAGAGGGCAAAATCGCCCCTATGTACCATCAGAAGAGATATCTGGGTACCCTTGTAATGTCCAGAAAAGATCATTACAATTTCACATGATATCGAAAAAAAAAAGAAAGAAAAAGCATTCGCAATTTCCCAATGATACAGCCCCCATTCCCCTCCCATGATCCCTACTCCCATAAGCTCCCACATGACACTACTTAGAGAAACGCCCCTCACGACAATTTACATGTTAATCGAAGTGGTGGTGGTGGTGGTGGTGGTGGTGGTGGTGTGGGGAAAGGGGAAGGGGGTGGAGGGTGGAGAATGGAAGGGTGGAAGGAAGGGAGAGGGCATAATGTCTTCGATAAAATACGGGCAATCACACCGCCACAAACGACCGGGCACTTTTCTGATTGGCTGATCACGATTTTCATGGTGAATCGATTCACCAAAACGAGAGGCGGTTGTGTGTGTGTGTGTGTGTGGGTGTGTGTGTGTGGTGTGTGTGTGTGTGTGTGCTGTGTGTGTGTTGTGTGTTGGGTGTGTGTGTGTGGTGTGTGTGTGTGTGTGTGTGCTCCCCATCCACCCCCCCCCTCAATTTCTCCCCTATGCCTTCACCTCCTTCCCCCCTCCTCCCTGCCCACTCCCCACTCCCTCCCCCTCCAACTTCTCCCACGCGCGCCAGTCTCCTTTCCTCCCCCCACCCCCCACCCCCTGTTTGATCCTGACGCCTTCCTAATGGGTCTCCAACGTCGTCTTCACGGCCAAGGGCGCCGTCTGTGCTGGCTCAAGAGGTCTTCACACTGTCCGGTGGCTCAAGTGCAGGTCTACAGTGGATATGGCCATTGAGGCGGTGTGACAAACTACAGTGGATATGACCATTGAGGGTGGTTGTGACATGACAGTAGATATGGCCATTGAGGTGGGTTGTGACTGACAGTGGATATGGCCATTGAGGCGGTGTTGTGACAAACTACAGTGGATATGGCCATTGAGGTGGTGTGACTGACAGTGGATATGGCCATTGAGGTGGTGTGACTGGACAGTGGATATGGCCATTGAGTGGTGTGACAAACTACAGTGGATATGGCCATTGAGGTGGTGTGACAAATTACAGTGGATATGGCCATTGAGGTGGTGTGACTGACAGTGGATATGGCCATTGAGACGGTGTGACAAACTACAGTGGATATGGCCATTGAGGCAGTGTGATAAACTACAGTGGATATGGTCATTGAGGTGGGTGTGACAAACTACAGTGGATATGGCCATTGAGGTGGTGTGACTGACAGTGGATATGGCCATTGAGGTGGTGTGAGAAACTACAGTGGATATGGCCATTGAGGCGGTGTGACAAACTACAGTGGATATGGCCATTGAGGTGGTGTGACAAATACAGTGGATATGGCCATTGAGGCGGTGTGACAAACTACAGTGGATATGGCCATTGAGGCGGTGTGACAAACTACAGTGGATATGGCCATTGAGGTGGTGTGAAAAAACTACAGTGGATATGGCCATTGAGGTGGTGTGAGAAACTACAGTGGACATGGCCATTGAGGTGGTGTGACTGACAGTGGATGTGGCCAATGAGGTGGTGTGACCATCTAGCGGTATGGCTTGAGGGGGATGATGGGCCATTGAGGTGGTTTAAAACTACAGTGGATATGGCCATTGAGGTGGTTGACAAACTACAGTTGGATTATGGACGATTGATGGTGGTGTGACAAACTACAGTGGATATGGCCATTGAGGTGGTTGTGACAAATACAGTGGATATGGACCATTGAGGTGGTGTGACAAACTACAGTGGATATGGCCATTGAGGTGTGTGACAAACTACAGTGGACATGGCCATTGAGGTGGCTTGTGACTGACATACAGTGGATATGGCCATTGAGGTGGTGTGACAAACTACAGTGGATATGGCCATTGAGGTGGTGTGCACAACTTACATGTTGGATATCGGACCATTGAGGTGGTGTGACAAACTACAGTGGATATGGCCATTGAGGTGTGTGACAAATACAGTGGATGGCCATTGAGGTGGTGTGACAAACTACAGTGGATATGGCCATTGAGGTGGTGTGACAAATTACAGTGGATATGCCATTGAGGTGGTGTGACAAACTACAGTGGATATGGCCATTGAGGTGATGTGACAAAACAGTGGACTGGCCTTGAGGGTGTGACAAACTACAGTGGATATGGCCATTGAGGTGGGTGTGACAAATACAGTGGAATGGCCATTGAGGTGGTGTGACAAACTACGTGGATATGGCCATTGAGGCGGTGTGACAAACTACAGTGGAGCATTGGGGGAACCAAGATTGAGGTGGTGTGACAATGACTACATAGTGTGGCATTGGTGGGGTGTGACAAAACGGGTATGGCCTTGAGGTGGTGTGACAAACTACAGTCGACTGGCCATTGAGGTGTGTGATTGACAGTGGATATGGCCATTGAGGTGGTGTGACTGACAGTGGATATGGCCATT
>CM065729.1:24110108-24112608 GCA_033310375.1 Conus canariensis | reverse complement strand
GGGGGGGGAGAGACATGCCAGGCTGAGGGTGTGGACCGGGAGCCGGTCTGAGCGGTGTAGGTGCAATGCCACTGAGGTAGCACAGAAGATGAGTCAGGAAAAAGGTGGACTGTTTCTAGTACCAGTGGACGCATGATTCTGATCTTGTGTTCCATAGACATGCTGCTCTCCCTCCATGCAGATTTCACTCTGGGCAATGCTGATGCCTGTATCACTCAGACCAATAAAAAAATGTACACGCCCTCTTTACAACTGAACACCAGGGCCTTTCTACGCAGCTAACAGCACTGAACCTCGCAAGGAGAGGGAGGTGGGAGTGTCTCTCTGCGATGTCGATCTCGGGAGAGGATGGGCCTTAGGTATCAGAGTGATTTCACCAGGCCATGAGGTGAGGTTATCGTTCGCTAAATGAAGATGGCAGCGCATTGGATCCGATTCGCGCGAAAAAGATTTTGTTCTCCACGTGCGCAGTATCCGTTGCGTCCCACGCCGACTGGACAACGCCAAGGAGAAGAACAATACGAGAAAAACTGATTATTTCCACTAAGTTTTAAAGAAAAGAGGCGTGTTTTGATTTCGCTTTACATGACTTTCTTTTTTTTTTTTTTTTAGTCACGGAATAATCATCACATCACAACTCTCCATTGTATCCCTCACATTTCCAAAATCAACACAGGGTAAGCTTCGATTGTCGTCAGGATTAAATGTCACGGGTCTTCACTGCATGTAGAGGGATGCCATGAGTTGTTTGACGTTAGCATCAGCACACGACTCCTGCTAAAGCACCAGTTTTCTCCTGATCCAGAAACCTCGTGTGTCACAAATCCCATGAAATTAACTTCCACCCCAGCCTAACAGGAGCGGTGGCGCAGAGAGAGAGAGAGAGAGAGAGAGAGAGAGAGAGAGAGAGAGAGAGGGGGGGGGGATGAAAAGAAAAGAAAACCAACAGAGATATACCCAGCGGGAGTGAAAGGTGGAGCGGGAAGGGGGAAGGGGGAAGGGGGATGAGGGGGGGGGGTAGGGAGGTGCACCTCTCGCACGAGGCACCGGGGGCTTTGGTACAGAAAAAAAAGAAACATGACCCGCCAGCGAGTTTTGTTGCAGGGCTTGTTCCCTGTATGTAACACTGACACCTCGTACACAAAGCTCCCCCGCCCCCCCCCCCCCCCCCCCCCCACACACCCCCCCCCCCCCACCCTCCTCCCACCATCCTCCCCCCCCACACACACCACCCACTCACACCTCCTTCACCCCCCACCTCCACCCAACACCTACCCTCCCCATGCGATCCACCACCCCACCCCTCCTTCCTACACAGTTATCCTCGTGTCTCCAGCCAAGCTTTCTTGGGGTGAAGTGAGGAGAGGTTGGGTGGGAAAGCTGAGGGGTGGGTGGGTGGGGGTGGGTGGGTAGGTGGGTAAGGTAGGTGGGTGGGTGGGTGGATGGGTGGGTGGGTGGGGGGGTTCCTTTCTGTGACACCCGACACCAGTCTTGTGGGACCTTGAGGGCCCCGTGGTTGCTGCACAGGAAGAACTCAGGGTTTCTCTACCTGTCTGTCTGTCTGCCAGCCTGTCTGTCTGTCTGTCTGGCTGGCTGGCTAGCTGTCTGTCTGGCTGGCTGGCTGGCTGCCTGTCCTTCCCTTTTCTTATGGTAGCACACTAGCTTCATTAGCCGACTATAGCTTTTGTTCAGGAAAGCGGCTATTATCCTCCAGAACAACGGCTATTATCCTCTAGGACAACGGGACTAAGCTGTTATCCCTGAGGATCACCACTGTTTCCCCTGTTTTCCCCGAGGATAATAAGTATTTTTTCCTGTTTTCCCCCGAGGATAACAAGTGTTTACCCCGTTTTCCACTGGAATCACAAGTGTTTTCCCCGTTTCCCCCCAAAGACCATAAGTGTTTTTCTCCGTTTCCCCGAAGATCACAAGTGTTTTCCCTGTTTTCCCCGAGGATCAAAGTGTTTTACTTGTTTTCCCCGAGGATCAGAAGTGTTTTCCCCGTTTCCCCCGAGGATCACAAGTGTTTTCCCTGTTTTCCCCGAGGATCACAAGTGTTTTCCATGCTTTCCCCCGAGGATCAAAAGTGTTTCCCTGTTTTCCTCCGAGGATCACAAGTGTTTTCCCTGTTTTCCCCGAGGATCACAAGTGTTTTCCCTGTTTTCCCCGAGGATCACAAGTATTTTCCTTGTTTTCCCCGAGGATCACAAGTGTTTTACCCGTTTCCCCGAGGATCACAAGTGTTTTCCCCGTTTCCCCGAGGATCACAAGTATTTTCCCTGTTTTCCCCGAGGATCACAAGTATTTTCCCTGTTTTCCCCGAGGATCACAAGTGTTTTCCCTGTTTTCCTCCGAGGATCACAAGTGTTTCACTATTTTCCCCGAGGATCACAAGTGTTTTCCCTGTTTTCCCCGAGGATCACAAGTGTTTTCCCTGTTTTCCCCGAGGATCAAAAGTGTTTTCCCTGTTTTCCCCCGGGATCACGAAGTGTTTTCCCTA
>CM065729.1:24090108-24102608 GCA_033310375.1 Conus canariensis | reverse complement strand
TCAGAGACCTATACCGTATGTATACATGTGTGAGCCTGTGTGTGTGTGTGCTTTGTGCGTGCATACGCGTGCGCTCATGGATGTGTGCGTGGAAGTGTGTATGCATGTTTGTGTATGCGTGCATCTGCATGTAATTGTATATAATAACCTTACAAATATTACAATTATTCATATCATTAACATTAATGATTAAATATTATGATGAAAATAAAAACATCACAAAGAAACTGATCACAGAACATGATGATATATAGATCACTAACACCCTTGATGAACACATTGTATATCAATACTAACGCAAATCACGTTGCATTCACAGTTGTGAATTAAAACTTATAACAGAACATGATGATATGTAGATCACTCTCACTAAGATCCTTGATGAACACATTGTACATCAATACTAAACAAATCACATTGCATTCACAGTTGTGAATGTTACCCCCTCTCCTTCATACTCTTCTCTGGTTCCACTTAAATGAAGAATACATGAAAGCTCTTGGTGCAATGTTGTAAACTGCTTGAAGGCCGGGCTCCATCTTAATCTCTCCATCTCTACCTACCTTCTTACCATCTCGGCTCCTCCGTTGAGACTGCATCTCCATGTCTCTTTTTCTTCTAGGACACAATCCTTGGCTAACGACTTGGTCTGTCTGTCTCCCTTCTGTCTGGAACCAGCTCTGGTCCTGTCTGTCTGCCCTCTGTCTGGACCCAGCTCTTGGTCCTCTGTTTCTCTGTCGTGCCAGCCCCTGTGCTGTCGTTTTTCTCTGTCTGGACCTTTGGTCCTGTCTGTCTGCCCTCTGTCTGGAACCAGCTCTTGGTGCTGTCTGTTCTCCCTCTGTCTGGAACCAGCTCTTGGTCCTGTCTGTCTCCGCTGTCTGGGACCAGCTGACTCACTCCGCAGATCACGCAAACCCGACCCCAAGCTACTTCCCTGACACATGATCAAAAGAGCAGAGGCTAAGTATCTCTGCCTTGCACTAGCTAGAGCTGCACTGCGCATGGTAAAGGCATTCCTCGCTTCCTGTTGATCTGATTTGCTCTGTGTCTGCCTCTTGTTCACAGGTTTTTTTTGTTGTCTGTTCAACTCTACTTCACCGCTGATGGTGTCAAACTGTCTGTTCATCTGACTTCACCGCTGATGGTGTCAAACTGTCTGTTCATCTCACTTCACCGCTGATGGTGTCAAACTGTCTGTTCATCTGACTTCACCGCTGATGGTGTCAAACTGTTGTTCATCTCACTTCACCGCGATGGTGTCAAACTGTCTGTTCATCTCGACTTCACCGCTGATGGTGTCAAACTGTTGTTCATCTCACTTCACCGCTGATGGTGTCAAACTGTCTGTTCATCTCACTTCACCGCTGATGGTGTCAAACTGTCTGTTCATCTCACTTCACCGCTGATGGTGTCAAACTGTTTGTTCATCTCACTTCACCGCTGATGGTGTCAAACTGTCTGTTCATCTCACTTCACCGCTGATGGTGTCAAACTGTTTGTTCATCTGACTTCACCGCTGATGGTGTCAAACTGTCTTGTTCATCTCACTTCACCGCTGATGGTGTCAAACTGTTCATCTCACTTACACCGCTGATGGTGTCAAACTGTCTGATCATCTCACTTCACTCGCTGAAGGTCAAATGTTCATCACACCTTCACCGCGATGGTGTCAAACTGTACTTGGTTCATCTCACATCATCACCGCTGATGGTGTCAAACTGTATTCTCACACTTCACCGCTGATGGTGTCAAAACAGTCTGTTCATCTCACTTCACCGTGATGTGTCAAATGTTCATCTCACTTCACCGTGATGGTGTCAAACTGTCTGTTCATCTCACTTCACCGCTGATGGTGTCAAACTGTTTGTTAATCTCGCTTCACCGCTGATGGTGTCAAACTGTTTGTTAATCTCGCTTCACCGCTGATGGTGTCAAACTGTCTGTTCATCTAACTTCACCGCTGATGGTGTCAAACTGTCTGTTCATCTAACTTCACCGCTGATGGTGTCAAACTGTCCAGGGTGAAGCACACACGCGGTGGTAAGCCTGCGGGAGACGCTGCGTGCAGGCAGTGGGCCGCCCTTCGCTGAACCGCAGACAAGAAGAAACACGGTGACATGGTTACCTGGGAGGGCACCCAGCCGACTGAACAATTGACGGTGAGCAGTGACTGTGGTGCCCGCAACGATTAGCGACCTGCGTCAACGAACGGAGATTCCCACACTAGCGACGAATGGGAAAACGAGACGAGAGACGTGTCCCGTTCTATCTTCATTTTGAATTAACGTGAAGTCATGTCTCTTCCACAGAGCCCTCAGATCACAGGGTTCTGCTTTGAAGTCTAAGGTCTGAGCCCCAGCAACCCCCCTTGAGAGAGAGAGAGAGGTGTGTGTGTGGTGTGTGTGTGTGCGTGTGAGCGCGCGCGCGCGCGCGCGCGTGTGTGTGTGTGTTTGTGTGTGTATGCGCGTGCGCACGTGCGTGCGTGCATGCATGTGTGCGTGCGCGCGCGCGTGTGTGTGAGTGTGCGTGCGCGCGTGCGTGCGTGCGCGTGTGTGTGGGTATGTGTGCGCACAAAAACAAGAACAGTAATTCGCAGCATGTGCTGATCAGCTATGTCGTTTTTTCTTCCAACGTGTTCTCCTTCTTAACCACACGCGACTGCACGGTCCTAGGATCCTTAGCTCGTACACACAGAAGCTGGGTGGACGTTCTTTAACTTCATCAACGGAGAAAAGACTGCACGGTCCTAGGATCCTTAGCTCGTACACACAGAAGTGGGTGGACGTTCTTTAACTTCATCAACGGAGAAAGACTGCACGGTCCTAGGATCCTTAGCACGTACACACAGAAATTGGGTGGACGTTCTTTAACTTCATCAACGGAGAAAAGACTGCACGGTCCTAGATCCTTAGCCACGTACGTACCACACAGAAACGGGTGGACGTTCTTGAACTTCATCAACGGAGAAAAGACTGCACGGTCCTAGATCCTTAGCTCGTACACACGGAAGTTGGAGTGGACGTTCTTGAACTTCACAACGGGGGAGAAAAGACTGCACGGTCCTAGATCCTTAGCTCGTACACACAGAAGTTGGGTGGACGTTCTTTAACTTCATCAACGGAGAAAAGACTGGACAACTCCACCGCTCCGTCACTGCAAGCACAATCACACAATGAAAGGTTGTTGAAGGTTTTACACAGCTGGGGTGAGGTGTTGGGGTTAGGGTTAGGATTACGTTTGTGACGGTTTGGGCTCGGATTAGGAGCTGGTTAGGGTAAAGGGTCGGGTTAGGGTCAAGCTTGGGGGAATCGGAGCGTTTTCAGTTTTCGTTACCAGCGTTTCCATCTGCAATGTATAAGCACGCCGCCCATGGATTGGTAGCCATCATATCTAAGGGCGGTAACTGCTACGACGCCATGGTCACTGCTAACACTTTTTGTGTCTTTCTTTTCTCCATTACACCGCCACGAAAGTTAACTTTTCAACTGCGTCTGCTGGTTTGTTTGTTTGTCTGTCAGCAAGAACACGGAAAAGCTATTGAATCAATTGTAACGGGACATTGTGGAGAAATAGAATATCACCATCATGGTTTTTTTATCGAAGGGCAGACTCGGGACAAGTTTAGTAACTGATTTAAATTTTTAAATGAACACTGAACTTATTGTTCACTAGTTGCTAACGGTCTGGGACGTAACATGTTTCTCGGATTATTTCAACTTTGAAGAGATACAAACAATAACAACTGACATTTCCATCTTCCATCTATCTGTCGGAAAATTTAAACTTTTCAGTGATATGAACATTGGCATTCGCATTTTCCGTAGCCTATGACCAAAAAAAAAAAAAAAAGAAAGAAAGAAAAAAGGAAAAAGAAAAAAAAAATGACATGTGAGGTAACTCACTCAGTCCATACCACTTTTATAAAATTTGTTACCCGTTGACTGGCTCCAAGGTTTCGCCTTTGACAGCTTATTCATGAATAGCAGCGTTTGGAAAGTACAACCACCGAGCCTCAGGGGAAGCTACTGAGGGGCTAACAACTCTGTGCAGCCGTTGCGTTTGTTTTTATAACCGTATAGAATCACCCCTAGTGGGGCAGGCCATCTGTCCTCAGTCAATCACGCCCGACCCCTTCCCTATCCACCGCCGCCACCACCACTCTCACCCCCACTCCACCCCGCTCTCTTCCACACCACCTCTACCCTCCCCCTGCATTCCCTCCTCCCCTCCCACACTCTCACCGCCACTCTGCCCCGATCTCTTCCACACCACCTCTACCCTCCCCCTGCATTCCCTCCTCCCCTCCCACACTCTCAATTCTCTTTCGACTCAAGCAGTGCATGAAGGACTCTAAACCGACCCTGATCGGTACTGTCAGGGAAACCGACCCTAGTCGGCACTGTCAGGAAACCACTGAAGTGCATACAGCCGTTTTCTTAAGAAACAAATATAGAGTCTTTCTATAACCGACCCTGATCGTACTGTCAGGGAAACCACTGAAGTGCATACAGCCGTTTTCTCTAAAGAAAACAAATATAGAGTCTTTCTATACCGACCCTGATCAGTACTGTCAGGGAAACCACTGAAGTGCATACAGCCGTTTTCTTAAAGAAAACAAATATAGAGTCTTTCTATACCGACCCTGATCAGTACTGTCAGGGAAACCACTGAAGTGCATAAAGGATCTATACGACTCTAGTCGTGCTGTCAGGGAAACCAATGAAGTGCATAAAGGATCTATACCGACTCTAGTCGTGCTGTCAGGAAACCAATGAATGCATAAAGGGTCTATACCGACTCTAGTCGGTGCTGTCAGGGAAACCACTGAAGTGCATAAAGGATCTATACCGACTCCAGTCGGTGCTGTCAGGGAAACCAATGAAGTGCATAAAGGATCTATACCGACTCTAGTCGGTGCTGTCAGGGAAACCACTGAAGTGCATAAAGGATCTATACCGACTCTAGTCGGTGCTGTCAGGGAAACCACTGAAGTGCATAAAGGATCTATACCGACTCTATCGGTGCTGTCAGGGAAACCAATGAAGTGCATAAAGGATCTATACCGACTCTAGTCGGTGCTGTCAGGGAAACCACTGAAGTGCATAAAGGATCTATACCGACTCTAGTCGGTGCTGTCAGGGAAACCAATGAAGTGCATAAAGGATCTATACCGACCGTGATCGGTGCTGTCAGGGAAACCAATGAAGTGCATAAAGGATCTATACCGACTCTAGTCGGTGCTGTCAGGGAAACCAATGAAGTGCATACAGGACTCTATACCGACCGTGATCGGTGCTGTCAGGGAAACCAGTGTCTGATGAGAACGAAACTACTGAAGAACAAAACAAAGAATATGTAACAATGCTTCGTCAACTCTTTGTCCCTTTCTCCCTCCCTCCCTCCCCTCTTTTCAGAGAGAGAGAGAGAGAGAGAGAGAGAGAGAGAGAGAGAGAGAGAGAGAGAGAGAGAGAATAACAGAACTCCGCCTCTCCCCCACATCTCATCTTCCCAAATATCCTCCATCCCCCTCCCTCCATCCTACCCCTAGCCTCCCCTCACCCCTTCCCACCTTACCCTGCTGCTGCTGCTGCTGCTGCTCCTCCTCCTTCTCCTCCTCCAGCTCTTCCCGTCTCTTTCTAATCGGAGTTGTCAGAAATCTGCTGAGGTCAGATGGCCTGTGACCCAACAGTGACAAATGACCCCTGGGGGACCAAGGTGGCGCTGTTTGTTTACCATTGCCGCCTGCCCACCCCCTGTCTCCGACTGTTTACACTACACAACCTTATGCGGAAGAAGACACTGCTGCTAAGCTATGGGATCATGCTAGAGTCTAAAGGCCATAATATTTGTTTTCTTTAAGAAAACGGCTGACCATCGTCGGAGTTTCGAAACAAATAATGATCGTCGAAGTTTCAGTTTCAGTTCGATCAAGGAGGTGTCTCTGTGTGTGGACTAGTCGATGTACGCTACACCACATCCGCTAAGAGTTTGAGACCAAACTACGCGTGATTTAAAACTGATGGTTAGGATCAAGCACAGCCGGTAACGCGAAAGAGAGAAAGAAAGAAAACTGATGGAGATATGAATTAATAACTAAAATGAAAGAATTGAAGAAGAGGGTCTCGTGGCTACGACTTAGCTGATGTCTGACCTACGCATTAGCCCAACGCGCTGGTCAGACCTTTAGTAACCTACTTAATATTGGTTGTGCTATTATCATCATTGTGTGTATGTGTGTGTGTGTGTGTGTGTGTGTGTGTGTGTGTGTGTGTGTGTGTGTGTGTGTGTGTGTGTGTGTGTGTGTGTGTGTGTATGGGCACGGGCCCATGTGTGTGTGCAAGTGTTTGCGATTCTGTATGGATCTTGGAGGAAATGATAGCGAAAGGATGGAAAACAGTTATTATCTTGAGGATCATGTTTCCATGTTTTCATCTGGATAAGAACTGTTTTCCCTGTTACCTTTTTTCCCCCGTGAGGATGACAATCATTCCCCCCTATTTTCCTTGAGATATTAACTGCTATTCTTGTTTTCCTGGGGAGAAAAGGTACTGTCCAGAAGAAAACGTCATGAACAGGAAATACAACTATGACCGCTATTCACCCTAACAAGCGCAAATGAAGTAAGCCAAATAGAAAAAAAAATAGTTGTGATTCCGAGGACCACATTCATCTCTTTTTTCTGTTTTAGTGGTGTTCCTCAAGGATGACAATTATTTTTCTCATGAAAACAGAAAAAAAACAGTAGTGATCGTTACGGATAACACCGATAATATCTGTTCTCATTTGGGGAAAATAGGGACAACACTTCTGACCCTTAAGAAAACAACAACAACAACAGCAACAACAGCAACTACAACAACAACAGCAACAACAACAACAGCAGCAGCAACAACAACAACAGCAGCAACAACAACAACAACAGCAACAACAACAACAACAACAGCAACAACAACAACAACAACAACAACAACAACCAGCAGCTATAATCCTCTGGAGAACAACTGATCCTCAGGGACAAAGGCTTAACCCTGATCTCCTGAAGTGTACCAGTTGTTTTACAGGGAAAACTGCTATCACTGACTTTTGAAGCTAGCGTGCTACCATACCCTACACTGTCTGGACTGGAAAGCTGTATACAGGTGTTTACATAGCCTACACTGTCTGGACTGGAAGGCTGTATACCAGGTGTTTACATAGCCTACACAGTCTGGACTGGAAGGCTGTATACCAGGTGTTTACATAGCCTACATTGTCTGGACTGGAAGGCTGTATACCAGGTGTTTACATAGCCTACATTGTCTGGACTGGAAGGCTGTATACCAGGTGTTTACATAGCCTACACTGTCTGGACTGGAAGGCTGTAGACCAGGTGTTTTACAGGGAAAACTGCTATCACTGACTTTTGAAGCTAGCGTGCTACCATACCCTACACTGTCTGGACTGGAAAGCTGTATACAGGTGTTTACATAGCCTACACTGTCTGGACTGGAAGGCTGTATACCAGGTGTTTACATAGCCTACACAGTCTGGACTGGAAGGCTGTATACCAGGTGTTTACATAGCCTACATTGTCTGGACTGGAAGGCTGTATACCAGGTGTTTACATAGCCTACATTGTCTGGACTGGAAGGCTGTATACCAGGTGTTTACATAGCCTACACTGTCTGGACTGGAAGGCTGTAGACCAGGTGTTTTACGGGGAAAACTGCTATCACTGACTTTTGAAGCTAGCGTGCTACCATACCCTACACCTGTCTGGACTGGAAGGCTTTCAGCTGCGATGGGAACTACGGGTCCAAGAGTCAGAGCAGATGGGGAGAATCTGTCACCACCTCCCATCTGAAACCAGACGGAGATTTGACAACCCTCTTCCTTCCCCCCCCCCCCCTCCATTTTTCGTTTCCCCCGTCCCTCTTTTCTCCCAGCACCCTTTCCGTCGGCCCCCACTCCTCCTTTCCCCTCCGCCACTCCTCCTCCTTTCCCCTCCCCCACTCCTCCTCCTTTCCCCTCCCCCACCTCCTCCTCCTCCCTTCTCCCCTCCGCCACTCCTCCTCCTTTCGCCTCCCCCACTCCTCCTCCTTTCCCCTCCCCCACTCCTCCTCCTTTCCCCTCCCCCACTCCTCCTCCTTTCCCCTCCCCCACTCCTCCTCCTTTCCCCTCCCCCACTCCTCCTCCTTTCCCCTCCGCCCACTCCTCCTCCTTTCCCCTCCGCCACTCCTCCTCCTCCTTCTCCCCTCCGCCAAATCTCCTCCTCCTTTCCCCTCCCCACTCCTCCTCCTTTCCTCCCCCTCCGTCCACTCTACTCCTCCTCCTTTCCCCTCCCCCACTCCTCCTCCTTTCCCCTCCCCCACTCCTCCTTTATCCTCCTCCTTTACTCCTCCTCCTTTCCCCTCCCCCACTCCTCCTCCTTTCCCCTCCCCCACTCCTCCTCCTTTACTCCTCCTCCTTTCCCTCCCACTCCTCCTCCTTTCCCCTCCCCCCACTCCTCCTCCTTTCCCCTCCGCCACTCCTCCTCCTTTACTCCTCCTCCTTTCCCCTCCCCCACTCCTCCTCCTTTCCCCTCCCCCACTCCTCTCCTCCTTTTTCCCCTCCCCACTCTTCCTTCCCCTCCTATCTCCTCCTTCTTCCTCCTTTCCCCCCCACTCCTCCTCCTTTCTCCCTCCTCCTTTCACTCCTCCTCCTTTACTCCTCCTCCTTTCCCCTCCCCCACTCCTCCTCCTTTCCCCTCCGCCACTCCTCCTCCTTTACTCCTCCTCCTTTCCCCTCCCCCACTCCTCCTCCTTTCCCCTCCCCCACTCCTCCTCCTTTCCCCTCCCCCACTCCTCCTCCTTTACTCCTCCTCCTTTCCCCTCCCCCACTCCTCCTCCTTTCCCCTCCCCCACTCCTCCTCCTTTACTCCTCCTCCTTTCCCCTCCCTCACTCCTCCTCCTTTCCCCTCCCCCACTCCTCCTCCTTTCCCCTCCCCCACTCCTCCTCCTTTACTCCTCCTCCTTTCCCCTCCCCCACTCCTCCTCCTTTCCCCTCCCCCACTCCTCCTCCTTTCCCCTCCCCCACTCCTCCTCCTTTACTCCTCCTCCTTTCCCCTCCCCCACTCCTCCTCCTTTCCCCTCCGCCACTCCTCCTCCTTTCCCCTCCACCACCCCCTCCTCCTTATGCTCACTTCACCTGTTAATTTCCCTGTGTGTGTGTGTGTGTGTGTGTGTGGTGTGTGTGTGTGTGTGTGTGTGTGTGTGTGTGTGTGTGTGTGTGCGCGCGTGTGTTGTTTGTAACCCATTTATTTTCCAGAAAGGTTGTCTCTCTTGTCTATAGTCTAGTAGTATAATCTGTGAGAAAACTTGCCGAACCTGGAAAAAAAAAGCGATAGCCCGTTTTTCTTTTTATTTCTGGAATGTCTGAAATGCCCCCCCCCCCCCCCCCCCCCCCCACTCCCCCGAGTGTCACTTGGGCTACGAATAGTATGAGCTGTAGCTGAAATTGGTTGAATGAAAGCGTTCGCAACATCTGCCTGCTTCTCTTGAAATAAAACAGTAGCTATTACACGCGTTTATCTGATGTGACATTGAGCAAAACAAACAAACAAACAAGCAAACCAACGCCAACAACAACAACATCATCGTCACTGCCATTATGTTTGTCATCGTGATTTCTTCATCATCATCATTGCCATTATCTCTCACATAGTGATGTCTTTATACATTATCATGGCCATCATGCATTTTTTTTTTTATTACTATGCCTACGATCTTTGTTATCGTGATTCCTTCATCATTATCTCTGTCATCATTATTTCCTCATCATAATCAGTGGCATCGTTTTGATCATCATGATTCCTTCATCATCATTATAGGCGTCATCTTTGACATCGTTTTCTTTTTTTTTAATCATGATCATTGGCATCATATCTGACATCGTTTTTTTGTCATCATGATCATTGGCATCATATCAGACATCGTTTTTTTTAAATCATGATCATTGGCATCATATCAGACATCGTTTTTTTGTAATTATGATCACTGGCATCGTATCTGACATCGTTTTTTTTTTATCATGATCATTGGCATCATATCTGACATCGTTTTTTTTTTAATCATGATCATTGGGTTCATCTCTGACATCGTTATTTTTTAATCATTGTCATTGGATTTATCTCTGAAATTGTTTTTTTTTTTTTTAAATCATCATTGGCATTATCTCTGACATCGTGAGATTTTCGTCGTTGTCAAAGCCATCATCCTGATCATCGTGATGTCTTCACCGTTACAGTTGCCATCATCTTGACCATCGTCATTTCTTTATCATGACAGTTGCCATCATCTTGACCATCGTCATTTCTGTATCATTACCACAGCCGTCATACTGACCATCGTCATTTCTTTATCATTACAGCTGTCATCAACTTTGTCACGTCATTTCTTCATGATTATCATTGCAATCATCTCTGTCATCGTAATGACACCACCACCACCATCACTACCATCACCACCACCATCATCATCATTATCCTCCTCTTCCCCCTCTTCCTCCTCCTCCTCCTCACTCTACCACTATCATTCCCCATCACCATTACTAACTACCATCACCACCACCACCACCATCATCACCACCACCATCGTCCTCCTCCTCCTCTTCCCCATCATCATCATCATCATCATCATCATCATCATCATCGTCCATCATCATCATCATCATCATCATCATCATCATCATCATCATCATCATCATCATCGTCATCATCATCATCATCATCATCGTCATCATCGTCGTCGTCGTCACCATAATTATCCCAGTACCACTGTCAAAACTATCTTCACAGTTATTGCCACCAACCTTATCACCAACACCATGACATACACAGGATCACCGCCTCCACCCACACGCATACACCTCCCCCTCCCTACCCTCTCCAACCCAGCTCCTCCCGACCCCCTCCAACTGTTCCCGCCCCCCCCCCCTACCCCACCCCCTTCCCAGAACAGTACGAGGGGATGAAGGATCGGGGTGGTATGTGTGTGAAGAGAGAGGTAAAGAAGGGCAGAGAGTGCGGAGGGGTGGGGTGGGGTGGGTGGGAGAGTGTGGATGACGGAGACGGGGAGGCCAGGTGACAGGGAAGTTGTCCCATCAGAAGATGATCACAGATCGATGAAGAGGCACGTGCGCTTTATCATTTCCGTGTCAGGACAGGTGCAAACGTGTGTCAATGACTTCCTGGTCCTCGTGCGTTCCGCCCACAGACATACAGAGTCTATATCTACACATGTGTGTCTGAGGTTCATCCGTCTGCATGGTGTGTGGGTGTGGACAAAGACTTTCAGTCTCATCTGACGAACCTGGCCTCAGGGTGCAGGGAGGGGGGGGGGGGGGGCAGGACCGGGAGGAGGAGGAGGAGGAGGAGGAAGACCTTTGATGTGGGCACAGGTGAGGAAGGGTGGAGGAAGAGGGAGGGGTGAGGGGTAGGGGTGGGTTGATGGGTGGGGGATGGGGACGGGAGGGAACAGGGATCGATAGTTTGATGCAGTGTGGTTTGGGTAGTTCTCTGTTTCTCTGTTCTGTCTGTGTCTCTGTCTTTCTCTGTCTGTCTGTCTGTCTGTCTGCATCCCCCTCTCTCTCTCTCTCTCTCTCTCTCTCTCTCTCTCTCTCTCTCTCTCCTCTTCTTGTGTCGTGTGTGTGTGTGTGTGTGTGTTGTGTGTGTGTGTGTGTTGTGTGTGTGTGTGTGTGTGTGTGTGTGTGTGTGTGGGGTTGTGGTGTGTGCTGTGGTGTGTGTGCTGTGTGTGCTGTGTGTGTGTGTGCGTGTTGCGTGTGTGTGTGGTGTGTGTGTGTGTGTGTGTGTGTGTGTGTGTGGGCGCGCCGCGCGCGCGCGCCCGCACGTGCGTGTTTGTGCGCGCTCAAGCACGCGTGGTGTGGTGGGTGCATGTGAGAGACTTGTGAAATAGATAGATAGACCAGCTGACAAAATAATACAACCACGAAGGTGGAGAGAAAGAGCACTAACTTGTCGCTGTTCAAAATTTGACATTTAGTGTAAAACTGTATGTGACTGCTAACTGGAAATAAATCTGTTTAAACCCATCATTAATGCAAAGATGGACTTCAAGGAGAGAGAGAGAGAGAGAGAGAGAGAGGAGAGAGGAGAGAGAGAGAGAGAGAGAGAGAGAGAGAGAGAGAGAGAGAGAGCACACGAACACGTACACAACAACACCTGCACCCTATAGAGTATTCCAGCCAGCGGGAGGAGAATCATCAAAGGGAAAGTCCATTCGTTCAGCAGCGGGCTGTTTAACAGTCTAGCATAAGATCGTGTTTCCCACACCATGTCGCCCTCTAGGGGTCAGGGTGGGGATGGGGGGTGGGGGTTGGGGGGGGGGGGGGCACGCATACAGTCACTGTCCGACTCCTGGCCTGCACCTGTGAACCTTGCCGCGTGGACTCCTGTGGCCCTCTCTGTAGATGAGGTTACCAGCGGCTTCAAGGTCGCCTCTATACCCACCCACAGTGATAGCAGG
>CM065729.1:24072608-24077608 GCA_033310375.1 Conus canariensis | reverse complement strand
CTCCTAGAGCAGATCCAGACACTGCAGACAGAGATGCTGCAGGTTCTAACATAATTTTGCAGGACAAGATAATTTCAGGTCGGAGATAAACTACCTGAAAATCAGACGTCTTTAGAAGATGTTTACCATCCTCCCCACCCCCCTCCTCTCTTCTCCGACCCCCCCCCCTCCCGCGTTCCTTTCTGGAATCAGAAGAAGAAAAAAAAAAAAACTCTTCCGACGCCAGCCAGCAATTCTGACAAACTTTCCAAGACAAAATAGTTATTACTGAAAGGGAAAATATATCAAATAAACAAACGGGTCACATTACCTTACAGATGAGTATTTTTTCACCATCATTATCATCATTTATATTAATCTATAAAAACGCACAAACATAGTCTTACACGCGACTACGTCTAATGTAAAAGACTTCAAATTGAACAACGAGTCTTTGGCTCAGACGCGTGCGCTCGCGCGCATATATATGCGCGCTCGGCGAGAGATTAGGGGAAAGGGAGTTGGGGCGGGGGAGAGGGAAGGATGGATAATGGGGAAGGGGGGGGGGGAAGAGGGGAGGAGGATTGTAACACATCTTCTATAGTTACCCGATTCCAGGTTAGTTTATCTCCAATCAGAAATTGTTTGTTCTGCGCTTGTGTATACGCATACGCGCATGTGTAAATAAATGTGCACATACAGACGAGTATATGTATATGCATACGCGCATGTGTAAATAAATGTGCACATACAGACGCGTCCATGGATACGCATACGCGCATGTGTAAATAAATGTGCACATACAGACGCGTCCATGGATACGCATACGCGCATGTGTACATAAATGTGCACATACAGACGCGTCCATGGATACGCATACGCGCATGTGTAAATAAATGTGCACATACAGACGCGTCCATGGATACGCATACGCGCATGTGTAAATAAATGTGCACATACAGACGCGTCCATGTATACGCATACGCGCATGTGTACATAAATGTGCACATACAGACGCGTCCATGTATACGCATACGCGCATGTGTAAATAAATGTGCACATACAGACGCGTACATGCACAGGCACAGACACACACACACACAAACACAGATCTTCCCTCCTTTCCTTCCTTCCATATGGCTCCTCCATCTCACAAACATACAGAGGTACACAAACATGCGAATGCACGCTCACCTTTTCACTGAAGACATCAGACCAACTCCCCATAGGCAGAAACGCGGAAGAGAAATCTAACGAAGTCACTGTGAGAGCAGAGCGTGAGCGGCCGATTTCTTTCCTTTATCTTACGAAGATGAGGATAATGAGGGCAGATGAAGATGACAAATCTGAAGTCACTGTTAGAGCACAGCGTGAACGGCCGATTTCTTTCCTTTATCTCGTGAAGATGAGGATACTGAGGGCAGATGAAGATGAAGATGATGCCGGATGATGCAGCCCAGGTACATTCTGGTTTGAGACAACGAGGCCATAGTTATATCCCGTCGTCAATCAACTCCGAGAAATGCAAACACCTGCAGTGCAATGCAAACACCTGCAGTGCAATTCAAACACCTGCAGTGCGAGGCAAACACCTGCAGTGCAAGGCAAACACCTGCAGTGCAATGCAAACACCTGCAGTGCAATACAAACACCTGCAGTGCAATACAAACAACTGCAGTGCAATACAATCACATGCAGTGCAATTCAAACACCTGCAATGCAACGCAAACACCTGCAGTGCAATGCAAACACCTGCAATGCAACGCAAACACCGACAGCGCAACACAAACACTTGCAGTGCAATGCAAACACCGGCAGTGCAATGCGAGCACCGGCAGTGCAATGCAAACACCTGCAGTGCAATGCAAACACCTGCAGTGCAATGCAAACACCTGCAGTGCAATTCGAACACCTGCAGTGCAATGCAAGCACCTGCAGTGCAATGCAAGCACCTGCAGTGCAATGCAAACACCTGCAGTGCGGGGAAACGTTGAGAAACAGTCTTGATGAAGCGGGTGATTCTTGACTCTTCTGATGCCTGTATTACAAGCGGACTCCAAAACACACCTGACACAAACTCATGGAACCAGTCTGGGCTGAACAAATCCACACTCAAATCTGTTCTCACAGGGTTTGAACCAACGACCCTCAGCACACCGGTCCGCCGAACTACTCCATACCATCTGTAATGCAGACCGTTTTAGTGACTGTCTTTTAGGCAAATGATGACTGCTTGTAACAGTTTCGTGAGCTGATTGGTCAAAACAGTCTGCAGCTTGATAAACAAAAATAAACCTGATAGTTTCTGATTAGTTAAGTATATGCATAGCTTGATAGATCAAAATAATCTGCGGCTTTATAGCTCACAATACACATTTCAGCGTAACTTCCGGTTAAAATAATGCACCTGCTTGATTGGTCAAAACAGTTTTTTAACTTGATTGGTTGAAATATTGCTTGAAGCGTGACGATTATTTAAAAATATTGCACCAGCTTGACTGGTTAAAGCCATCTGCGACGACGGTTGGTCGAAACACAAATTGTGGCGTGGCCGGATTTAAAAACGTACCAGCTTGATTGGTCGAGACGGTTTGTAACTTGACTGGTCAAAACAATCTACAATTTGACTGGTCAAAACTATCTGCAGTTTGACTGGTCAAAATAATCTACAATCTGAGTGGTCAAAATATTCTGCAATTTGACTGGTTAAAAAATTCTGCAATTTGACTGGTCAAAACATTCTGCAGTTTGAGTGGTCAAAGCATTGTGCAGTTTCGTCCGAGTAGCTCGTTGCATATGAAATGTTAGCGTGATTTGGCAAAATACCCGTTCTACATGAAGTATTAGGTGATTTGGCAAAATACCCGTTCTACGGTTGAATTCGTATTGCTGACAGCCGAGTCCAGCTGAACAGAGACACTGCAAACTCAAACAGTTTAAAGATCAAACGGATGCAAACTCAAACAGTTTAAAGACCAAACGGATGCAAACTCAAACAGTTTAAAGACCAAACGGATGCAAATTCAAACAGTGTCAAGACCAAACGGATGCAAACTGAAACAGTTTCAAGACCAAATGGATGCAAACTCAAACAGTTTCAAGACCAAACGGATTTCTTAGAAAGACACGCTCCAGCCAAATCTGATAAAACAACATTTATGCTTGACTGCTCTGAATCAGATGACGTTTAATGCTGAGGCGGTGGGCACAGGACAGAAGTAATGGAGCTTTACTGCCTTTAAAAACGTGATTTTCTCTTTTTGGATGATTTAGCCCACCGGCCCACACAAGGCCTTCTTAGGGCTGCTACAACATCGCAGGAAAAATTCTTCCCTGATCCCCCGACCCAATCGCCCGTTAAAAAAAAAAAAAAGCATACGCAAGAACAACTACAACAGCAACCAAAACACTAATAATCATAGCATATAGTCATATCAGCTTCTCCATACATGTTTTTTTGTGAGCAATGTGGACATATAAGAATGTATAAGAAAGGAGGGACCTTCCATGCACATTGTACAGTCCCCAGTGATTCTCAGCTCCTCAACACTGTGCCTCCCGCCTTGGCTTAAGGCTGTGTCAGACCAATTGACATAGCCTAGAACACCAAGGCTACATCAAAATGGTGTCACGCTCTGCGTAGTTATGCAGGGACTGTCTTCAGTCGTGATAAGCTCCTAGCATAACATTATCAGTCTCCCAAATCCCCCGAAGTCGGAGTGTGGCTGCCCACGTGGCCGGGTAATCAAAAACGGTCACACACGTAATGTTCTCATCCCCAGCTGATGCATTTGTACTATAGTGTTCAAGTACTTCGGCTGTTTGGATGATCCCTGGAGTCTTTTAGCCAGGGTACGACAACAACAACAACACTGTGCCTCCAGCACAAAGAAATGACACTGTTTGACCGTCTTGTCTCATTCTGGTGGTATTAAAGTACCGTTAGAGATTCCCGCCTCCCACCCTCCCGCGCGCTATCCGTCCCCACCACTCCCCCTAACTGGTCTGGCACGGCACTTCTTGTCAACTAAATCACCAGAACAGCTTGATATCCGCGAGAACTCGTCAGCTTGTTCTTGCTGCCAAGGATGTGAGAGGCACGGGGAGTAGAGAAACTAGGCACAAGACAAAAATTTAGATTAATCATGTGACTGCTGCTTCAAAGATCAGCGTTTAGATCTTTCTTTTTTTTTTTAAAATTATAATGAACCAATCAGAGAACGTTACGGCTATTTGTGGACCAATCACAAAAAGTTACAACTGTCGGCCATTTTGTCCTGCATGTGAGGGAGTCCAGTGACTGGTCTGGCGAACTGTCGCCTTTTCTTGACACCGCTCGCCACTAGGGTGTGTCATGTAACGCCGACACTGGCCACTAGGGTGTGTCATGTAACGCCGACACTGGCCACTAGGATGTGTCATGTAACGCCGACACTCGCCACTAGGGTGTGTCATGTAACGCCGACACTCGCCACTAGTGTCATGTAACGCCGACACTCGCCACTAGGGTGTGTCATGTAACGCCGACACTCGCCACAAACCCCCTCCAGGGTGTGTCATGTAACGCCGACACTCGTCACTAGGGTGTGTCATGTAACGCCGACACTCGCCAAGCCAGCGAGAAGTCTTGCCACCTCAACACTACGAAACACTGGACTGAGTTGAGTGTGGACATCAGAATGCCGTTAGTCTTTTCTTTGTGATGTCCAGAGACAGTCCGGTGGGAAAGGGTGTGCTGTCTGGGTGTTCTGTTCCTCTTCCCATGCCCTCCACCAGGGTTAAGTGGAACCGACATCGGATTTAGAGGCCGACAACTTCGCATGCACATCATTCACTGTCTCTCGTCAGCTCACAGAAAATCAAAGCGTCAAGGCTTTTTGGATAATGAATCGATTATTTACTGACAGGCACAACATTGTTCTCAGAACCTTTGAACAGCGTTCTTCATTTACCTGTCTACCGCAAGCTGCTTCCATACAGACAGGTCGAAATGACAGGAATGGGACTATTCGGGGACTATT
>CM065729.1:24042608-24070108 GCA_033310375.1 Conus canariensis | reverse complement strand
ATTCTCCAGGGAAAAACATTCCTTATCCTCAGGGAAACAGAGAAAACAGTTGTGATCCCTAGCAGAATAGTTGTGATAAGAATAGTTGATCCCTAGGAGAATAGTTGTGATCCCTAGGAGAACAGTGATCCCTATGAGAATAGTTGATCCCTAGAATAGTTGTGATCCCTAGAATAATTGTGTCCCTAGGAGAATAGTTCTGATCCCTAGGAGAATAGTTGTGATTAGGAGAATAGTGATCCCTAGGAGAATAGTTGTGATCCCTAGGAGAATAGTTGTGATCCCTAGTAGAATAGTTGTGATCCCTAGGAGAATAGTTGTGATCCCTAGCAGAACAGTTATGATTAGGAGAACAGTTGGGATTCTAAGGACACTGGCTGTTTTTTTTGTTTGTTTTTTCTTCCCCCTCTTATCCCCATTTTCATGGAGGATCATTGCTGATGTCGTGAGGAAAACGGATGTCATCGCAGTATGACGCTAGGACGCTGCCATGTCTACTTCTTTTACAGAATCTAAACAAAAACAAAACAAAACAAAACATAAAACACCCCACCCGAACTTGTAGGGGTACCTGTGAAGTTGGTGGGCTTAGGTGTGAGGGGCTTGTGTGAAGAGGGAAAAAGGGAGAAGGATGAACGGTGAGAAAAGGTGTGTGTGTGTGTGTGTGTGTGTGTGTGTGTGTGTGTGTGTGTGAGAAAAGGTGTGTGTGTGTGTGTGTGTGTGTGAGTGTGTGTGCGTGCGTGCGTGCGTGCGCGCGCGCGCGCGCGTGTGTGTGTGTGTGTGTGTGTGTGTGTGTGTGTGTGTGTGTGTGTGTGGCGCGCGCCGCGTGGTGTGTGTGTGTGTGTGTGTGTGTGTGTGTGTGTGTGTGCGCGCGCGCCCGAGCGCGCGCGCGCGCGCGCGCGCGTGTGTGTGTGTGTGTGTGCGTGGGAGGGGGGTGGGGGGGTGGCGGGGGAAGTGTCCCGTCCTCAGACCCTAAGTTACCAGTAGTACCGATACTTGATTTACCAAACATTCCACCACATGTCTATCAGTACCACTCCCCATTTCTTTGCTGATAGTATTTCTTTACTGCTTGGGACAATCTTTTCCTATTGCTGAATACAGCCCCCTCCCCCTCATCCACTCCCCATTTCCTGTCAAACAGCCTCAGCCATCACACCTACCTCCTCGCCTTTACCCCCTCCCCAATCCAATCCCTTCCCTGTCCCTGCACACACACACACACACACACACACACACACACACACATACACACACACAGATATATATATATATATATATATATATATATAGATATATCTTTATGTGTTTTTAACCGAAGGACTTCTAAAAAAAATTCACTGTAAACTATTCAAGGCTATAACAGATGAGAGAAATTCCGTTTTCAGACAGATGAAAAGCAAAGCATTGCATTGTGTTCACCTGAATTTTCTTTCTTTTTTTTTTCTTTGTTTTATCGGGACTAAAACTGTGAACATGTCCGTCATCGATACATCGTTTTCAGAAAAAAAAAGTCACCTATTAATTTAATACACATCAACCGGCTTACCAATTATATCTGACAAGCTTCATCTTTTTTTCATGATCCCTTATTAGCTTAGCTTCAGTGGCAAGAACAAAAAGACACTCTTTTGCCGTGGGTGGAAAAGTTTAAAAAAAAAAGAAAAAAAAAAGGACACGCGAAATTTCACCTGTAGTTACGAAGAACGGACACAGTGAATCACACAAACAAAAGAAACCCCTTCAAAAAGTAATCAATCAAATTCATTATGTTTAAACCAACAACAGCTTTATGTCACATGTTGATCAAGACGGTAAGTACGCAATATGAGAAAAAACCCGTTAATAAATAATGACAATCTTGCTGTGGCACGCACACACAGACACTCGTCAGTCAAAAGCAGTCGCTTCTTTCTCCTCCAGTCCAACGTCAACAGTCTGCCGCTACAAATCTGCGAACACAACCCTGACGATATAGATGGCGTGACTTGCAATATGGTATTGTATTGTGTTGTACTGTACTGCATTGCAGTGTCTTGTATTGCATTGTGTTGTCCTATATTGTACGACTTCTAGGTACAGCACCACCATTTTTGTATTGTGTTGTACTATATTGTATAACTTCTAAGTACAGCACCACCTTTTTTTTGTATTGTGTTGTACTATATTGTAAAACTTCTTAAGTACAGCACCACCTTTTTTGTATTGTGTTGTACTATATTGTATAACTTCTAAGTACAGCACCACCTTTTTTTGTATTGTGTTGTACTATATTGTATAACTTCTTCTAAGTACAGCACCACCTTTTTTGTATTGTGTTGTACTATATTGTCTAACTTCTAAGTACAGCACAGCCTTTTTCTGCCTGTCCTGTCTTCCATGTCCAAATAGGTATTCCAACAGGATTTTTGCCAGGGACAGCAATCACCATAGTTGCCGTGGATTCTTTTTCTGCACGCAAGCCCGTAGTTTATCATCTCATCGAATCAGACTACCCACCACCAATGCCCCTGCCAACGACTTCGACGGCCCTGCCGACCTGTCAAGACCTCTCAGTCGTGAAGGTCGTAGCCTGATCTTCCACGACTACAAGAAGTAAAAGTAAGTGTCAGTCATATGTAGTTTTGGACCGATATTGAATGGAGCAATCACACGATCTTTCCGCGACCTGTAAGACTGCTATACAATCTTCTTCACAAACGATGTGAGAGTTCCTGACGACACACGAGATGTTCAAGGGGACTAGCCTACGACACTCGTACGACACTCGCAAACAGATCGCATCTACCTCACAAGTGGTTTACGAGTGTCCCGACTTTTTGCCGCCTACTTTCGCTTGGAAGGGTGGTACGTTGAGTATTGCGCATGCACAACAACCGGTGTACGATCGATTTTGACCCGCCTTGTGAATGGAGACTAACACGAGTATAAGCCATGAATTACTGCATTTTTCTTTAAGGAACTTGATGAGCATATTCCGACTTTTTAAAGAGTTCGGTAGTAATCTGGTCGTAGACCACTCTTTGCCTAGGTGTGACTGGGGCTCTAAGGTCTAATGGGGAGGAGGGTTAAAACTCTTGAGACTGGAACCACACACCCAGGCTTCTCTCACTTCCTAAGGTTTAATGGGGAGGAGGGTTAAAACTCTTGAGACTGGAACCACGCACCCAGGCTTCTCTCACTTCCAAGCGGCGTGTGTAATCCACCAGCCCCAATATTATGTGTACAACGGTTACCTTCCAGTCTTCTAAAATGTGACTTCTTTTTGAGGGGAAAGGGGTGGGGTGTGGATGAGGGAGGGGGTGCCGTGGGGGGGGGGGATGGTTTTAGGTGCAGCCGCAATGACCCCGTTACCTCCTCTAAGGAGGTCATGTTTTTCTCTGTGTCTGTTGGTCTGTCTGTGTGTCTGTCAACAAAATGACGTAAAAACTTTTGAACCGATTATAACGAAACTTGGACGAACTCACTGAATTATCCGCATCAAAGGGTGGTTCCACTCTTTTTAAAGTCGGCTGGGCGATCAACAACATGGGTGAAATGGATTGTAGCATTTGTTTCAGTAATAAGAACTTCAACAATGTGTAGGTTGTGTTGTTTCCAGAGCAGAAGGAGACATAGCTGTCGTGAATGTTGCTGTCATGTCCACGTTTGTACACATTACATTTAAGTCACAACCTTTTGGAAACTAGTCCATTTATTATCATTATTTGATATGGTTCCAGTTATTTTTCATGCTGTTTCTCGTACAGTCCCCCCCCCCCCCCCCCCATCTCTTCCTTTTTTCGACAATCGAATCTTTAGGTAAGTCGTTTTTCATGACTTGTGAGTTGACTTCAACGTAGTGACAGCCCTGATAAGACCCTTTGCGTCGGCTGGGCTATAAGCAACATGACCTTACCTTAAGTATTTCTGAAATTCTGAAACATAAGCGAATTAAAGAAAGGCGGAGGCAGACGACAACACCCATCACCCCAGGCTGTTGGTCTGATACAACGACAATACCCATCACCCCAGGCTGTTGGTCTGCTAAAATGACACACCCATCACCCAGGCTGTGGTCTGCTAAAATGACAACACCCATCACCCCAGGCTGTTGGTCTGCTAAAATGACAACACCATCACCCAGCTGTTGTCTGCTAAAATGACAAACCATCACCCCAGGCTGTTGGTCTGCTAAAATGACAACACCCATCACCCCAGGCTGTTGGTCTGATACAATGACCATGAACGTGCAGCAGCGGTGACAGAAGGTGAGGAAGACAGCTGTTGGTCTGATACAATGACAATGAACTGTGCAACAGCGGGGACAGAAGGTGAGGGAGGGGAGAAAAGGTGAGGAAGACCAGCCACGACCCTTACCCGCTTCTCCACCCCGTCCCCAACAAGCGGGTGTGCATTCCATTCCCCTGGCAGGCAGCAGTCAAGACCAGAGGCATGAACCTGCTGTAAACGTCTCATTGCGTCCCCCTGTATGCACTGAGCCTTTTTTTTCTGTCCTCTTCTCTTCTTTTTCTTTCTGTCTTCCGAAGGTTTCGCATTGCCAGTTGTTGTGTAACTTAAAACAACTTGAGTTTTGGCAACCTGTGATTTACGACCCCCTCGGCTATTAACCCCTCGCCCTCCGCGGCCAGACAACGGCCAATTTCCCCTGGGACCGTCTTCAGCATTGGGGCCGTCTCTCGCAGCGGTCTTCTTAGCAGCCTTTTCATGCTTTAGCGACAACAATGACATCAGGAAAACGCACGGCCAATGAGTTCTTCTTTCTTTTTTTTTTTTTCAAACCGGCAGGTGTTCCAGATTTGAGACGCTATGGCATCTGTCTGTACTGTCAATACCAAAACTATGCGATCAAGGTCAATAGGAAAAAAAAGCAGGTTAGCGTCGCACATTCCTGGCTTGGGGGTCATAGGTTCGAATCCCATCAGAGACCACTCCCTGTAGATTTCAGATGCCGCGAATGCAGCAGAAAAGGTCAGGACGTGGCTGTGGAAAGGAGCCAACACTGAGCGGCAGCACTAACGAATAAAGGGTTGATATGTTCGTGCACTTCCCACTCCAACCCAGAGAATCAGAACATTAACATTGCAACACTAATGTTCGTGCACTTCCACTCCAACCAGAGAATCAGAACATTACCACTGCACACTAATGTCGTGCACTCCACCCAACCCAGAATCAGAACATAACATTGCAACACTAATGTTCGTGCACTTCCACTCCAACCCGAGAATCAGAACATTAACATTGCAACACTAATGTTCGTGCACTTCCCACTCCAACCCAGAGAATCAGAACATTAACACTGCAAACTAATGTTCGTGCACTTCCCATCCAACCAGAGAATCAGAACATAACACTGCACATGGGCATTCAGAGACGAAGGCCTCTGCCACGTTCAGAAGGATCCTGGACCCCTCCTTACATCCCAATCCTCATCAATGCCATGGCCAAGTGGAAATGTGGGGGTGTTGTGTTCAAATCGTGCCATCACTCTTTCTAGAAAACACGGACTCTCAAAAGCTCCAGCGCTTGCCCCTCCTCCCCCCTTCACCCCACTGAAATAAAATTCTGGCAAAAAATTATATATGTTCAACAAAATTTGTTTCAAATAAATACCAATTCTTATCTTGGATGTTTCTTTCCCCTAAATATGTATTCATATGGTAGATGCATTTTTTTTTTTCAAATTCCTATGGTCTCATTTTCTATAACAATGACTGCGTGGCACTAGATAATGGGTAATCCCCAAAACTGGAATCATATCCGAATGATTTTGACAAGGGTGAGCAAAAAGATTGCTCGGATTTTAAGATGAAGAAAGACTGCTCAGATATGACGAAAGTGTTAATAATCAAATGTTTGATTTCATCAAGAGCAGCAATGTAGTTGGCGAGGAGGGTGGTGGAGTGCACATGTCATTGCTGGTTAGCGTTTCACTTTGAGCGGCGGTCACTGTAAGACGACGTCGTACATAGTCTCTGTAGTACTTTGAAAGTAGAAACAAACGACAGCATTTAAAAAAATAACACTCAACCATCCAATTTCAACCTTTCACACAACACACAAAATGTACAAATTAAATGACTATGATTACATAGAATATACCAAGTGTTCACTGACAATAATGTGGACTGTTTTTTGTACCGGCCACATTTTGAGGTATTTGCGAGTAAATGAGTCAATGGGTGTTTAGTCAACGTGAACACCGACAAAGAACAACCTTTACTGGATGACTAATGGATGTAAGTTCTCTCTCTTGACACTGTCGTTTTCGCTTGTTCTATATTTAATTTTGTTGAGAAATTGGAGATCTGCTCCACAACTAATATCCTATATATGTATAATGGAAAAACCCACAACTTACTCTGGTTTTCTGTAACTTTTGATGCAACACTAGACGAGTCTGAAATCATGGCTTCAATGCTTACATTCCAAACAAACGAACTAAAAAAAAAAAAAAAGGAAAAAAAAAACTTCGCTGATTAAAATGCATCCTGTAGTTTGCATAACAGAAAACAACCATAACATGTATTTATAAGTATGTAAATGTCAAAGAAATATTGAGCTGCTTGTCAGTGCGTGTGCAGTTATCATACATGTACGTCAATTACACCGTAAACCGAGTTAGCAATTTTGAAATATATTTGAGTGAGAGAGAGGGTATGTCTATGAGTATGAGTGCCATTTTTTTCTGTTAGTGCACTCTCCCCTCCCCCCCCCCTTCCCCCCTCTTTCTTTGCCCCCAAGAATCAATTAAACCAAAAATTTTAAAAAAAAACAAAAAAACAGTCACTGAGGTGGTTTGGGGAAAAAAAACTGTTCACAAAGAGCTGACGGACCCCAGTCTACAACTCCTCCAGTTATTCATCGGTAGAAGTGCACACGCTCTGTAAACAAACACTTCACTGTTTCTTTGTCACACACGTTAGTAGCTTTGGGTTCGACATACACGTATTGCTGAAGTAGTGTCTTCAATCCTCCTCGCAGTTCGTCTCATGGCGAGAGAGCGAGAGAGGGAGAGAGAGAGAGAGAGAGAGAGAGAGAGGAGAGAGAGAGAGAGAGAGAGAGAGAGAGAGACAGACAGACAGACAGACAGACAGACAGACAGACAGAGAGGAAGGGGATGGAGGGAGGAGCACAGAAAAAAACCACATACACACACGCACTTCAACAAGGATGTCCGCAGGACAAGACTTTGCATGTCACAGGTATAGCAGGGGGGGGGGGGGGAGCTGGGGGAGGGAAACCACAACAGTCAGCATGTCTACGTCCATCAGTGGCAGACCGAAGGGCCACCTTCTCCCACGTCCGCACTGGGGCAAGTGTAAATGCACACCATCTACATATGCCACGGCGCATTCCTCGCCAGTCCCAACGATCCATTGCCTTGGACTGTATGGGCCAGGTGCGAAAGAGTTGGCCATCACTGTGCAGGTGATGGTGCATGAGTACACGTCCAGTCTTTGTGCCATGGTGAAGCCTGCATCAGTCACCGTCTCCAACACATTGATGTGATCAGCATTTTTCGGAACAAAGGGGAAGGGTTGGGTTTGGAGGAGGTGGAGGGGGCTAGGAGGTTGGGATGGTGCGGTGGGGGGGGAGGATGGGGTGGGGGTGGGGGTGGGGGTAAAAGGTCGGGGGATGAGGGTAGGACCTGTTCCAGAGGGCCACCACCTTCTTCGGAGTAAGACTTGACAAAGCACACAAACTGAAGCTGTATAACCCTGGTCATGTCTCTCTCTCTCACTGAGCCAAGGTGTCCAGCATCTTTGTTCTCCTGAGACCGACGCAATGTTATTCACAGAAAAATGAAAAAAAAGGATTAAAAAAAAACCCTGTCTCGACATCTACCCCTACCCCCTCGTTTTGTCTGGCGACACTTTAAAGTTGAACGCATAGAGATAGAGCTTCCTTGTCAACACTTTGAGGATGATGCCTGTACTTCTGAAGTGAACAGGACGCACTGCATAAACACCAACCACCAATGTCAGTATGATACTACCCCCCCCCCTCCACCTCCCACTTCCTCTCCCTCTCATTCCAACACAGAGTTGCACGGATGAAAACGAACGCGCTCATCAGGTACCCAGCACGTCTTCAGGATAATCCCACCTCAAAGCTCGTGCCCAGCCTCATCTGAGTCTCATCATCGAACCAGGCGACGAACACAACGTCAACCACACCGACGCAACGCACACCACGCACCACCACCACAACGGCACCGTCCGCCACGACACCCACGATACCGACACCGCCGCTGACGCCGAGGAGGAGAACATCTCATCGTACGGCTCCAGCGTACTCCGGCTGGACTGCACGGCCTTGTCCGGGTCCAGCCTCAGCACGTCCTTGAGGGCGCCCAAGGCGGCCAGCGTGAAGTTCTTGTCCCCTGTGGCCAGCAGGTCGAAGACGCACGAGTCGAAGTAGAAGTCCACCAGGCCGGTCTGGCGGCACATTTCCTCCGCCTCCTGGCGCGAGATGGTCTGACGGCGGCCGGAGGGGGACGCGGCCTCTTCGTTGCGCAGGTGCTCGAGGCGGTCCCTGCGCTGGGCCAGGTACTGCTTGTAGTTGATCTGCTCGCTGGGAGGGCAGCCTTTGGTGCACAGTTCAGGCTCGTGGCTGTGCTGGCCCCCGCTCCCGTTGACCAGCTCCTCGGGCGTGTGGATGGCGAAGGTGAAGTAGCGGCCGATCTGGCGCACGATGATGGTGGTGGACACGTACAGCACGTGGATCTCCACGTGGCGGTTGGGCTCCACCTCCTTGACGAAGACGCTGCCGTAGGGGCCGAACGACGTGTTGCCGTCCTCGAAGGCTCCCGGCAGGGAGTCGGTCTGGGCCTGGTAGGTGTGGTAGTGGGCCGAGCCGCAGTCTGGGTGGCTCTTCACGATCACAGTCAGCTGAAACACACACACACACACACACCAGTGTCAACACCATGCAAACACAGGATGGTTACGATTCTAAGCCACCTTGTTTTCGCTCTCAACTTATCAACTTCATGATTAAGGTGACAAAATTCCTCCACATAAATAAAAAATTTACATTAACGAGGAAATGTTTGGAACACAAAATCCGGCATGTATCTTAAGAATTTACTTTGTTTTTCATTTTTTTAACATACATGCCGGATTTTTCGTGTGTGTACTTGTGTAGCTATGATTTATCTAAATGTTACTCATGACAAGTGTGAAAGTGATGGCGGTGAAGTCCACTGTTGTTGTTGCTGTTGTTCTTGGTTGTGGTGATGGGGGTCGATAGATAAGTCAATGAAATGACCACGCTGAAGACAAGTTTTTATAAATGTGAGCGAATAAAAAAGCCAATTGCGTGCGATGTTAACATTTAAAGGTATAATTCGTAAATTCACAGGTACACACAAAATCTTCGTGAAGGCTTAACACACGATGACACATACAGGTAAAAAACGGCTCCATTCACAGGTGAAGCACTAACACACGCACTGACACATACAAGGGAAGCACTAACACAGGCACTGACACATACAAGGGAAGCACTAACACAGGCACTGACACATACAAGGCGAAGCACTAACACAGGCACTGACACATACAAGGTGAAGCACTAACACAGGCACTGACACATACAAGGTGAAGCACTAACACACGCACTGACACATACAAGGTGAAGCACTAACACACGCACTGACACATACAAGGTGAAGCACTAACACAGGCACTGACACATACAAGGTGAAGCACTAATACACATACAAGGTGAAGCACTAACACAGGCACTGACACATACAAGGTGAAGCACTAACACAGGCACTGACACATACAAGGTGAAGCACTAACACAGGCACTGACACATACAAGGTGAAGCACTAACACAGGCACTGACACATACAAGGTGAAGCACTAACACAGGCACTGACACATACAAGGTGAAGCACTAACACAGGCACTGACACATACAAGGGAAGCACTAACACAGGCACTGACACATACAAGGTGAAGCACTAATACATACAAGGTGAAGCACTAACACAGGCACTGACACATACAAGGCGAAGCACTAACACAGGCACTGACACATACAAGGTGAAGCACTAATACATACAAGGTGAAGCACTAACACAGGCACTGACACATACAAGGTGAAGCACTAACACAGGCACTGACACATACAAGGTGAAGCACTAACCACGCACTGACACACACTGCCAGCTCCTCTTCCACTGAGGCCCAGCCCACTGCACACGACCCTTACTGGGCTGTTTCCATGGTAACAGAAAACAACCTCCCTTGTTCAAAATAACAACTACAGCAACAACAATGACAGCAGGCGTACAACAGCCATGTTTACATATACACGGTTTACAGCACTTCACAAATCTAATTTTTAGCACTGACACCCTTACGCTGGGGTGGAAAAAACAATCGGCCGCATTGTGCTGTGCATCTGCTTAAATTTTCGCAGTAAGTGCGCGCGCGCGCGCGCGCGCGCACACACACACACACACACTCTCTCTCTCTCTCTCTCACGTTCACTGACGTACAAAATTTACGAAGAAGAGAAAGACAGAAAGAAAAGAAAAGAAAAAAAAAAGAAAAATGAGGACAAAAACAACAACAACAACAACAAAAAGGAAAAGGAACAAGACAAACAAGCCAAGAAACGTGGGCCAGCGGGTCTGAACACAGCTTTGGCTTCGTTCCCGTTCAACTCTTAAGGGAAGCCTGACAGATGGCGAGATAAACTCCTAATACCTTCTCGCCTCCAATGCATACAAATGGCACCATCATGCATCCACAGCCAGAGTTTTCTCTTTAGAGAGGGGTGTGTGTGTGTGTGTGTGGTGTGTGGTGTGTGTGTGTGTGTGTGTGTGTGTGTGTGTGTGCGCGTGCGTGCGTGCGTGCGTGGGGGTGTGGTGCGTGTGTGTGTGTGTGTGTGTGTGTGTGTGTGTGCGTGTGTGTGTGCGTGTGTGTGTGTGTGTGTATAGAGAAGGGGCCGGGGATAGGGGAGGAGGGGGGGGGGGGGAGAAGGAAGGGGGAGTAATACATCCTTGCCCAGTCCCCTAACTTCCTTCGCATAAAAATCACTTGAACTGAGAATGTCCGATGCGGGGGTGAGGAGGGGAAGTGGGGGTGGGGGTTGGGGGTGGGGTGGGGGTGGAGGTGATCACAACGAAAACAAACTAGCTCTGTGTTCAAACTTCATGTTTTTTTTTTAACTTTTTTTTTTTTTTTTTAAACAACCAACAACTTTAATGATTTGAAATAAGCCTTTCCCTAAATGACTGAATGATTTCACTGAGAGGTGAATCACAGTATGGACCATTTCCTGTTGGCTAAATATGTCGGTATCAAAAGCCATGGTGGTTACACCGCCAAGTGGTCAGCGACAAGCACCGCCGTTCATCAACAACCGTTCCTTTCTCCGGGTGGTGATGGGTAAAGTAGGCTGAACAGCTGCCCCTCTCTTTCCCTCTGTGCACAGCGCGCGTGTGTGTTTTTTTAAGTATGCAGACGCGTGCGTGCATAAGAGAGAGAGAGAGAGAGAGAGAGAGAGAGAGAGAGAAGAGAGAGAGAGAGAGAAGAGAGAGAGAGAGAGAGAGAGAGAGAGAGCAGGAGAGTAATAAGGGCAATAACCTCTACCACCCCCCCCCCCTCCTCCATCCCCAAACCCCTCGAAGGGAAGTTGTAACCAGTCGATTCCTGACATGCTATCAAACGAAAACAACATTTTAAAACATCAATCAACAGCATGTTAACCTCTTTATTCTGAAAGCTTTATAAATACAAGCTCACAGCGAAGCGCTTATGAATAATGAAGTCGGCTGTGGATGACAGCATAAGCAGTCAACGCGTGCGTGCATCAGAGAGAGAGGAGAGAGAGAGAGAGAGAGAGAGAGAGAGAGAGAGAGAGAGAGAGAGAGAGCGAGAGAAAGAAAGAGAGAGAGAGAGAGAGAGAGAGGGGGGGAGGGGGAGGTATACATGAAGAACAGAAAGGAGAATGACTCTGGCAGGACGGTCGAAATTTCATGACGAGAACAGTACCAGGACCAGCAATAGGTTGAAGGGAGGCCGAAGAACAAAATCAAGGAGACTATGAAGATGACGACGACGACGACGACGACGACGTCGAAGAAGAAGAAGAAGAAGAAGAAGAAGAAAGACATGATGACAATGAAGATGAAGAAACAGCAGAAAAAACAACAACAACAACAAAAAAAAAAGACCAATAAGGAAGAGAAGAAAACAACAAGGTCTGTGGAGGGTTTTCACTGGAGCGCACGAAAGACGAGCACATAAAGGAAACGGGGTTGTCTATGTTTTCGCACCAAACTGGCATTCCTCAACACACACACGCACACAACCCTCTGACAGGAAATACATAAAAGTGGCAGGGCCGAGAGAAAGGAGAAAGGGAGGGAGGGAACGTGTGGGTGGGTGGGTGGGGGTGAGGAAGATGAGGTAGGGAGGGATGAGCGTGAGGTTGGGAGGGAAGCGGGTAAAAGCATGGGTCTGGTGGTAGGGGGAGAGAGAGAGGGGGGGGGGAGAGAAAGAGAGAGAGAGAGGGGGGGGGTCTGGGGAGAGAGAGAGAGAGAGAGAGAGAGAGAGAAGCGAGAGAGAGAGAGAGAGAGAGAGAGAGAGAGAGGCGCCTGGGGGAAGCGAGAGAGAGAGGGGGCATTCTGGGGGAAGAGAGAGAGAGAGAGAGAGAGGGAGAGAGGGAGACAGAGAGAGAGAGAGAGAGAGAGAGAGAGAGAGAGAGAGAGGGGGGGGGGGAGGCAGGCAGCAACAGAAACAAACTATCTCAAATGCTTTGGCGAAACACAAGCCAGACAAAGATTGGGGGTACCCGGGCCTCCCCCCTTCCTGCCTTGCAAACGACGGAATTACACAAGCACAAGGCAATTGAAGATATTATCGCCAGTTTTTTCGCCTCCTGAACGCAAACCCTTTTCCAATGTAACCGAGCTCAAGGGCTAGAGGGTCGAGGGGCAGGGGGATGGGGGCGGAGGTGGGGAGGGGGGGGGAAGAGTTAGGAGAGTGGGAAAGGAGCCTGAAGCGGGGAGAGAAGGGGGAGGGAGTAGGAGAGAGTAGGGCAGGAGGTGATGAAGTTACCCAAGAGCAGAGTAGGGTGGATGCAGGGGTAGAGGAGGGTGGTAGGGGGGTAGGGGTGAGGGTGGTTCTTTCAGTTTACCGTCCTCAGACATCGGTGCTGAGTCGGATCACATTCTACACATGCCAAAGCGAGGAGAGACAGACAGACCCTCGGCCACCGATGAAGGACCTTCTGCAGACACCACGAGAAGAGAAAGGGGCTGCAACTGTCAAAAAAACACCAAACATAAATAAAAACAAAATAAATAAACAAAACAATGGCTGATCTCACAAATCACATGACGTGATCATTATGATTGCAGCCACCCTTGATTGAAAACACTGAAAGTATTGAACAGGTAAGGGTCCCATGACGTGATCATTATGATTGCAGCCACCCTTGATTGAAAACACTGAAAGTATTGAACAGGTAAGGGCCCCATGACGTGATCATTATGATTGCAGCCGCCCTTGGTTGAAAACACTGAAAGTATTGAACAGGTAAGGGCCCATGACGTGATCATTATGATTGCAGCCGCCCTTGGTTGAAACACTGAAAGTAAAGAACAGGTAAGGGACTCGATTGTCGAGGACTGATCGGCAGTTATATCTTTCAAATATAAACTATTGCAAATATCGCCGGCTGGACGCTGATTACAAACACTGAAGCGACAACGGGTCGAACACTGGAATATCAATCACAGCGGAGCAGACAACAGCTGCCAACAGTGTAACACATCCACAGGAGAAATGGAGGAAAGGATTGCAGGCGGCGATGACTGAAGACATTAGACATGTCAAGAAAGGCAGACAGGACTCTATGTGTTAACGGTGGAACACTTTCTTGTCAGAAAACTCTGTAACAGCTGACGACTGGGCCCATGAATATCAAGAAAGGACAGGACTGTAACTGTTGGTTATCCGCCCATTGATATAAACAGAGGCGAAAAGGGGTGCCATTGTTGATAATGGACACATCAGTATCAAGAAAGGACAGGACTGAGGCTGTTGGTTATTCGCCCATTGATATAAACAGAGGTGAAAAGGGGTGTCATTGCTGATAATGGACACATCAGTATCAAGAAAGGTAAAAACGGCTTGACTGTTGGCCGCTGAACACGTCAATATCGAGTAAGCAGTAAACACATTGTAATTGCTGACGAATTAACACATGAAGAAATGAGGTAGTGACTATCACTGCATATGATTCAACACATGAAATGAGGTAGTGCTACCACTGCATGTGATTCAACACATGAAGAAATGAGGTAGTGACTATCACTGCATGTGATTCAACACATGAAATGAGGTAGTGACCATCACTGCATATGATTCAACACATGAAATGAGGAAGTGACTATCACTGCATATGATTCAACACATGAAATGAGGTAGTGCTACCACTGCATGTGATTCAACACATGAAGAAATGAGGTAGTGACTATCACTGCATGTGATTCAACACATGAAATGAGGTAGTGACCATCACTGCATATGATTCAACACATGAAATGAGGAAGTGACTATCACTGCATGTGATTCAACACATGAAATGAGGAAGTGACCATCACTGCATATGATTCAACACATGAAATGAGGAAGTGACTATCACTGCATATGATTCAACACATGAATGAGGTAGTGCTACCACTGCTGTGATTCAACACATGAAGAAATGAGGTAGTGACTATCACTGCATGTGATTCAACACATGAAATGAGGTAGTGACCATCACTGCATATGATTCAACACATGAAATGAGGAAGTGACTATCACTGCATGTGATTCAACACATGAAATGAGGTAGTGACTATCACTGCATATGATTCAACACATGAAGAAATGAGGTAGTGACTATCATTGCATAATCATGATTCAACACATGAAGAAATGAGGTAGTGACTATCATTGCATAATCATGATTCAACACATGAAGAAATGAGGTAGTGACTATCATTGCATAATCATGATTCAACACATGAAGAAATGAGGTAGTGACTATCATTGCATAATCATGATTCAACACATGAAGAAATGAGGTAGTGACTATCATTGCATAATCATGATTCAACACATGAAGAAATGAGGTAGTGACTATCATTGCATAATCATGATTCAACACATGAAGAAATGAAGTAGTGACTATCATTGCATAATCATGATTCAACACATGAAGAAATGAAGTAGTGACTATCATTGCATAATCATGATTCAACACATGAAGAAATGAAGTAGTGACAATCACTGCATATGATTCAACACATGAAGAAATGAGGTAGTGATTGTCACTGCATATGATTCAACACATGAAGAAATGAGGTAGTGATTGTCACTGCATAATTATGATTCAACACATCAGTATCGAGAAAGGGGGGAAGGGCTGCAACCGTGATAATTACACCCTTGAATATCAGGAAAGGGCCGAAGGGCAGCAACTGTCGTCGGTGAAACTCATGACTATTAGATAAGGAAGAAAGGGCTACATGTGTTGAAGATTAACCCCATGGATGTCATACGTCAGAAAGGGGGGAAGAAGTGTCGTTGTTGACGATCTGACACATGGCTATCACAAAAGGGGCAAAAGGGCTGCAACTGTTGTTGATTGGGGAACGGGATGCGACTACTGACCGTTGAACATCGAGAAAGGGGGAATGGGCTGAAACTATTGTCGATTAAATCCTTGAATATCAAGATATGGGTGAAAAGTCTGTAACTGTTGTTGAATAAACCCAAGATTAACAAGAAAGGAAAAAATGGCTGCAACGACTGTTGATTAAACTTGTTAACAGCTACCAAGAGAGGAGGAAAGGGCCGCAACTGCCGATGACTGAAGCAACAATATCATGTGTGTGTGAGTGAGTGTGTGTGTGTGTGTGTGTGTGTGTGTGTGTGTGTGTGTGTGTGTGTGTGTGTGTGTGTGTGTACGTACGTAAATCGCTGAAGTGTGTCTTTCTTGCAACTGGTGCCTTAAAAAAACAACAACAACAAACAAACAAAAAAAAAAACACCCAAACACGCAGTTCTCCCGTTGGTCTGCCAGTGTGACCGACTTGGCGCCAGTGTCTGAGGGTTGAGAGGTCAGCGGAGGGCAGGGAGGTGGAGTGTGGGGCGAAGACCCAGCACACCGTGCACAGAGAGTTACCTCCCTGCTAAATCGTGTCATACCTGATTCCCTGACTGGACTGACAACTGCGCATGCGCGTATGAGTTGAGATTTTGTAACTCTGTGGAGAGAGAGAGAGAGAGAGAGAGAGAGAGAGAGAGTGTGTGTGTGTGTGTCCTGGCTACTGAGGAGAGAGAGAGAGAGAGAGAGAGAGAGAGAGAGAGAGAGAGAGAGAGACAGACAGACAGACAGACAGACAGACAGACGCAGACAGAGAGGGTCCTGGCATCTGAGAAGAAAGAAAGAGAGAGAGAGAGAGAGAGAGAGAGAGAGAGAGAGAGAGAGAGGAGAGAGAGAGAGAGAGAGAGAGTTGACTGAAAGAGAGATCCTTGCCTCCACGTTTCTTACTCTTCGCTGTTCAGTCAAGATGCTGCTGCTTGGATGCACTCCCTGCATGCATGATGCGCAGCCCACACTGTTCATGTATGCACACGTTTTCGCCTCATTCCGCAAACCCGGTGGAAGGAACCCAGCCTATGAACCATCCCCCTGCCTGAAGTCCACACAGTGCCTTAACAATACTTCTCTGGGGGGATTCAACAGCCTATGAACCACCCCCTGCCTGAAGATCACACAATGCCTGTAACAATAATTCTCTGGGGGGATTCAACAGCCTATGAACCACCCCCTGCCTGAAGATCACACAATGCCTGTAACAATAATTCTCTGGGGGGGATTCAACAGCCTATGAACCACCCCCTGCCTGAAGTGCACACAGTGCCTGTAACAATAATTCTCTGGGGGATTCAACAGCCTATGAACCACCCCCTGCCTGAAGACCACACAGTGCCTGTAACAATAATTCTCTGGGGGGATTCAACAGCCTATGAACCACCCCCCTGCCTGAAGTGCACACAAGGCCTGTAACAATACTTCTCTGGGGGGATTCAACAGGTCTCCTTCGCCTTCAGCGAGGACGAGCGTCAGACCACTGAGCCACCCGCAAGACTTAAGTCCCTTGAAGAAGGAGGAGGAGGAGAAGGAGAGCTTTCGGCCAGGGGAGAGGAAGCCCAGGCAGACGGCGAGGTGCCGCCATGTCTACCATCGATAATGACGCCGTCGTCTTCCAGCCTGTTAACCTTTGCCGACAATTTCTTGTCACACGCGCAGACTCTCTCTCTCTCTTTCTTTCCTTCCCCCCCTCTCTCTTCCTCTCTCTCTCTCTCCACACACACACACACACACTCTCTCTCTCTCTCTTTCTTTCCTTCCCTCTCTCTCTCTCTGACACAACACACACACACACACACACACACACACACACACACACACACACACCCACACCCACTCTTACACATTTCTCTCCTTTCTATTAGCCGTACAGTAACTTCTTTTTCCTTTTCCTCCTTCTTTTTTCTTCTTCGACTTCTTCTGCTCCGCCCTCTCATCTTCTCTGTTCCGACTTTTTTTTGTTGCTTTCTTTTCTTTTCTTTTTTTTTTCTTTCTCTTTCTTCAATGCGCGTGTTGACCTCACGTCAACGATTACGTCCCTTCCTCCTCGCCTTCCCCCATTCCCCTAGATGGCGCGGCTAAAGGGCGGGTTATCCAGGAGGCGTTGCGGTGTGGGCAAATCAAGATGGGGATCTGTTGGTTTGCGTGCCCCGTGTCAGTCCGCCAACACCTCCCCCCCCCCCCTTTGGTTTACATTTCTTTTCCCTTCGGCGTGTGCGAGGCTTCTTTTATTTCTGGCTATATTTGGGGGTTGAGAGAGATGTGTGTGTGTGTGTGTGTGTGTGTGTGTGTGTTGTGTGTGTGTGTGTGTGTGTGTGCGTGTGCGTGCGTGCACGCGTGTGTGTGTATGTGTGTGTGTGCGCGCACGTGTGTGTGTGTGTGTGTGTGTGTGTGTGTGTGTGTGTGTGTGCACGCACGCGTGTGTGTATGTGTGTGCGCGTGTTAGTGGAGAGAGAGAGAGAGAGAGAGACAGAGAGAGAGAGAGAGAGAGAGAGAGAGAGAGCGTGAGAGAGGGGGCGATAGAGATACAGACGAAAAGAGACAGAAAAGACTAGCCTTCATCTAACTGTTGTTGCATTACCACATGTGGCACAGTGTATGTGTACCCACGATTGCCACAGGTCTCCCTTTTCACTCCCTCCTGACTCCAACCGTCCTCCCAGCGACCATTGCCAACTCAAACGTAAACTATCAACTCCCAACATTCAAACGAAAACTTACACAGACTATCTATTCCAAGTTCTGAACCTCTAATAGTGAAGAGAGAGAGAGAAGAGAGAGAGAGAGAGAGAGAGAGAGAGAGAGAGAGAGAGAGACAGAGAGAGAGAGAGAGGGAGGGAGGGAGAGGGAGGGAGAGAGAGGGGGGAGTTAGAGAGAGAGAGAGACAGAGAGAGAGAGGAGGAGAGAGAGAGAGAGAGAGAGAGAGAGAGAGAGAGAGAGAGAGAGAGCCAAAATTGTCATTATCCTTTTTAACTTCAGAAAAAAAAAGCAGAAATCCCCCATCCCCGCCACCCCCACCCCCGGACCCAAAACACCCCACTCCCAACAGTCCCAAAAGCAGAGAGGATCCCTCGACATCAACTGGGGGAGGTGTTATTACCTGCACTTACCTGTCAGCCTTATCGGACGGGGGTGGGGGGAGGGAGAGGGGTGGGGGTGGGGGAGGGGCGAGCAATGGTCGGAGGGTCGACAGGTAACGCGCCTAAATTTACGTATGTATGTAGCAAGAAGAAGAAGAAGAAGAAGACAGGCTCAAAGTGTGGGTGTCCAGGCAGACCCTGACGAGGCCGACACGAACTCTAAGCCCTGTCACACCAGATAAGGCCCTCGCCCGGCCCAAACACGCACATTTCACATAACACGGGAGCCAGCATTTTACACGCCGCGCACTGAAACAAGCAACCCCCCCCCCCCCCACCCACCCAATCTTCTCTCTCTCTCTCTCTTCCACATTCTTTGCTGTGACAGTGTGTGTGTGTGTGTGTGTGTGTGTGTGTCCAGGATGGGGGAAATCGTGATGGTATTGCTTAAGTGCACTAAGTTGATGTATTATTAGTCAGGTTTAACACACCAAGGTTATCTTTGCACTCGTACACGCATATGCACACTCATGCGCCCACCAAACATTCACCTCTCTCTGGGAATAGGATGTCACGCATTCGTTTCTCTTCTAACACGACTGAGCACAAGAAATACAATTTCTATGCTACTTATAATCAAACATGAAAAATCCAATTACACAAAATGAACAAATCAACACATAAAAGATTAATACTTCCTAATCCCGGGTTATAATAAAAAATGACTTCTTACCTGGCCAGGTTTTCACACACACAACCACGCTTTCGCACCACACCACAGTTCTTGAAAAGTCTCATCACTTCTTCTTCAGCACTGCTTGATGGTGAGGCCTTGGTTGACTGGCTCCAGGTTTCAGGACTGGGTCTTCGTGGTCGTCTCTGGGATCTCGACGTAGAACTCTTCTTCTTCGTCTCTTTCACCCACCTCTGGGTTCAATTTCAGTTTGTCTGTCTTCACCCACCTCTGGGCTTCAAACTTAGTTTTCTTCTCTTCCAGCTTGTCTTTTCCCTAAGACTTTGCTGTCACTTCTATCTCCCAGACCACGTTTCTCTCGACCCGTTCTCTGTCCTGCCCACCCTTCTCTCTTCTCTCTCTCTCTCCTCTGCCTTCTCTCTCTCTCTCTCTCCTGGTGTTTCTTCTTCTCGTTGTTCTCCCTCACTTTATATAGGAATGGAAACAAAGGATTCCCCTTCGGGCCATGCCTTTGTCCATGCTGCTTCTCAAACCCCTAGTTCACAAGTGCTGTGAATTCTCCATTCGCTACATTCTCCACACATCTGCATTTACACACATCCCTACCTGATTGATTAGCAAACAAACACTTGGCACCAGATGGACATCGAAAATTCCCGCCGACTTCGGAGGCCACTTTAACACAGTAATTATCTTAAAGAGGGCTACGATAACAACATCCACGCGCGTTCAACCAGCCTGACAATAGAACCAACACAGTGACCCACGGCAATACCATCCGAACGAGTCCAAGACTCCTGCTCTTCACTGACTGTTTACAAAAGAACCTCAGCTGACTGAGTATTTAGTGCTCACTTGGTGCACCGAGGTCCTAGTGGTTACGTCCTCTCCCCTTTCGCTGTCGGGCAGGTCCGAACTCCTTACTACCTTAGGTGCCATCTGTCACCTGACCGCTTCGTCCTCCTTGACACGGTTCGACCGTGTGCGATGGGTAAGGCATACTTGTTAATGGTTCTATTACCTATTTGTATACCACGTACAACGTCCCTTTTGCCTCTAAGCGTTTAATGCCTTTTGTGAGAGGTTTCACGCACTTGACAAATTCCCCCCACTTCAAGACAATGCCCTGCATTGGCTAAAACACATTCAAGGAGCTGAAACTCACAATTCTCTCATTTAAACCAACTTTAATCTAGGCCTCTAATAAGCCTACTTACACCAGAGAACGCACACAAGATTTACCTTGTAACAAAATTAGAGAAAAATCAATACCATACGCACTAACCAGGCAAATATCAACACAATCTGAAATCTCTACCAGCTCTAAGTAGTGCGGCCATATATAGATAAACATTATGTTTCTACGGAAATTCTCTCCCTTTCTCTTCATACACGTGGCCCGCAACCAGCCACGTCACGCATACACGACGCTGCACGAGACGCACGCACACGCTCGCAAAAATCGTATGACCATTTTAATTTGGCCTACCGTCCCCTTTTGGTGAGACCCGTCCGATCCCCCTTTCTGTACACACACCTTGCCGTACCCCGTGGCATATGTTGCAATGTGCACAGAAACGCCTTACATCACCTAGGATTCCGGGCCAGTAGTACTCACGCGTCACAATCTTTTGTGTGGCCTTCTTACCGAGATGGCCCGAGGCTGACGTCACATGATTTTCGGACATCACCGCCTTTCTGCGCTGCCTAGGAACGACAACCTGCTTCTTCGTTTTTCCCGAACGCGAATGAGTAAAAGTTCGGTACAATATGCCGTTCTCTAACTCGAACCCGATTGTACCCTCTTTAACATTTTTCTTCTGCCCTCTGTGAGCAAAACCAACCAGTTTTCTGAGCGAGTAATCGCCCTTTTGTTCTGCCCGTAAGCGAGTGGGGTTAGTCTCACCGGACACGCTCCAATGCTTTCTGGAGTGTGTGACTGCCTGGGGCCTTTCTCTCCCCAGAAATCTTTTCCCTGATTCAACACAGAAATCACGGTCTGGGTCTCCATACCCACGTGCTCCTGGAATGTTTCCAATTACCAGATCATACGGCGGCTTTGGAACAGCCAAAGCCTGTACGACTCCACTATAGAATGGTGTATCAATAACCACCAGGGCCGTTTTGAATTCTGCCACTGTTCCATCTATTTGTCTACACCTCTGTGTTTTACCTGTGAATTGTCCCTTCTTAACCAGGGACTCCTTCACCATTACGCCAGTGCACCCAGAGTCTCTAATGACATTAACCACATTGTCCCCTACTCTGCCTTTGTGCACATCCATGTTATCGCCTGAATCTGTGAACACACAGCACAGTCCAGACAAAATAACACTGTCATCTTTTTCATCTTTTGCTGCCTGCCTTTCACTTGGCCTGACCCTCATTGCTGCAGCTTTCTGGGGCCTAAATCGGCAGTCTCTAGCCAAGTGTCCTGTCTTATCGCATAGGAAACAGGTACGCTCATTCCTAGCCACGTGGCTATTTGTTTTCACCCTTGTTTGCTCACGTGACGCCGTGGGCCTACGGGTGTGCAATACTGGCCCATTGCGTGAGATATGTGCTGGCCTGCTATCCTCTGAATATGCTTCCGGGCCTTCCTCTTGTTCAGGCAAATCACGCCTCGCTTCCCGGTAAGTCTCTGCTGTCTCAAGAACCTCAGCTATTGTGGTTGCACCTTTTCCCTTAATGTGGATTGTGAGGCCCGTTCCACAAACCATCAAGTATCTGTTCCTTCATCACCAGTGTCTTGAGGCCTTCAAAATCACTGTCTACTCCACTAAGTTCTACCCACTTGTTGAAATAGTGATCCAGTCTAACTCCGAACTGTGTGTATGTCTCACCCTGTTCGATTCTCGCCTCGCGAAACTTACGCCTAAAACCTTCTTCAGTCAAATCATATGCCTTTAGTACTGCTTGTTTCACCTTGTCAAAATCCCTCTGATCACCTTTGGGTAAGGTGGAAACAGTGTGTAACGCACGACCTGTCAACAAGGCAGACAGGTTTATTGCCCAGTCATCTTCGGGCCAGCCCTCGTGCTCGGCAACCGATTCAAACCGACTGATATAGGCATCGATCGAATCAGTTTCTTCTCTGAACAGTGGGAGTTTAAGTCTAGGTGCGCAACTTAGTCTGCGGCCTACTGACTCAGAACTGGTGTCTATTTCACTACGATTTTCAGATTTTATTCTTTCCAACTCAATTTGTTTGGCTAAAATCTCTGATTCCGCTTCTGCTCTCGCTCTGGCAGCTGCACTCTCTGCATCTGCTCTCGCTTTAGCAGCTAAACACTCTGCATCCGCTCTAGCCTTCGACGCAGCAGTTTCAAGTCTAAGTCTCTCGGCCTCAGTATCTGCTTTAGCCTTCGACGCAGCAGTTTCAAGTCTAAGTCTCTCGGCCTCAGCATCTGAGTTTCTTTTGACAGCGTCGAGCTGTTCCTTTTCAAACTTCCTTCTTTCAGCCCTTTCATCTCTCTCAGTCTTCTGCTGAGTTTCAATGAATTTACGCAGTTCATCTCCTGTATATCCCATTTCTTTCCCCAAACTAACTAGTTTCTCTATGGGGGTAAAACTTTCTTCAGCCATTTTTTTTTTTCTGATACGTTTTAGCACCACTAAAACAGTTACGCTTATAGACCCGGAAAAGTCAGTAAACAGTTTATCTACTAAACGTTACGAGTACACCAACCAGTGGTAATGTTCCTAACACAAAGGAGCCTTAATCTTAAACCACAGCTTCTGTGAGAGTTAAGACTAGAACCTCGTTCTTCGTTTCTCTGAACGACCTTTGATTAATACAACCACCCTACACACAAGTCAATACTCAACACTCAAAGAACTAAAGGAAATAATTAGAAGAGCTAATTAAAATTGCCTTTAGTGGACGCTTCGCCCCAGTACTACTCTAGTACTCACTTTGTTTCCCGCCTGAGACTAATTTGGGCCATGCAATCCTGGCAGGCTCGCCACTTTGTCCAGGATGGGGGAAATCGTGATGGTATTGCTTAAGTGCACTAAGTTGATGTATTATTAGTCAGGTTTAACACACCAAGGTTATCTTTGCACTCGTACACGCATATGCACACTCATGCGCCCACCAAACATTCACCTCTCTCTGGGAATAGGATGTCACGCATTCGTTTCTCTTCTAACACGACTGAGCACAAGAAATACAATTTCTATGCTACTTATAATCAAACATGAAAAATCCAATTACACAAAATGAACAAATCAACACATAAAAGATTAATACTTCCTAATCCCGGGTTATAATAAAAAATGACTTCTTACCTGGCCAGGTTTTCACACACACAACCACGCTTTCGCACCACACCACAGTTCTTGAAAAGTCTCATCACTTCTTCTTCAGCACTGCTTGATGGTGAGGCCTTGGTTGACTGGCTCCAGGTTTCAGGACTGGGTCTTCGTGGTCGTCTCTGGGATCTCGACGTAGAACTCTTCTTCTTCGTCTCTTTCACCCACCTCTGGGTTCAATTTCAGTTTGTCTGTCTTCACCCACCTCTGGGCTTCAAACTTAGTTTTCTTCTCTTCCAGCTTGTCTTTTCCCTAAGACTTTGCTGTCACTTCTATCTCCCAGACCACGTTTCTCTCGACCCGTTCTCTGTCCTGCCCACCCTTCTCTCTTCTCTCTCTCTCTCCTCTGCCTTCTCTCTCTCTCTCTCTCCTGGTGTTCTCTTCTTCTCGTTGTTCTCCCTCACTTTATATAGGAATGGAAACAAAGGATTCCCCTTCGGGCCATGCCTTTGTCCATGCTGCTTCTCAAACCCCTAGTTCACAAGTGCTGTGAATTCTCCATTCGCTACATTCTCCACACATCTGCATTTACACACATCCCTACCTGATTGATTAGCAAACAAACACTTGGCACCAGATGGACATCGAAAATTCCCGCCGACTTCGGAGGCCACTTTAACACAGTAATTATCTTAAAGAGGGCTACGATAACAACATCCACGCGCGTTCAACCAGCCTGACAATAGAACCAACACAGTGACCCACGGCAATACCATCCGAACGAGTCCAAGACTCCTGCTCTTCACTGACTGTTTACAAAAGAACCTCAGCTGACTGAGTATTTAGTGCTCACTTGGTGCACCGAGGTCCTAGTGGTTACGTCCCTCCCCTTTCGCTGTCGGGCAGGTCCGAACTCCTTACTACCTTAGGTGCCATCTGTCACCTGACCGCTTCGTCCTCCTTGACACGGTTCGACCGTGTGCGATGGGTAAGGCATACTTGTTAATGGTTCTATTACCTATTTGTATACCACGTACAACGTCCCTTTTGCCTCTAAGCGTTTAATGCCTTTTGTGAGAGGTTTCACGCACTTGACAGTGTGTGTGTGTGTGTGTGTGTGTGTGTGTGTGTGTGTGTGTGAATGAGTAACTGAGACAGAGAGAGAGAGAGAGAGAGAGAGAGAGAGAGAGAGAGAGAGAGAGAGAGAGAGAGAGAGAGAGACCCAGACAGTCACAAGAACCTTCAATGGCCTAACGGACACGACAGGGTACTAAAGAACAGGTTAAGACAGATGATGGTTTAATGCTGGAAATTCAGACACAACAGGGTAATCACGAATAACTGAGACAGACGATGGTTTATTGCTGGAAATTCAGACACAACAGGGTAAATCACGAATAACTTTGAGACAGACGATGGTTTATTGCTGGAAATTCAGACACAACAGGGTAATCACGAATAACTTTGAGACAGACGATGGTTTAATGCTGGAAATTCAGACACAACAGGGTAATCACGAATAACTTTGAGACAGACGATGGTTTATTGCTGGAAATTCAGACACAACAGGGTAATCACGAATAACTTTGAGACAGACGATGGTTTAATGCTGGAAATTCAGACACAACAGGGTAATCACGAATAACTTTGAGACAGACGATGGTTTATTGCTGGAAATTCAGACACAACAGGGTAATCACGAATAACTTTGAGACAGATGATGGTTTATGTTGGAGCATTTACAGAACAGGGCGATAACACGTTAAGATAAGTGATGGTTTACGCTGGAACCCTGAACTGGACAGGGAAATCACGACTAGACAGATATTGATTTATGCCGAGGTAAGGTAATGTTGCTTATAGCCCAGCCGACCGCAAAGGGCCATATCAGGGCTGTCACCACGTTAAGATCAACTCACAAGTCATCAAAAAAAAAAAAAAAAAAAAAAAAAACTAACACAACCCCCCAAAAAAAAAAACAACAACAAAAAACAAAAAAAAAACCCCAACAAATAAACCAAAAAAAAAAAAAAAAAAAAGTAATTACGTACAGCATAAGACAGACAATAGTTTATACTGAAGTCATAGGCACAACAGGGTAATAACGAATAGGTTCAGACGGATAATGGTGTATGTTGCCGCCATAGACAGACCTGGGCAATAACGAATAGGGCATGTAATAGTTTATGCTTGAACCGTAGACACAAGAGGGCAATTTCGAATATTTTGTAACATGATAATGGTTTACTCATGAACCGTAGACACAACAGTGAAATAAAGAGCTTGCTGGAACAGATGATTTATGCTTGAACCATACACACAAGGTAATAACGATTATGTTCAGACTGATGATAGTTTAGGTTTGAACCACAGACACAACAGAGTGACAACGAACATGTTAAGACAGATAATGGTTTGTGCTGGCACCATGATTTATGTGGGCCCGTATACTATGCAATTAGTGTCCATTCATTTTCATACAGTAATGCATATTGTACTTGTGTGTGCGCGCGCGCATGTGTGTGTGCGCGCGCGCGCACGTGTGTGTTGTGTGTGTGTGTGTGTGTGTGTGTGCGCGCGTGTGTGTGTTGTGCACTAAGCGCGCGCCTGCATGCATTTGACATACATGATATACGTAATATATATCTTGATATTTTCTTTTTCCCCTATGAACGCGAGAAGCTGCGTTAGTTTTCTCCACACGTCAGTTTTTTAACAGTGGCGTATCTCTTCAATCTCTCCTTTTTTTAAAAACCTCCCCCCCCCCCCCCTCCCCGTTCCCTCACTCCCCCCCCCTCCCACATACAGACAAAACAGAGTCTGACACGGGGGGTCGGGAAACAAGTATGAACTCACGCTGTGTAAAATTTGTATCTGCCACTTTTTGTTTCTTTTTTCATATTAGTCCCCCCGCCCTCTTACCCGCTCGCCCCTTCCCCTCTCTGCCCTCTTCTTTTTTTTTTCTTTTTTTTTTTTTTCTCTCTCCTTTTGGGGCCGGGGGTACCAAAAAAAACATCGTTATTCAACAACTCGCCCCCCTTTCTCCTCCTCCTTCTCCCCCCCCCCCCCCCTTTAAATGCCAACCTTACCTTCTGATTTTTTCCCCTCTGTGTCTTTCTCTTCCTCCCCCCCACTTCTTTCTCTCTCCCCGTCTCTCTTTCATCTCTCCCCCACCTATTCCTCCTCTTTTCATCACCTTTTCTCCCCCCCCCCCTCCCCTTCATCTCTCTTTCTCTCCCCCCTAAAACCCCTTCCTTTTCCACCCCCCCCCCTCTCCTCAGCTTCCTTTCCCGTGCTTACTGTCCGCTGCTCTTCACCTCTTTTTACCCTTTTTGTTCTTCTCCCTCCCTCCCCGATCATTTTGTTTGTTGTCTTTTTATTTTCTGCCATTTTTCCTCTTCCCCTTTTCAACACACAGCACACACATAAAAACAAACAAAACACACACAACACCAAAACACACATGCCACACACACTATTTCTTTTCGGCCTCTTTTCCTTCTTAAATAATCTCCTTCACCAATTTTTTTGGCCTCTGTGCCCCTTCCCCCTACCCCTTCCTTTTCTTTATCTCCCCCCCCCCCCCCCCCCTGTTTTGGGTTTACTATCACAAACAGCCCAATGTAATCAAGACGTCATTTTGTCTACACTTCCCCTGCGACACTCTCACACACGTGCACGATTACAGGGAAACGCAGACAGCGAAGGGGTGAAAATGGCCACCATCCTTTGGGGCCCCAATCAAGAGTCACTACAGCGAAGGGTTTTTGAATGGCCCACCCTCCTTTTGG
>CM065729.1:24034331-24042508 GCA_033310375.1 Conus canariensis | reverse complement strand
AGAACTGTGACTACGGGGGGTATTCAATGCTTTACTTTTTTTCATTATTTATTGTTCTTTACAATTTTCACCGGCCTTTAACTACTTCCCATGATAACATTAATACTAGGGGCCCCAACAATATCCAATTTTTTTAAAAGTCCCCAAAATTTCGTGGCCACCAGATGCTAACTTTGCAATCATCAGAGCAGTGTTCTGTTTTGTGGGGCTGGAACAAGACCCCGGCACCGCTGTCTGCAGCGCCCATCACACACAATGAAGCATCCACTCCCATTTCCATCCAAACTCTGACAAGCAACACTCATGCCTCACTGAAGAAGCACGTTTTTTACAATGCTGCATGCCGCCCAGTAGGAAACACGCACACACGCGCCATTTGTGTCTGTGTGCGCACGCACGCACACACACGCACGCTCACATAATTACATGGACAGCCCTTCACCAACACCCTCACGCATGACACACACGCGTACACACACACACACGCACATAAACATGCATGCGTGCGCGTACACACACACACACACACACACATACACAAATATCCCATCCCACAAACTCCCTCCACTCTCAATACACACACACACACACACACACCATCTCCCACCAACTCCCTCCCCTAACACACACACATATTTACACCATACACACAAACGCACATACACGTGCATGCGCGCGCGTACACATACACAGATATCCCATCCTACAAACTGTCTTCCCCCCAACACACACAAACACACAGAGATACCCTCCTCGCACCAGATCCCTCTCCCCAACCCACACAGATACCCCCTCTCACAAACTACCTACCCCCTCACACACAATACACACACACGCGCACGCACACAAACACGCACGCACGCACACACACACACACACACACACAACACACACACACAACACCGCGCGCGCGCACTCGCGCGCGCGCACACACACACACACATACACACACACGTCCACGCACACACACACACACACACACACAACCGGGATATCTGAAATCCTCATTAAGCTGAAAATGGTAACTGTACCAAGCGTGCACGGTAGTCAGAGAATCCCATTCGCCGACCCTGAATAATGCGAGAAAAAAAAAACCAAACAAACAAAACCCAAACCCAGTCCGCATGTAAGCGGGCACGAAGTTACTTCCAACCCTCCCGTCCCCACCACACACACACACACACACACACACAACCTGATGAAACACTTCCCCAGAGCTCAGCCTACGCCTTAATTCAACTCATTTTAGTCGAATTTTTGAAGCGTGTACCCAATTGTTTAGTGCATGGCTGGTGGTAAGACAAGAATAGCACCCCTGACAATTACCGAGATATTTGTGAACATAATTCTTCCGCACTGCCCCATGGCATGGTGTGTGTGTGTGTGTGTGCAAAAGGTTACACACCATTTATAAAAAGGACGGCATGCGCAGCGGACCTGATGAATATATATATATATATATAATATATATATATATATATATATATATATATATATATATAATACATACGGGACGCTCGGCCGAAACGGGTTAAGGCTTTGACAGAGTGCTGTCTGTTACGCCCCGACTGTACAAGGAATGCGTGTCTTCATCGTGGTGGGTTTTTTTTTTGTTTGTTTGTTTTTTTCTTTTTTCTTTTTAATGAAAGAATGAGCGTATTCAATACTAGTGTGTGTGTGTGTGTGTGTGTGTGTGTGTGTGTGTGTGTGTGTGTGTGTGTGTGTGTGTTTGCGCGCGCGCGCGCGTATATCTGAAAAGAGAAAAAGGGAGAGAGAGAGGGGTGGGGGGAACCTACCTCCACTCAAAACAATTCACATGTTTGGGAGTTTTCCTTTTTTGCAAGCGACATCACTCGCAACTCATCCACTTGATCCTTGTGACCTCGTCTTGTGTGTGTGTGTGTGTGTGTGTGTGTGTGTGTGTGTGTGTGTGTGTGTGTGTGTGTGTGTGTGAGAGAGTGAGAGAGAGAGAGAGAGAGAGAGAGAGAGAGAGAGTGTGTTGTTAGTGCGTATATGTGTCTGTGTGTGTTCTGTGTGTATCTGTGTGTCTTTGTAAGTCTGTGTGTGTCCTTGTGTATGGTATGGTATGGTGAAGTGTGGTTTGTATGTGTATGTGTGTGCGTGTGTGTGTCTGTGTGAGAGGAGACAGACAGACAGACAGACAGACAAACACACACACAGAGCGAGAGAGAGAAAGAGAGAGGCAGGCAGACAGACAGACAGAGAGACAGAGCGACACAGAGAGACAGAGAGAGACACAGAGAGAGGAGACAACACGGAAATCATGTTTTAATAAGTTCCCATGTTTTCATCACCGTATTGAACTGATCAGGAGAATAATCAACAGGCTCCTAACATTACTTAAATATTATCTCAAGGTCAGTTTGATTAAGTTTAAAATAATGTATCTTAAAAAAAAAAAGACAAAAAAAGCCTAATGTCTCGAGCTCAGCTTACAGCATACAATTCCAGGCTTTCAGAATTGGGTCACAAATCCGAATAGTAGAAATATCAATGACGTAAAAAACCATGTCAACACAATTTGTACTTCAAAATTCATCTTAGGGCATCATAAGAAATGTTTATAATCTGTTTCTTTCAGAGCCAAAAAACAAACACACAACCCCCTCCCCCTCCCCCCTAGGAGATTTGAATGGAAGCAGGCTTTGGTATGTGTTACAGAAAGATATATGTTGTCTTTTGTTGTCCATTGATGTATATATGTTGTCTTTTGTTGTCCATTGAAATATATGTGTTGTCTTTTGTTGTCCATTGAAATATACGTGTTGTCTTTTGTTGTCCATTGAAATATATATGTTGTCTTTTGTTGTCCATTGAAATATGCATGTTGTCTTTTGTTGTCCATTGAAATACACATGTTGTCTTTTGTTGTCCATTGTTGTGTTGTAGCCATTGCTGTTTGTGTCATGCTCACTTCCTTCCATTAGCCCTGATATGGCCCTCTGCGGTCGGCTGGGCTATAAGCAACATTACCCTACCTTACCTTACTTCCTTGCATGTCCAATACCTTCTGTGTCATGTCCTTTGCCTTCATTGCCCTTTGTGTCATCAGTCCCATTCTTCCCTGTGTCAGACCATTGCCTTTTGTGTCATCAGTCCCATTCTTCCCTGTGTCACACCATTGCCCTTTGTGTCATCAGTCCCATTCTTCCCTGTGTCAGACCATTGCCCTTTGTGTCATCAGTCCCATTCTTCCCTGTGTCACACCATTGCCCTTTGTGTCATCAGTCCCATTCTTCCCTGTGTCAGACCATTGCCCTTTGTGTCATCAGTCCCATTCTTCCCTGTGTCAGACCATTGCCTTTTGTGTCATCAGTCCCATTCTTCCCTGTGTCAACCATTGCCCTTTGTGTCATCAGTCCCATTCTTCCCTGTGTCAACCATTGCCCTTTGTGTCATCAGTCCCATTCTTCCCTGTGTCACACCATTGCCCTTTGTGTCATCAGTCCCATTCTTCCCTGTGTCAGACCATTGCCCTTTGTGTCATCAGTCCCATTCTTCCCTGTGTCAACCATCCTTGTGTCTCATCCATTTCCTGTGTCACACCATCCCTTGTTCATCATCCATTCTTCCCTGTGTCACACCATTGCCCTTTGTGTCATCAGTCCCATTCTTCCCTGTGTCACACCATTGCCTTTGTGTCATCAGTCCCATTTCTTCTGTGTCAAACCATTGCCCTTTGTGTCATCATCCATTTCTTCCTGTGTCAAACCATTGCCCTTTGTCATCAGTCCATTCTTTGTGTCAAACCCATTGCCCTGTTACTCATTTCTTTATGTCAAACCCATGCCCTTGTGCTTATCATACCCATTCCCTTCACCCATTGTGCCTTGTGTCACAACCCATTGCCCTTACTCATTGTGCTTTATGTCAACCCATTGCCCTTATCATTGTGCTTCTAGTCAACCTGCCCTTTCTTGCCTGTGTCAAACCATTGCCCTTTACTCATTCTTTATGTCAAACCATTGCCCTTACTCCATTGTGCTTTATGTCAAACCATTGCCCTTACTCATTGTGCTTTATGTCAAACCCATTGCCTTGTATACTCATTGTGCTTTATGTCAAACCCATTGCCCTTACTCATTGTGCTTTATGTCAAACCCATTGCCCTTTCATGTGCTTCATCGTCATGCCATTGTAGTACTCATTGTGCTTTATGTCAAACCCATTGCCTTAACTCATTGTGCTTTATGTCAAACCCATTGCCTTTTAGTCTCATTGTGCTTTATGTCAAACCCATTGCCTTTAGGTATCATTGTGCTTTATGTCAAACCCATTGCCCTTTTGTGGGTACCATTTTTGCTTTATGTCAAACCCATTGCCTTTGTAGGGTACTCATTGTGCTTTATGTCAAACCCATTGCCTGTATCTCATTGTGTTTATGTCAAACCCATTGCCTTTTGTCATTCTCATTCTAGTGTACATTGCCTTTGTAGGGTACTCATTGTGCTTTATGTCAAACCCATTGCCTTTTGTAGGGTACTCATTGTGCTTTATGTCAAACCCATTGCCTTTTGTAGGGTACTCATTGTGCTTTAAATGTCAAACCCATTGCCTTTTGTAGGGTATTCATTGTGCTTTATGTCAAACCCATTGCCTTTTGTAGGGTACTCATTGTGCTTTATGTCAAACCCATTGCCTGTTGTAGGGTACTCATTGTGCTTTATGTCAAACCCATTGCCCTTTCTGTCATTCTCATCGAGTGTCATGTCCTACCTGTTGCTTTTTGCACTGCACCCATTAGTTTGTGGGTTACGTCCATTGCTTTTAGTGGGCAGACCTCGGTCCATTGTGTCGCATCACCTGCTTTTTGTGTCAGACTCCTTTCCTCTTCTTTTCTCTCATACCCACTGCCATTTTGTGTCTACTGCCATTTGTGTCATTTTTGTATCACACCCACCAACATCTGTATCATGACTACTGCCATTTGTGTCCTTACCCACTGCCAACCGTGTCATATCTACCACTATCTGTGTCAAACCCACAGCCATTTGTGTCATATCAATTGTCTTCTGTGTCATATCTGTTGCCTGTTGTGTCGTATCAGTTGCCTTCTGTGTCACATCTGTTCCCTGTTGTGTCATATCAGTTGCCTTCTGCCGTCACATCTGTTGCCTGTTGTGTCACATCAGTTGCCTTCTGTGTCACATCAACTGCCTTCTGCGTCACATCTGTTGCCTGTTGTGTCATATTAACTGCATTCTGTGACACACAGACCAGTTGACATTTGCATCAAACCCTTTGTGCTGCCACATGTCACTTTCTTTGCCAGCCAAGTCACAGTACCACTTGTACCCCTAGTCCTATCAGTGAATCAGTTCTTTCTGCGGTCCCTGGCCAGAACTCTCAAACTGACCATTGGTCAGATGCCTGCCAGTGCAATGTTTTTGAATCCCACCATCAAGGTAGCCAACTTCCTCTGCCACACAGGTTTTAGTTTTGAGTCATCCATTCCACCCGCACGGCCTGGCCAGTCCAACCATTGTCTTGTAGTGTGTAGTGAGTGCTGCATGCTTGTAAAGGGTTTAAGACATGCAGCAGGGAACCAGACTCTGACATAGGTTAATAGTGGGAAAGGCTGGTGAGGCGAGATTCTGATAGAGGGAATGCCAGGTGAGGTGTCTTATTGTGGGAATATCAGGTGAGGTGTCTTACAGTGGGAATGCCAGGTGAGGTGAGATTCTGATAGAAGGAAGGCCAGGTGAGCTGTTTAATAGTGGGAATGCCAGGTGAGATGTTTTAATAGTGGGAATGCCAGGTGAGATGTCTACTAGTGGGAATGCCAGGTGAGATGTCTACTAGTGGGAATGCCAGGTGAGATGTCTAATAGAGGAATGCCAGGTGAGATGTCTACTAGTGGGAATGCCAGGTGAGATGTCTACTAGTGGGAATGCCAGGTAAGGTGTCTTAAAGTGGGAATGCCAGGTGAGGTGTTTAATAGTGGGAATGCCAGGTGAGGTGTTTAATAGTGGGAATGCCAGGTGAGGTATCTTAACAGTGGGAATGCCAGGTGAGGCGTCTTAACAGTGGGAATGCCAGGTGAGGTGTTTAATAGTGGGAATGCCAGGTGAGGTGTTTATAGTGGGAATGCCAGGTGAGGTGTCTTAACAGTGGGAATGCCAGGTGAGGTGTTTAATAGTGGGAATGCCAGGTGAGATGTTAATAGTGGGAATGCCAGGTGAGGTGTTTAATAGGGGAATGCCAGGTAAGGTGTTTAATAGTGGGAATGCCAGGTGAGGTGTTTAATAGTGGGAATGCCTGGTGAGGTGTCTTAACAGTGGGAATGCCAGGTGAGGTGTTTAATAGCGGGAATGCCAGGTGAGGTGTTTAATAGCAGGAATGCCAGGTGAGGTGTTTAATAGTGGGAATGCCAGGTGAGGTGTTTAATAGTGGGAATGCCAGGTGAGATGTCTAATAGTGGGAATGCCAGGTGAGGTGTCTTAACAGTGGGAATGCCAGGTGAGGTGTCTAATAGTGGGAATGCCAGGTGAGGTGTTTAATAATAGTGGGAATACCAGATGAGGTGTCTAACAGTGGGAATGCCAAGTGAGGTGTTTAATAATAGTGGGAATGCCAGATGAGGTGTCTAACAGTGGGAATGCCTGAGGGACATGTTTATCCTCTTTCCTCTTGATCTAAGCCATCACCTGGTTGTACCTGAACCTGTACACTTTGCATCTGTTCTCATGAATTATGTTTCCCGTTTAATCACATGTCCAGTGTAAGTAAATAGTTACACAAATTACACATAAGGTCGCATTGCAGATCGTTCATATAGTTTGCAAGCGGGGTCTGACAACTATGTTATAAAATTTGGTTTCAACCGCAGAGTGGTCCGGTGCATTTTGAAACATTTGGCAGTCCTTCGCTGATCATGCTCAGCTCTTACGACACATATGTGCATGCTTTCTTTATAACCGTACATTGGTCGATTCTTTTTCTCTTTTTAGATGAGCAAACAGCAGAATGACTGAGCAAATAAATTCCTAAGCTTTGATACCTGGGAAGATTTGTCTAGTGGAAACTTTGCAAACCAATGAAGGAAAGATATTAACAAAATGTCTGGTTTGTTTTTGGAAGGTCTGTTTTACAGACTTGTATGAGGGTGGTTTTTTGGTGTTAATAATGACTTGTGGGTTGACTTCAACGCGGTGACAGCCCTCATATGGCCCTGTGCGGTCGGCTGGGCTATCAGTAACATTATCTTACCTACCTTACTAAACTAGGAAAAAAAATGCATGAAAAAGTTGTCTTACTGTCCTAACAGAGAGGATCTCTAAAAAGGCAGTCTTCCCTTCTTGGTTTGTTCAAGGCTGTTTTTCTTTGAAACGGAGAAACCCAGAACTTTGGAACACCTTACATTGGACAAGTAACTATTTTGGGGCTTCCAATCCATGTCATCCCCAGTTCTCCTCCATCTTCCTCTCTCCCCACCCCCCTCTCCCCCACAACACACCCTTCCCATTTCAGCCTCCCCTCCTTTCTCCCCTCCATCATCATCACAACAATCCTGCTCCTCTCAGATTCAACATCTTTGCGACACACGCCAGAGCTAGCTTTAGGAAGAGAGGGGAGGAGGGGGAGGGGAGGGGAGGGGGAGATTTGAAGTGTGTGGACGGGGAGGGTGGGTGAGAAGAGGTGGAGGGGCGTGCCAAACAGAAGCAACAACACTCTCTCTCTCTCTCTCTCTCTCTCTCTCCTCACACCTTGCCCATGCTTGAAAGTGGTATTGCTGAAACGAGGGCCCGTGCACTGAAAGTGTGTGCGGAGAACGCCTTTCGCGCTGCTCAATCCGCACCAGTGTTTTGCGCCTTGGGGCCCTATCAGCCGTCTGTCTCTCTTGCGCTTCGGACCGATCGAACTAAACGGTCTCCGGCTTGCTGGAGAGAGAGAGAGAGAGAGAGAGAGAGAGAGAGAGAGAGAGAGAGAGAGACAGACAGACAGACAGACAGACAGAGAGAGGACAGAGACAGAGACAGAGACACAGAGAGTGCGACAGACAGAGAGGGTTAGCTTGAGGAAGGGAAACTCCAGATTATCTCCTCCCACCTCCCCACCCCCCACATACGACAGACAGACAGTTGTATGGTTAAAAGAGAGAGAGAGAGGAGAGAGAGAGAGAGAGAGAGGGGGGGGGGGGGAAGAAAGCGTGTTTG
>CM065729.1:24024331-24029331 GCA_033310375.1 Conus canariensis | reverse complement strand
ACTAGCATGTACTGTAAAGACTAAGTACACACAGGAAAACAGAAACTAACATGTTAAATGTCAAAAGACGTAAGATACATACAGGGACTATTCCAGAAATGAGCTGATGTGCTGTAAAGACTAAGATACACACAGGGAAACAGAAACTAGCATGTGCTGTAAAGACTAAGATACATACGGAAAACAGAAACTAGCATGTGCTGTAAAGACTAAGATACACACAGGAAAACAGAAACTAGCATGTACTGTAAAGACTAAGGTACACACAGGAAAACAGAAACTAGCATGTACTGTAAAGACTAAGGTCACACAGGGACACAGAACTAGCATGTATGTAAAGACTAAGATACTACAGGGACACAGAAACTAACATGTACTGTCAAGACTAAGATACATACAGGGACACAGAAACTAACATGTACTGTCAAGTCTAAGATACATACAGGGACACAGAAACTAGCATGTACTGTAAAGACTAAGGTACACACAGGAAACAGAACTGACCGAACACAAAATGCGCGGACTTTCTCCTGTTCGTCACTCCTTCCAAACCCGCCCCGTCACGTATTTCTCTCTACTGCACACCCTCCCCCCCCCCCTCTCTCTCTCTGTAAAAGTGTGTGTGTGTGTGTGTTGTGTGTGTGTGTGTGTGTGTGTGTGTAAGTGTGGGTATGTGTGTGTAAGTGTGTGTTTGTGTCTGTGTCTGTGTGTGTGTATGTATGTAAGTGTGTGTGTGTGTGTGTGTGTGTGTGTGTGTGTGTGTGTATGTGTGTGTGGTGTGCGTGTGCGTGTGCGTGTGTGTGTGTGTGTGTGTGTCTGTTTGTTTGAGAGAGAGAGAGAGAGAGAGAGAGATGAGATCGGAGTTTTCCCCCTTCTAGCCGAACTGATGCGTGGATCGAAATTCTAAGCCTATCAAAACCAACGTTCTCAACATCTTCATCGTTACCATAGTCATTATCATTTATTTTAAAATTTTATTTCCTTGTCTCATGTTTTTTTGTGTTTTTTTTTCGCTACGTAAATCGTCAAAAGAAATGTGATGCCAGAAGGTGAGAAGGAGAAAAAGAAGTAAATAAAGAACCTAAGAAAAGTATACACACAACGACAATGATGATGACGATGGTGATACAGTGACAGGGCTCCCGGTGTTCCTCCTCCTCATTGATGTAGTACTCAGGGATGCATGAGTGTAGGGAGAAAAAGCGTCCACACTCTATACATACAAATTATGTTCTGGCATAGGCACATACCCTGTCACTCACATCGGGCCCTCACAAAGGTGACAGGACATCGGCAATACTCAACACAATAAAAACTGAATTAAAAACCAACTCCGGACCCCACCCGTCACATACATTACACCTTCATCTGTATCACACAAAACTAAACTACAAAAAGCATAGAGATAATCCAATAATTGTATCCCCTGCATCTCAGTCATTCTGAACTATCCGGGAAAGATAACTCTTCGATATTTTGTCTAGTTACGCATACATGATAACAAAAGAAAGAAAAACATTAGCAAGTTCCCCCCCCCCCCCCCCCCCCCCCCCCCTTTTTTTTTAAATTTTATTTACAGTGTACATACAGTGTCACAGTTACGCTGACCTCCCAAAGCACACCTCGCTGTTTCCTCAGTCCTCCCCTCCCGATGTTGGCCGAATGTCAGAACTACGTTTAGGTGGAAATTGCAAATCACTGCGGAGTCGCCTCCGTCACCAAAAGTGTATTCAACCAGCCCGACTTTATATCCTACGTTATGCTACATGTTTTCTTCAGCTTGTCTTGGCCAGCTTTCGATGCAAATCCAGGGTCCCCGATCATCAGGTGAGATGTATTCAACCAATGCTACAATTTCTTATTTTTCTCTACATGTATTGTTCAGCCTCACTCGGCTAACTCTCAGAGCAGATCCAGGGTCAAAGATTATCACCACAGATGTATTCAAACCAGTCCGACTTTCCCCACCATTTTTTGCCACATTTGTCGTTCAGACTACGTCAACCAGTGCTACATGTGTCGTTCAGACTGCGTCAGCCAATGCTACATGTGTCGTTCAGACTGCGTCAGCCAATGCTACATGTGTCGTTCAGACTGCGTCAGCCAATGCCACATGTGTCGTTCAGACTGCGTCAGCCAATGCCACATGTGTCGTTCAGACTGCGTCAGCCAATGCCACATGTGTCGTTCAGACTGCGTCAGCCAATGCCACATGTGTCGTTCAGACTGCGTCAGCCAATGCTACATGTGTCGTTCAGACTGCGTCAGCCAATGTGTCAAGTGCGTGAAACCTCTCACAAAAGGCATTAAACGCTTAGAGGCAAAAGGGACGTTGTACGTAGTATACAAATAGGTAATAGAACCATTAACAAGTGTGCCTTACCCATCGCACACGGTCGAACCGTGTCAAGGAGGACGAAGCGGTCAGGTGACAGATGGCACCTAAGGTAGTAAGGAGTTCGGACCTGCCCGACAGCGAAAGGGGAGAGGAATGTAACCACTAGGACCTCGGTGCACCAAGTGAGCGCTAAATACTCAGTCAGATGAGGTTCTTTTGTGAACAGTCTTTGAAGAGCAGGAGTCTTGGACTCGCTCGGATGGTATTGCCGTGGGTCACTGGGTTGGTTCTATTGTCAGGCTGGTTGAACGCGCGTGGATGTTGTTATCGTAGCCCTCTTTAAGATAATTACTGTGTTAAAGTGGCCTCCGAAGTCGGCGGGGAATTTTCGATGTCCATCTGGTGCCAAGTGTTTGTTTGCTAATCAATTAGGTAGGGATGTGTGTAAATGCAGATGTGTGGAGAATGTAGCGAATGGAGAATTCAGGGTACTTGTGAACTAGGGGGTTGAGAAGCAGCATGGACAAAGGCATGGCCCGAAGGGGGAATCCTTTGTTTCCATCCCTATATAAAGTGAGGGAGAACAACGAGAGGACAGAAGAACACCACAAGAGAGAGAGAGAGAAGGCAGAGGAGAGAGAGAGAGAGAAGGCAGAGGAGAGAGCGAGAAGAGAGAAGGGTGGGCAGGACAGAGAACGGGTTCGAGATAAACGTGGTCTGGGAGATAGAAGAGACAGCAAAGTCTTAAGGAAAGACAAGCTGGAAGAGAAGAAAACTAAGTTTGAAGCCCAGAGGTGGGTGAAGACAGACAAACTGAAATTTGAACCCAGAGGTGGGTGAAAGAGACGAAGAAGAAGAGTTCTACGTCGAGATCCCAGAGACGACCACGAAGACCCAGTCCTGAAACCTGGAGCCAGTCAACCAAGGGCATCACCATCAAGCAGTGCTGAAGAAGACGTGAAGAGACTTTTTCAAGAACTGTGGTGTGGTGTGAAAGCGTGGTTGTGTGTGTGAAAACCTGGCCAGGTAAGAAGTCATTTTCATTATAACCCGGGATTAGGAAGTATTGATCTTTTATGTGTTGATTTGTTCATTTTGTGTAATTGGATTTTTCATGTTTGATTATAGTAGCATAGAAATTGGATTTCTTGTGCTCAGTCGTGTTAGGAGAGAAACGAATGCGTGACATCCCATTCCCAGAGAGAGGTGAATGTTTGGTGGGCGCATGAGTGTGCATATGCGTGTATGAGTGCAAAGGTAACCTTGGTGTGTTAAGCCTGACCAATAATACATCAACTTAGTGCACTTAAGCAATACCATCACGATTTCCCCCGTCCTGGACACAATGCTACATGTGTCGTTCAGACTGCGTCAGCCAATGCTACATGTGTCGTTCAGACTGCGTCAGCCAATGCTACATGTGTTGTTCAGACTACGTCAGCCAATGCTACATGTGTCGTTCAGACTACGTCAGCCAATGCCACATGTGTCGTTCAGACTACGTCAGCCAATGCCACATGTGTCGTTCAGACTACGTCAGCCAATGCCACATGTGTCGTTCAGACTACGTCAGCCAATGCACATGTGTCGTTCAGACTACGTCAGCCAATGCTACATGTGTCGTTCAGACTACGTCAGCCAATGCTAATGTGTCGTTCAGACTACGTCAGCCAATGCTACATGTGTCGTTCAGACTACGTCAGCCAATGCTACATGTGTCGTTCAGACTACGTCAGCCAATGCTACATATGTCGTTCAGACTACGTCAGCCAATGCTACATGTGTCGTTCAGACTACGTCAGCCAATGCTACATGTGTCGTTCAGACTACGTCAGCCAGTGCTACATGTGTCGTTCAGACTACGTCAGCCAGTGCTCGGTGCCAACCCAGGGTGCCCGATCATGAACAGAGTTGGGTTCAACCAGCACACGTCTGTCTACTTCTGTATGCACATTTCGTTCAGCACACCTCAGCAAATGTCCGGTGTAAATGGAGAGTGTTAGAGATGTGTTAGCTAGCCTCCTGCTTTCTACTGTTTGCTACAGGAATTGCTAGGCTACCTCGGCCAACTTTCGATACTAATCCATGGTCCTCGTCACCACAGATGTGTTCAGACAGCTCTACGTTTTCATACTTTTATCTCCATGTAAGGTTCAACCTACGTCAACCAATTGTTCGCGTAAACCAACGGTACTGCTCCTACTCGTCAACAGGAAATACATGCAACCAGCGCTACTTTATCCCACCTTCCGCTGCACCTTTTTGTTCAGCTGTCTCGGCCAGCTTTCGGTGCCAATCTACAGTCCTCAATCATCACCAGAGATGTGGTCAGCCTGCCTTGCTTTTTGTTACAGGTAAAGCTCAGCCAATCCACAGTCCTCAATCATCACCAGAGATGTGGTCAGCCTGCCTTACTTTTTGTTACAGGTAAAGCTCAGCCAATCCACAGTCCTCAATCATCACCAGAGATGTGGTCAACCTGCCTTACTTTTTGTTACAGGTAAGGCTCAGCCAATCCACAGTCCTCAATCATCACCAGAGATGTGGTCTGCCCGCCTTACTTTTTGCAACAGGTAAAGCTCAGCCGCCGACAGCTAGGTGTCGGTGCTAATGCAGGATCCTCAATCATCATCATTGATGTGATCAACAAATTCTGCTTTTT
>CM065729.1:24016831-24019331 GCA_033310375.1 Conus canariensis | reverse complement strand
TCCGTTGTAATTAATTCACCATTAGGGGTCACTAGGTTACCAATAGGTTCTTTAGGTTTAGTCTTTGAATTAACATAACTGAAAAATGTTTTAGGGTTTGTTTTAATATTACTGCTAATTTTCTTTCTTTTTCTTTCACAGATTTATCTGTAGCCCATTTAGATTGATTTTTTGCTCTTGTGTAAGCGTTGTAGTTAGGCTGTGTTCTAAACCTCTTAATACCATTATTTTGTGAGCTTGTCTCTTGGTTCTGATCTTGTCAAGAACTGTAAATAGGACTGTCTTTTCTTGATTGAATCCAGGACCAGAAAAGACGTCTTTGGAAGGACCATGCTTGTCTTTAGTGAAGACATTCTACATGACGCCTTCATTTCCCTGTAGACGTGTGGCTCCTACAGAGGATAGATATGTAAGACTCTAATATGAATGTCACAGGAGTTTCATTTCATCATAGAATGTTCAAACAATGACGCACTGCGAAAGACCCTTTTACCTACTGTTCACAGGTAGATCGTCTTTGTTTTCAATTTGTGTAATATTCTATTGTGTGAAAAGAAGTTAAAAAAAAAAAAATTACTCCTGATACGTGATCTTGCAAAATATATGAAGCGCAGAGAGCGCGGCTAGATCTCTGTTTCTTTCTTCTTCGATTTTTTTTTTTTTTTTCATGTGTCTAGCTCTAGTTTTCAGTGTGTGAAACATGTTCAACGCCCTGTATCCTTCAAGTCGCAATCGGAGATTAGCCTTGATCCTGGAGTCCAAGAAAGAAAAACAAACTGACCCCAGAAGCAACGGAAGGTTTGTAAGACCTTTTGTGACTGACTGCTTTGCTGTGGAGGTGTGTGTGTGTGTGTGTGTGTGTGTGTGTGTGTGTGTGTGTGTGTGTGTGTGTGTGTATGTGTGTGTGTGTGTATGTGTGTGTGAGTGTGTGTGTGTGTGTGTGTGTGGTGTGTGTGTGTGTGTGTGTGTGTGAGTGAGTGAGTGAGTGAGTGAGTGAATGTGTGTGTGTGTGTGTGTGTGTGTGTGTGTGTGTGTGTGTATGTGTGTGTGTGTGTGTGTGTGTGTGTGTGTGTGTGTGTGTGTGTGTGTGTGTGTGTGTGTGTGTTTGCCAGCGGTTCGAGGAGATGAAACGGCCGATCATCTTGCTCAGACTGTCACCTGGAAAGAATTATCCGTATCACTTCTTCCCTGACCTCAAACCCTAAGCCGACAGTCCCAGACCTCTGTCAAGATCCCTGGAACAAACACACGGATAACAAATTCTTTCCCATCCGTCCACACCTGAGAGTTTTTATCATCTGCCACTGGTGGCCACAAAGCAGAAACAGTTCCGTACTGGGGGTTACAAGCAGGCCACCCTTTCCACACATTGGCACAGGGGAAAGCACCATGAAGCAAACCACGCGATAAGCCGCCCCTTACCAAACCTGCAGCTGATGAGCGGCGCTTGATGATCAGGAAGACCAGTGTCAACAGATCTCCAGCTGCTGCCACCATACCCTGTCCGTACTGTGATAGATCTTTCCGGGCGCAGATCGGCCTGACCAGCCATCTACGCACTCACCCCCGATCCCAGGATGACTAGCTGGTCTTCGTCGTCTCGACGGACAACAAACACATCACCAAACCTACTCTTACGGAGTGTTGGGGGTTTATACAGACCTATGATTAGCACTTCACAGCAGGCTCTTTGAATATCTAGTTCAGCAATGTTCCACGGTATGTCGTTGTGTTTCTTGAAGAGGAAATAGTTTAAATCTAATCGAAGAACTGGTGAAAAATCGATCCGGTTTTACGCCGTTTTTAGCATGTTTGGAGTATGTAAACTGATTGTGCTGTGTGTGTGTGTGTGTGTGTGTGTGTGTGTGTGTGTGTGTGTGTGTGTGTGTGTGTGTTTAATTTCTGAAAGAGGTAAACATCTTTTCATCTGATCTAAGACTGCTGGAGAAAGATTTTCACGAAATTCTGGCGTAGTTTCTTCAGAAACTCTGCATCGCTCGTGCGCGTGCGCTCGTGCGTGTATGTGTGTGCGTGCGTGTGCGCGCGCTAGCGCGCTTACGTACGTGTGTATACATTTTAAGAGTGAACTTCAACGGGGTGACAGCCCTGCTAAGGCTATTTGCGGTCGGCTGGGCGACTACCAATACGGGTAGACTATGAAATGGTTGTGATGTTGTTGATGATCACGATGACGCCATTTGACAAGCAAACAGGGAATGGATGTTGTCATGGTAACTTCCCGTCCTGCGCTCGGCTGGCCGGTGTGCAATCCAACTGGGGGGGGGATGTGGTTCCAGTCTCGTTCCAGACGTCTTTCTCTAATTCTACTTTTATTTCTCTCCACCAGACATTAAGAGTCGGTCTGGGTGCTAATTTTCAGATCCGAAACATAAACCAAGGCTTTGTGCTTAGCATGTTTCTAGCGCATTCAGAAACACACTAAGGTTATTGAAAATTCGTCACTGGCAACGTTACAATCAAATCCTCTTTTGATGGTATA
>CM065729.1:24009331-24014331 GCA_033310375.1 Conus canariensis | reverse complement strand
TGAGTCATCATGACGTCAAAGCCAGTGACACTGACTGTTCTCTTGTGACATCACTAATTGTGCGTGTGAAGCAAACAATGAGTCATCATGACGTCAAAGCAATCATTCTGAGTTGCTTTCGATGACGATGAAGCATCAACACAGTGAGTCAAACGAAAGAATACAATGATTAACAGCCCTATCATTGCAGTAATCCACAGTACCGTAAGCAGACAAAACGTTAATTATCACAGTTGTTTCTGGCAGTCCTCCCTACCCCCTCTCCTGTGTTCATACAGTGCTAAAGCTCATGAATCAGAGAGAGAGAGAGAGAGAGGGAGAGAGAGAGAGAGAGAGAGAGAGAGAGAGAGAGAGACAGACAGACAGACAGACAGACAGACAGACAGACAGAGAGAGTGCGCGCGTGTGTGCAGAAAGATTATTGCTTTCGGTTATGTGTTTGGGAGGAAGGAGGGGGCTCCTGGAAACAAATCGAACTTAAAAACGACGTAAAATGCGCTGTGCAGACATGCAAGAGGTCACAACTTCCTGACGGCACGTTTCAATCGGAAATGACTTCATGGATCAGAATCAGTTTTCACGTGGTTTACGTCTCATGCATCTTTGTGACTGTTTTCAAGAGTCACAATCAGTTTTCACGGTGGTTTACATCTCATGCATCTTAGTGACTGTTTTCAAGGGTCACAATCAGTTTTCATGGTGGTTTACGTCTCATGCATCTTAGTGACTGTTTTCAAGGTCACAATCAGTTTTCACGGTGGTTTACGTCTCATGCATCTTAGTGACTGTTTTCAAGAGTCACAATCAGTTTTCACGGTGGTTTACGTCTCATGAATCTTAGTGACTGTTTTCAAGGGTCACAATCAGTTTTCACGGTGGTTTTACGTCTGACGCAACATCACAACGAAGAAGGACACAAAGGTGAGGTAGTTTACGTCTTGACGCAACATCACAACAAGAAGGACACTAAGGGGAGGTAGTTTACGTCTTGACGCAACATCACAACAAGAAGGACACTAAGGGGAGGTAGTTTACGTCTTGACGCAACATCACAAAAGAAGGACACTAAGGGAGTGTTTACGTCTTGACAACATCACAAAAGAAGGACACAAGGGAGTAGTTTACGTCTTGACGCAACATCACAAGAAGAAGGACACTAAGGGGAGGTAGTTTACGTCTTGACGCAACATCACAACAAGAAGGACACTAAGGGGAGGTAGTTTACGTCTTGACACAACATCACAACAAGAAGGACACTAATGGGAGGTAGTTTACGTCTTGACACAACATCACAACAAGAAGGACACTAAGGGGAGGTAGTTTACGTCTTGACGCAACATCACAACAAGAAGGACACTAAGGGGAGGTAGTTTACGTCTTGACGCAACATCACAACAAGAAGGACACTAAGGGGAGGTAGTTTACGTCTTGACACAACATCACAACAAGAAGGACACTAAGGGGAGGTAGTTTACGTCTTGACACAACATCACAACAAGAAGGACACTAAGGGGAGGTAGTTTACGTCTTGACACAACATCACAACAAGAAGGACACTAAGGGGAGGTAGTTTACGTCTTGACGCAACATCACAACAAGAAGGACACTAAGGGAGGTAGTTTACGTCTTGACGCAACATCACAACAAGAAGGACACTAAGGGGAGGTAGTTTACGTCTTGACACAACATCACAACAAGGACACTAAAGGGAGCGCAGGCCTCCGCCACGGTCGAACAGATGCTGGATCCGTCCTTTGATCCAGATTCGTACTCTGGATCAGCACCAATTTTTGGTCAGTTCATCCCGGCACCACAATCCATCTTCCCAACCAGTCTGGTCGACATCGGTTGGGTAGTTTTAGCGTATTCCTGCAAAATGAATCCTAGCTCCGTCCGACTTTGGACTCGAATCTGCATCAACACGTAGCGGGTTCCTCTCAAGGTCAGGGTCCCTCTTTCCACCAAGTTTGGTTACAATCGGTCCTGTAGGTTATGCGTCATCTTGCTGACGGACAAACAAACGGACACCACTGACAACGCAACCTTCTTCACGCCAGTCAGAAAGATGAAGAAGGAACACGATGAATACCCTCACTGAGGAAAACAAAACAAGGTAATAGCAGTTTCCGTTTAAAACAAAAGCCGACATTCACAAAAACAGTAACTGTGATCTTTTGACTCCGATCCGCTTCCATAGTACAGATTTGCTCCCCCCCCCCCCCCCCCCCCCCCCCCCCCACACACACACACACACTTTTTTTTCTTCTTCTTCTTTCCTTCTCCGTTCCCTTCCACTCTCTCTCCTTCCCTCTTCACGGTCTGAAACGGCTCGAATTGAGTTCCACCACAGCCAGTTCGCTCTGTAGCCAGTGTGGGCAGTAGCTCCAGTTTCTCTGCACGAGTCAGGGGAGCAGCCAGGGGAAAGGGAAAGCGATTACAGGGCCCTGCCAATGAAGCGGGTGGATTCCTTTGCGCCACATGGTGGTAGACATGGCAAAGGTTCCAGCAAGCAAGAGAATTAGCCCGGAGGGAACGAGGGGCGGAGTGGAAGGAAGGAAGGAAGGAAGGAAGGAAGGGTGGGGGGATGGGGTAGGGAGGGGTGGGGGGTGGAGGGGTGGGTTAGGGGTGTGGGTGTGGGTTGGGAGGATGGGGGAAGGGGTGGGTGGGTAGGTCTGGTCTTGGTGTAGTTACGATTTACTCCACTGTACTGAACCGGGTGGGCATCAGGTTTTCTCAGTGTGTGTGTGTGTGTGTGTGGTGTGTGTGTGTGTGTGTGTGTGTGCCTGCCTGCCTGTCTGTCTGTCTGTCTGTCTGTCTGTCTCTCTCTCTCTCACACGAAAAATCTCTCTCTCTTTCTCTCTCTATCGGTGCGGTGTGTGTGTGTGTGTGTGTGTGTGTGTGTGTGTGTGCGTGTGTGTGTGTGTGTGTGTGTGTGTGTGTGTGTGTGTGTGTGTGTGTGTGCGAGCGAGAGAGAGAGCGAGAGGGAGAGAGTTTATGCGTTTGGTATGTAACAGACAGACACACATACACACTTGCAGCATGCGCACATTCACACCCACACACGCGCGCACACACACTGAGACAGAGACAGAGAGAGAGAAGAGAGAGAGAGAGAGAGAGAGAGAGAGAGAGAAATGAAACAAGGGGAATAACTCTTGCTCTGGTGCAATTTCGCAACACAGACGGGTTATCTCGATCGCAATCTCCTCCTCACTCTCTGCCTGCCTTTCTGCCACTTTAATCCCCCCCCCCCCCCCCCCCCCCGCCCTCTCTCCCCTCCTCCCCCGTTTCTCCATCCCCCCCCCCCCTCCTCCCCCACCCCCTATCTTCCCGTCATTCTCATCTTCTCTTCCTCTCTGTCCCCCCTCTCACCACTCTTCTTCCTTCTCTTCCCTTAGTTTCGTTTCAGCGTCCTCCCCGTCCACACACTATCCATCTCTGTCTCTTCCCTTTCTCCAAATAAATTTCTCCACAACACACACCACATCACGCACACACACACACACACACCACACACACAATGCGCGCGCGCACACACGCATACATACATAGATACACACAGACACACACATTTACACACACACACGCGCGCGCGCGCACGCACGCAAAAGGTGCACACGTACGTCGCGAGAGCGTTATCAATTAAAACAAGTGAGGAGTGTGTGTGTGTGTGTGTGTGGTGTGTGTGTGTGTGTGTGTGTGTGGTGTGTGTGTGTGTGTGTGTTTCGCGCGTTTGAATAAGTGAGCGCGTGCGCGCGCGGATTAAAGCCTTCTTTAGGCTTGCGCGCTCTTACTCTTACAAATGTCTCCTGAACCCCCCCCCCCCCCCCGCCCCACCCCTTCTCCTCCCCATCCCTTCTCTCCTCTCTCTAGCTCTCCACTCCCACAACTTCAACGGCAAAGCCCATACAATCCTCCCATGCACCCCCCCCCCCCACCTCACCCCCCACCCCCCGATCCCCAACCCCTTCCTTCACTGATCAATGGACGCCCGAGAGATCGATAGAGCGAGGAGAGGTGGTTTGTTTGGCGACAATAGCCCCGCTCGCTTCAAGACCCAGGGCTTGTCCACTTTCTTTTCCCGTCTTCACGCTTGAGAGGCCAGCCATGCCAGCCCCTGAGGCAAGTCTGACTGGGGGTCGGCTCAAAGCCCGCGGGGGGAGAGGGGAGAGGAAGAGAAAGAGGAGGAGTGATGGATGGTAAACCCATGGAGAAAACTCTCTCTCTCTCTCTCCTCTCTCTCTCTCTCCTCTCTCTCTCATCATTGATGAAATAAATGAAATGGCGCACAAAAACAAAACTTGCTTTCTCTACATGTCTGTAATATAGGTAATGTTAAAAAATCATTATTGTTCCGGAGAACGAGCAAATGAAAAAAAAAAAAAAAAAAAACGAAAGAAAAAAAGCATTCTGTGTCTGTAATTAAACTATAAAAATAAACAAACAAACAAAAAAGGAACAGTGACCCCAAGACGACGACGACGACGACGATGATGACGACGATGATGACGACGATGTTGATGATGATGATGATAATGCTGATGGTGGTGGTAACAGCTAAAATGTATGAGAAAGTTAATTCTCACTGAATCTGGGGATGTTCCGCCCTTAAAACTGTCAAATTATTTAGGAACAACTGAACCCGGTAATACAACAGAAATGATACATCAGACTGGTAGACTGTCGATAAATAACAGCGACTTATTTTCTGTTTAGGAACGTTACATTTCCACAGTAACACTCTCCAGATGTGCCTTTCAAAGGGATGCTGTCCAGTCGCGACAAAATAACTAACTGTTCATAAGAACCATGACTTAAATAACATTGTTTTTCTGAAGATTGGAATCAAATCTATGTAAAGCGGCCTAGTTCTGAAATCCGCAACATCACCCCTGTCCAACATTTTTCTCTTCATTGAAGCCACATTAACACTGTTATGTTCACTGGCACTGTCAAGGACTTACTGCAAAAGCCCTCCAGTTGGCTCACCGAAACACCTT
>CM065729.1:23991831-24004331 GCA_033310375.1 Conus canariensis | reverse complement strand
TGTGTGTGTGTGTGTGTGTGTGCGCGCGCGCGCGCGTTCAAGAAACTATATTCATGGAGTAATAATTTCTTATTTTCCTTTTCGTCGCTACATGTTGCGAATTGTCCCCCTTGACACTAGGGCTGTAACAAATTAATGGCAACAAAAAATGTGTCAGTGTCAGTGTCTCTCAAACGCAACGACTACGTACCCCTGTTGGGAACCTTCACTGTGCTTGAAGAAGCATCCAGTTCCGAAGGCAAATTCATGTTCATGTTGGCCTCTCTCTCTCTCTCTAGATAAACTTTGTGAAGTCTTCAAAGGCTGAAGGCGTGAATACCAACTCGTGCGCCCCACTCTTCAGTCGCTCGGTTTACACAATGTCTAAACAAACTGCTCTTCCCACTAACAAGGCATTTTTACCTAAAAGCTTTCGTTCAGGAGAGCGTCCTCTTCACCAAAACGATTCCTCATAGTCTATGTGCGTCACACAGTATTACTAAGGATTCAAATTATTCAAAAAGATACAGGCTTGTGCATCTTCAATTACCCACTTGAATCTTCCCCCCCCCCCCCCCCCCCCCCCCCAGTTTCATGGCAGATACAGACAGCAACATATTTCTTTGTGTTACGTTTCAAGCATTTCATCGGAGAGAGAGAGAGAGAGAGACAGAGACAGAGAGAGAGAGACAGACAGACAGACAGACAGACTTAGACAAACAGACATATAGTGACAGAGACAGAGTGAACAGAAAAACATGGAGACAGGGAGAACAGAAAAAACATGGACCCAGGAGAGAGAGAGAGAGAGAGAGAGAGAGAGAGAGAGAGAGACAGACAGACAGACAGACAGACAGACAGACAAACAGAGACAAACAGACAGACATATAGTGACAGAGACAGAGAGAACAAAAAAAAACATGGACCCTGGAGAGAGAGAGAGAGAGAGAGAGAGAGAGAGAGAGAGAGAGAGAGAGAGAGAGAGGAGGGGGAGAGAAAGAGACAGAGAAAACAGAAAATCATGGACGCAGAAGCTTTGAGTTTCAAGATAGGGAAAGGAGCAAACATCAAAATCCGTCCCAATTAAAATACATAGCCCTGAAACACAGTAACGCATTTAAGCGGAAGGAGGCAAGAGATCTAATCCTTCTTCAGTGAATGTCCGAGCGATGTTTCCTTTTGCCTCCAAAGCGGAGACGAGCAGGACAGCAAGCGATAGCTGTTTCGCTCTGTGAAGAGCTCATCAAGACTCGCTATTTGGGAGCAAGAGTTACCCCTCTTGTTTGCTGTTGACTATTTACCGTTCCATGCCCCATTCACTTCCTTTCACGGCCATCAAACTGAGGTCACCTGTATTTGTGTCTGTTCGTCTGTGTGTTCCGTGTGACTATATCTGTATTCAAGTTCGAAAAGACCCATGCCAGTCTTTTAAAAAAAAAAAACAACGTTAAGTTGTGTTTGTTAATCTCTCCGGGTAATTAAAAAAAAAAAAAAATTCTCCGGGTGTTGTAGCTGTGCAGATCTGTCCATTATAGGGTATGTGGGCAAGCTTGGAACATCTTTTTAGTGGGTATCTCCTTTGTTTGTTCTCAGTGCGCTGTGTTGGCGTTCGTGCTTTGTGGTTTAGTGTCGTAAGCAGCATTCACTGAGAGTTAAGGTATATCATTATTTCGTTGTGGGGGCAAGAGTTACCCCTCTTGTTTGTTATTTACTGTTTAAATTTAAGTGAAGTCAATGACGTGAACAGTTGTAAAGGTAATGTCATAGCATACCGTATGTAATGAACTTTGTTGCTCAATCGTACATAACAGGCCTACTTTCAAATGATGTAACAGGCAAAGATCAAGCTGACGTCGTAATAATAGCATAATTTACGTCATAAACTAACATTGTAACCTGCCGTGTAGAAATTATCTCTTTTTTTTTTCTTTTGTTCAAAAGTTTCATGTTAAATGTACACCGCTGACAGGTTTGCTGTACACCAGTGTGATGTACTATATAATTTTGTACACTAACAAAACTCAGAATGGTGTGTCGATGATCCGTGCCATCGCTTTAGACCAGATAAAACAGCTGATAAGGTGACGTGTTGTTTGTACCACACACTTCTTCGAAGTCATCCACATTGCGTTTTGATGCCATGTTCAGCACAATTTGAGGCTGCAAGTCATCAACCTACGTATCATAAATATCCATGCCACTCTACATACAACTCCCTCGTGTTACATAGAACCAAGAAAGTGTTCTCTCATACCGTATATATATATACGCTCACAAAGCTGAAAGAAGATTGCTCACTGTTACAGCATAACAAATCACTGTAATCGCAATAATACCAGTTAACATTCTTCTCATGACAAAATGGTAATTCGGAACTCCAATTCCATGGCGTCATCGATGTGTGTGGTTATGGCAACAGGACTGTCTCCTTCAAGTAGGGACTTTGACCTAATAAATATTTTCATTTTGTATTCATCTCTCTCTCTCTCTCTCTCTCTCTCTCTCTCTCTCTCTCTCTCTCTCTGTCTCTCTCTCTCTCTCTCTCTCTCTCTCTCAATAAAAATATTCGTACTTGTATTCTCTCTCCCTCCCTCCCTCCCTTCTTACCTCCCTCCCACTATCTCTCGTCAATTTCATGCAGTTTATTTAATGAAGCTTGTAATTTCGAATTTGTAAGCAGTCTGACACCTAATCCTTTTAACAGATTAAAAAGAAAGAAATAAAAGACGATGGAGAAATCGGAGATGGTGATGGGATGAGGTGGAGGACGGACACAGGGGAGTGGATGGTGAGTAGGGTAGGGGAGAACAGAGGAAGATAGAGGTGGGGGGTGGGGGGGGGGGTGTGAGGTGAGGACGTAATGGGAAGCATGTTCAACCCGCAGGAGTCTGACACTGCTGCGACAGAAGCACAGCACGAGTTGCCAACCGATCGATGTCCGCGCTAACTGTGGAGTAGCGCCATACGTGCGCCCGGCAAGACTATGGTCGGTCACTTGCGTCCAAAGTCCCCAAAACTTGAAACATAGAACATTAACCATCGCATGGTGAAGTAGATCAGGAATGGCTCTGATGTTTAACCTATGAATTTAGGAGAACTGAATGGAGTAATGGAAACGAAGTTACACACACACACACACACACACACACACACACACACACACACACACACACACACATACACACACACACACACTGAAACTTGAATCGAAATGGCAAAGAGAGTGTCAGTGCATTAGACAGAAAGTTTGGTATGTTCCGTATTTCACCCCAGTCGGATAATATGGAACCGTACGTAGTTCAACATTGAAGATTGTTTTGTATTATTTGCAAAATGCACACTAGTGAGATTGTTTCGTATTGTTTGCAAAAGATGTTCCGTATTTCACCCCAGTCGGATAATATGGAACCGTACGTAGTTCAACATTGAAGATTGTTTTGTATTATTTGCAAAATGCACACTAGTGAGATTGTTTCGTATTGTTTGCAAAATGCACACTAACGACACCACAGCATAGTAGGCATATGCGTTTTTGCATCTTTACAGGAAAGAAAAAAGAAATAAGAAACAGAGCAGAATATGGGGAAAATAAACACACATATGAAAACGCTCTTTCCGTATTTTGCATTTGCTTTTCCTTATCTTTCAAACGATATTCTTTTTTCTTTTTTTTTTTTTGTAACATTGACACCGTCTTGAAACAATTTATTACTTATACTTGAACACGTGAATTCTTCCAAAGAATGGCATTCTAGTTCTTGGAACAAATAATTCTTCATCTTTTCAAACTTCGAATCTCAAAAAACAAAAAAATAGGCTCTCTGTTGAAACAAACTATTTTCAATCTTTAAAAAATGAAAAGCACTGTTAATTCTTCCAAAGAAAAGAACTCTGTGAAACAAACTATCATTCGTCGTATACACCATTCATTCTTCCACAGGAAGGCACTCTGTTAACACAAAGCATGAAGTCAGTGAAAGCGCGCGTGTTTCACTTTTGTTTGATTAAATCGACACATTCATTGATCAAACAAAAGTGCGCTCACGCGCGTGTGTGTGTGTGTGCGCGCGCACACACACACACACACACATTCAGAGGTGCGCGCGCATGCATGCACGCATGCACGAACGCGCGCGCGCGCACGCACACACACACACCTCATCATCATCATCATCAATAAAAACAATAACAAATTAAGATGTGGAATATTTCAGAACATAGACTTCATGGAATCCGCAGTAAAACGTTTTAATAGGTGGTGTCATCTGCTTGTGTTTTACGTCCCCATACTGGCAAGGTCTTCAACAACAAAAAACAAAAACACAAACAAACAAAAACCACAAAGGGACATTTGTTCATGGACTGGGGACGAAGAAATGCCCCCCCCCCCCCCCCCCCCCCCTCCAAAAAAGAAAAAGAAAAAAAAACAAAGAAAAAGAAAAGAAAACAAAGGAAAAGCCTGAAGACATAGAATTTCTGCCGCTGTATACTATATCACATTACATATTGTAGGGATCATCCTTTTCCTCACGAATGTGTGATTAGTACTGTCTCCACATCGGTGAATGGAATGGGACGCGAAGTATTCAGTTATTCTTCTGATGAAGAAAAAAAAAAATGTTGGGTGCAATTTACATTGGTGTTAACGGAGATTTCAAGACTCAGAACAAAAGAGAACAGAGAAGAAAGGAGAGAAGTATTTAAAGGATCTATTGATGGAAGGTTTGTTGTTGTTTTGTTGTTGTTGTTGTTTGTTTCAATAAAACAGCAACCCCATAAAGACTAAAAAAAAAAAGAGAAAAAGGATGCGGTAAGTAAACATTACACACTATGGAATACAAACATCCAAACAAAAAACAACTAAAACAAAGTCACAAACAAAAGCACACGTTAAACACGGAACAATGCAAGCACAAGAGCAACAAACCCCAAACAGATCTTAACAGAAATCATACACTTACAAACATACAATAACGCACTCATGAATGCACATTTTTCCGGCATTTGTTACCTTCCTTTATTTATGTATAATATCATAAATTACTTGAAACGTGAAGGACATTTTATAAAAAAAAAAGTTTAAGAAAAAAGTGAACAGAGAGAAAAAAAATGATGCTCTTCTTATCATTTTGAAGAATGAATAATGGCATGTGCAGACATTATGAGTGCTTTATGAGAGAGAGAGAGAGAGAGAGAGAGAGAGAGAGAGAGAGAGAGAGAGAGAGAGAGAGAGGAGGGGGGGGGAGAGAGAGAGAGAGAGAGAGAGAGAGAGAGAGAGAGAGAGAGAGACAGACAGACAGACAGACAGACAGACAGACAGAGAGGCGAGAAGAGAGAAAGAGAGAGAGAGAGACAGACAGATAGACAGAGAGGAGGAGGAAGGGAAGAGGCTGGGTGAGGCATGGTGGTATAGGGGTCCGTGATCCGCGGACAGACGAAGCCTCCACAAAACAAAACAAAACAAAACAAAACAAAAAAATGAATTACTACAAAAATGAAAGGATCTTCCACACGAATCGCTCGTTCGAGGCAGTAATTCGTCTCTTAGAAAATACAAAATGACAAGAAAGGCATAACCCGAGTATTACCTGCTTAATCAAACACAGAACACTGCAAGTATTTTCTCGGGGAAAGATGTGCAAGAAACAGTGTAAAAGTTTTGGCCGATTTACAGGCTTGTTGTTCTGTGGCACACATTGCACACAGCGGCATCAAAGGTAACGGTGATCAGGAGTCACTGATGTGCACGCGCATCAAGAATGCTTGCCGTCTTTTCTGCAGTAGAAGCCAGGGCGGGGGGAAGGGGAGGATTACTACATTTACACAGGGAACCCATGATAACGCCCATCTAAAGCCCTTGAGAGCTGGATCGTTAAAGGAGGCAGTATTCACTGGAACGATAATCTGCTATCTTTACAGACAAAAACAAGAGGCAGAATTCATTGGAACGATAATCTGCTATCTATATAGACAAAAACAAGAGGCAGAATTCATTGGAACGATAATCTGCTATCTATATAGACAGAAACATGAGGCAGAGTTCATTGGAACGATAATCTGCTGTCTATACAGACAAAAACAAGAACGTTTCCAGAAAAAAAAGTCTACAAGGAGGGAATCTTTATGGAAGAGGATCTACTATCTATTTATAGACGAAGACACAAATGTTTCGTACGCAACACAAGAAGTGTTTACAAGCAGGGAATCTTTACTGGCAGGGGACTCGACAATCTACATAAACAAAGACCCAAAACGTCTCCCCTAAAACAAGTGTCTTCAAGGATAGAGTCCTTCTGGGAGGAGAATCTAGTTCACCAGCTGTAACGAAAGAGAAGCAGCGCTATCTCCTGTGTGCCATTTGGCGTTTGAGGCGATGGCGATTAACGGATTTCCACCCCTCCCTGTCTGCTGCTGCTATGGCAGTCATCTCCAGAGTCAGTCTTTTGCCTTTCAGCTGTCTGGGCAACTCGGGTCGCCCTTCATTTCTCCCCCCTTGGGGTATCCAGCGTACAGCGTCCTTGGCAGAGAACTGGGTGACATGCGGCAAACTTGTCCCAACCATCTCCATTGACGCACCACTACTGTCTCTCTTGCTGTGTCATCGATCTCGTCCAGCTTCAGAGATCTACATATTTCAGTATCTCTTCAGGCGAAAAGACGAAAGTTTCCAATACAACAGGTCTTCACAATGAGCATGTAATTGCTGGGAGGAGTATGTAATATAGTATCCATACAGACAAAAACAAAAACACAAATGTTTCCTGAACAATTCTTTACAAGGAAGGAGCCTTATTTGGGAGGATACTCTACCTACATATACAAGAACCAAAAATGCTTCAAAAACAAGTCTTTACAAGAAGGGAGCCTCTCTTGAGAGGAGAACTAATACTTACATACACAAAGGCAAAAACGTTTCTAGTGAAACACCCAGGCCTATTTACAAAACATGTGTCAGTTCAGAAGATGAATCACCACGCTATGAAGGCAAAGAAAACTGTTTGCAGATTTTGAAAGAAAAAATAAGTATTGAATAAGGGAATCTTCACTGGGGGATAATAAAACATCTATACCAAAGACAAAAATGTTTCAATTAAAACAGATCGTTACTTGTAAGGAGTCTTCCCGTATCTGTAGGGGGAAAAAAACGAAACAAAAAAAAAAAAAATGTTTCCAGTTCAAGAAGTTTTCACCTGAAACGAGTCTGCTGGAAGGGGAATCCAGTAACAAGGCGATACAGACAGAGACCAACATCTCAGTACAATGCTTCATCAAGGTGTTTTTTTGTTTTTTTTCCAAGCCTATAAACCGTAGAGGTAGTGAATTGTAAGATGTTCCCAGCGTCTAGGGCACGGCAGGATGGAAGGCGGAGCCCATACCTGTCCTTCCCTCGCCTTCAACCTTCCCTGAACTGGGTGAACAGAGAGGTTAGACCTCACAACAGTCTTCCCTGAACTGGGTGAACAGAGAGGTTAGACCTCACAACAGTCTTCCCTGAACTGGGTGAACAGAGAGGTTAGACCTCACAACAGTCTTCCCTGAACTGGGTGGACAGAGAGGTTAGACCTGACAACAGTCTTCCCTGAACTGGGTGAACAGAGAGGTTAGACCTAACAACAGTCTTCCCTGAACTGGGTGAACAGAGGGGTTAGACCTCAAAACCGTCAGTTGCGCAAGTGCACGTTTTGACAGTTGACCATGGGCCTCTCAGCGAGAACAGACTCTTTGTTGTTTTGAGGAGAATCTGCTTTTTACATAAAGACCAAACAATGTTTCAGTGAAAGAAGTCTTTACAAAGAGAGGTCTTCTTTATTAAGTAGGGACTGAACTGGGTTTTTTTTAATTGTCAATAAAGGAAAACCGTGCAAGCTTTGCACAAGATGCAATAGTCTTTGTAATATAGTTTCCAACAGAATACGTAAAAGCACCAAAACGATGTAACGAGTATTACAATGAGGTAAGAATCCACCTTCTGTAATGGGGTGACAAATCAATTTGTTCTGTGCACACTGTCAAATGTTTTCACACCAACAGCAACCACCTGCCATACTTTGCGCCATTTCCATTTCTCCACCTCCCTCTCCCTCCCTGACTCGTCTCTCCCCCCCCCCCCCCACCTCCCTCCCCTCCTCCTTCCTTCTGTCGCGCTTGATCTGTCCTGTCTCTTTCCAGCCGAGCGGCTTTGGACTGTGACGGCGGGTCACGTCGACTTTGAAACCCAGCTGCAGTGATGGCAGGCTAGCTCCGATAGATAGAAGAAAAACACAGGAACAGAATGGGGAAACGGGGCTTTGTCCAACGACAGAGAGAGAGAGAGAGAATGCGAATGTTTATTGAGTACAGGCCAAGGCCCATAACTGAAGAGGAAGGGGAACACAAACAGAAATCATATTGCCGATACATCACATTGAGAGAGAGAGAGAGAGAGAGAGAGAGAGAGAGAGAGAGAGAGAGAGACAGCGACAGAGAGAGAGAGAGAGAACGCGAATGTATATTCAGTATCGGCCAAGGCCCATAACTGAAGGGGAAGGGGAACACAAACAGAAATCATATTGCCAATACATCACATAGAGAGAGAGAGAGAGAGGGGGGGGGGGGGAGAGAGAGAGACAGAGACAGCGACAGAGAGAGAGAGAGAGAGAGAGAGAGAGAGAGAGAGAGAGAGAGAGAGAGAACGCGAATGTATATTCAGTATCGGCCAAGGCCCATAACTGAAGAGAAAGGAGAACATACAGAAATTGTATTACCAATATGCCACAGAGAGAGAGAGAGAGAGAGAGAGAGAGAGAGAGAGAGAGAGAGAGAGAGAGAGAGAGAGAGAGAGAATGCGAATGTTTATTGAGTACAGGCCAAGGCCCATAACTGAAGAGGAAGGGGAACACAAACAGAAATCATATTGCCAATACATCACATAGAGAGAGAGAGAGAGAGAGAGAGAGAGAGAGAGAGAGAGAGAGAGAGAGAAAGAAAGAGAGAGAGAGGCAAGGGAGGTAATGGTGATGCGCATACTGTAGTGGGAAGAGGGTGTGGTGTGTGTGGGTGGGGGGGGGGGGGGGGGGGGGGGGGGGGGGGGGGGGGGGGGGGGGGGGGGGCAGTGTCCAGACAGACCATTACTCATGTCAAAGTAATGACATTTTCTGTTGCTTTTCAGTTGTCTATCCATGCGTCTCTCTCTCTCTCTCTCTGATGGCACTAAATGGACCTTTTTCTTATCCTCGTTAATTTGCGCGTGGTTTCTGTCACTCCTCCTGTAGCAAGCGAGCACTGCAGAGGCCCACCAGCCCTTCCGACCCATCCATTCATAATTCTTCTTTGTCTGTCGCGGTTCCTCTGCCTGTCAGGCTGTCTCTCCCCCCCCCCCCCCCCCTTTTTTTTTTTGTATGCATATGGCAGTACACTCGTTCAGTCATGTATACTGTCTATGCATGCATGTATGTATGTATGTGTATGCATGGGTAAGTACTGTATGTGTGCAAGTGTACGTATGGCTCGGTAGATCAATGCACGTGAGCATGTTGACGTACCAATGACACAGTGCATGCACGTGTACTTTCTTCCTCCTCCTCCTGTCCCTATGGTTCCCTCCACTACCCCCTCCGCCCCTCCCACCCCTGTCCCCGACCTACCGTTTCTGGTTCCTACGTGTCCTCTCTAAAAAAAAAAAAGAAAAACCAACAAATACACAGACAAACTGACCTATCTCCTCCCGCCACGTTTCTCCCCCCCCCCCCCCCCCCCCCCCCACCCCTCCACCTGCCCCCCTCCAGATCAATATACAGAGAGAGAGAGGAGAGAGAGAGAGAGAGAGAGCAAGCAAATTCATTTACTTCCAGTTGCCTGGTTAGGCTGTTTTCAGATGGGGTTGTGACAGTGTGTGTGTGTGTGTGTGTGTGTGTGTGTGTGTGTGTGTGTGTGTGTTTGAAGTGTGTGTGTATGTACGTGTGTGTGTGTGTGTGTGTGTGTGTGTGTGTGTGTGTGTGTGTGTGCAGGTGAATATGTGCGCGCGCGCGTGTTTGAGTGTATGTGTGTTTGTGCACATGCGCGCGCGCGCGCGTGCGCGCGCGCGCGCGCGCGTGTGTGTGTGTGTGTGTGTGTGTGTGTGTGTGTGTGTGTGTGGGGGCCCTCCCTCCCGCGCCCTCTCTCTCTCTCTCTCTCTCTCTCGTTTTATTACAGAGACAGCTGCGGAGCCAGCCGCGGGCTACCCTTACCCTTGCTGGAGTGCGCTGCGGCGTCAGGTTATTTGCAATCATTCAGCGCGGAACAGCACGTGAAAGGGAGGGTTAAGGTCGTTGATAGATCGTTCACACGTGCTGTTCGCTGAACCTAGTCTATCCAGCCGGCTCGACAGCCACACCAGTATCGCGCTATTGACTGTTTACTTCTCATTGCAACCCTCATTGGCCACAGAATACAGATAAGACCGAACAGCCAGGAATGCTAGTAATGCTAACCCAGCTCGCTCTGTGTGTGTGTGTGTGTGTGTGTGTGTGTGTGTGTGTGTGTGTGTGTGGTGTGCTTTTGTTGAGTATGTATGCGAATACGTGCATGCACGTGTGTATGTATGTGTGTGTGTGTGTGTGTGTGTGTGTGTGTGTGTGTGTGTGTGTGTGTTTTCTGTGTGCGTGCGTGTACCGTATGCCCAGGTGAAGCGTTAGCGGCGCACGGGCGAGTGTGCCTGAGTTTGCACAATGAGGTTCAGGCGCAGCTCACGTTGTTTCAATCAAGTGTGTGGAAATTGCTTCTGAAGAGGCACCCAGAACGGCAGCGTGCAAAGTGGACATGTGTGTTGAAGTGGAAACAGTCCTCAGTCTATTCCCTTCTCTCAACTCCCCATCTGAACATTCGGACAGTCACCAAAGTGTGTGTAGAATCAATAAAAACAGAGCTTCCCGTTTGAACCTGCTTTAAACGGATCGTGTAAGCGACTTTCTCATTGGGTTTCATTTCTTTTGGTTTCTCCCTCTCAACATGTAATTTTGCCTACATTACAAGTTGAGAGGGTTGGGTCACGCGTAGGTTTGTGACGATACTGATATGAAAAGGGTCTCTCTCTCTCTCTCTCTCTCTCTCTCTCTCTCTCTCTCTCTCTCTCTCTCTCACACACACACACACACACACACACACACACACACAATGTATGCATACAACATACGCGCATACCTAAGAATGTATATATACACATAATGATAAAAAGGTATGTAACCAACCATTCATCAATGATGCATAACACACACACACACACACACACACACACACACACACACACACATATGCATACAAATATGTTTGCATCCGTATATAAAATGAGCATACATACATGTAAGCAGTTGCAGCATCAATAACGGATTTGTTAAAAATGCACGATTAGTTGCAACATCAGTTTTTGTAACAGTATTAAAAAAAATTGATTTGGTTGCTGGAGCATTAATTAGTTCCTGAACCTTGGTATTTTTCACACTATCCTCCACACTTTTCAACTTGTCTTCTCAAAAACAGTTGACTGTTTTCTGTTGGAATCACGTAATCTTTTTTTCCGGCAAGATCAAATGAAGACAATAACAGCTAGAACATTTAACGAAAATAGTATCAATGTTGTTTCAGAATCGATGATTTTTTTCTTTCAATTATCGAAAATAGTATCAAAATTGTTTCAGAATCGATGCTCTTTTTTTTCTTTCAATTTCATAAGTCGATCGATAAGACAACACAAAATGGATTCAAAAGAAATAAAACGCGAATACGATTTTCAGTCTTATATAATCATCCCTAAATCCTAATGTAAACACAGGCATCTTAAACTGTCCCTAAACAGGTAAACAAATGTAGCGGCAGAAGACACACACACACACACACACACACACACACACACACACACACACACGCACACACACACACACGCACACGCGCGCGCGCGCGCGCGACAAAACAAAACATGCGCATCATACCTGTGACCACATTTTTGTTGCGGTGACACACTAAGTAAACACAACCACCACTCAATCAATCAATCAATCAATAATGACGACAGCGGACTTACCGCCATCCCAGCATGGCACGGTCAAATTGTTGGGGCACTCATACCTCCTAAATCCACCCCGCTATCACTGTGCACCATCGCCAGTTCGTTGCAGGGAGTGAGGGAGGAGGGGTTCACACCTCCCCGACACTCGCCATCCCCAACACTGAAAGCAGACGATCGGTCTTCACTCTAGACTGGCACAGCGATCCAAACAAATCTCTCCGGCAACTTTCTTTTTCTTCTTCCTTCAAACAAACTGATGCAGACGTCTCCACCACGCAGACTTCAGCAATCAACCCAAACCAACCCCTAAACACCTTTTCCGCTCTTAGATCGCGCTTCCTTCATTTTATTTTTCTTCCTGCCAATTCTTTCATACATGCATTAACTTTTCTTCATTATCTTTGGAAAACTTTTTCCACCATTCAGTAAAGCTCGACCAATCTTTCAATCTGTATTCCGTACACAGCAGTGGTTCACCCAGAGCAGACGACAGGAACTGGTA
>CM065729.1:23984331-23989331 GCA_033310375.1 Conus canariensis | reverse complement strand
CCCCCCCCCCCCCCCTCCCCCACTCCTCTATTTCCGCCGATCTCCCTCTGCGCTCTTTCACACACCATCCGATTCGACGCCGCCTTTCATCTCGGCATGAACCTAACACAAGGAGCAAGAAAGGTCACGGGTTTCCATTTTACGCCCCCCCCCCCCCCCCCCCCCCCCCCCCCCCTGCAAGTTTTCTACCCAACCCGTCAAGCCCTCTGGTGACGTGCGCACGGTTTCTTTACGTCACGCCTATCGGTAATTGACGCCATGAAATCGCTCTAGTTGATGATGGACACGTTTGGCAAGACGCATATCCTCTCCCTCCCTCACCCTTTTCCCCTCCCAGCCCCCTCTCCGCGCAGGTGTATTATACCCGCTCCTTCCCCTACCCCCTTCCTCTTTCCACCGTCTCCTTACTCCTCCCTTCCGATAATCCAAAATTTAAATGAATTATTAGAAATTACCTGCATCGTAGGATAAACCCAGTGTGCGCGTGAAATATGTGGTACCAGAGGAGGCTTTGGTTGACGGTGCAAGACGGACAGCCGATAACTGGAATTGTTATTGTAAAACAGTTTCCATGAATGGGAAATCGTCCGCAACCACGAGAGGCACTGGAGAGTGTGTACATATAGGTTATGATGTGGAGGCTGATGGTGGGGGTGGCTGGTCCTGAGGAAGTGGATGGGGGGGGGGGGGGGGGGAGGGTGTGAGAGGGTAAAGACGGTTGAGGGGATGAGGGGTGCGGGGTGGGGAGGAGTATCTTTCACGTAATCAATTTTAACGGGTTTTCATTCAACGGAGTGCAAAGAAGTTTGTCCAGCACAAAAATAGCAACCGCGCGCGCGCGCGCGCGCGTGTGTGTGTGTGTGTGTGAATTCCTGGGTATTTCTTTCTTCTACATTTCGCCAGGGACAAATTTACTCTCTGGGATTTTGTCTTTAACAGGACTTCGCCAGGAGCAATCAACTCCCGGGGACTGGTTTCTTCTACAGAATTTCACCAGGGACAATCATTTGGGAATTTCTAATTTACGCTAGGGACAATTAACTTCCGGGGATTTTTTCTTCTACAGAATTTCGCCGGGAACAGTTAACCCCCTTGGATTTCCATCCTCTACAGAATTTCATAATGGACAGTTTACGTCAGGGATTTCTCTCCTCGACAGAATTTCACCAGGGACAATTAAATCTTGGGGGTTACTTTCTTCTACAGAGTTTTGCCAGGGACAAAGAACACTCGATGATTTTTTTTCTGCTACAGAATTTCGCCAGGGACAGTCAAATCCCATGCATTTCTTTCTTCAGCAGAATTTTGCCAGGAGCAATTTACTCCAGAAATGTTCTTTCTACAACAGAATTTCGCCCGGGAAAATTAACTTCCCAAGATTTCTTTCTTCAAGAGAATTTCGTCAAAGACATTCAACTCCCACAGATTTCTCTGGGACACTCCAGGGACAATTACCTCCTAGGCATTTATTTCTAAATTTCGCCAGAAATATTGGACTTCCGGGGATTTCTTTCTGCTACAGAATTTCATAATGAAAAGTTAACTCCAAAGAAATTCTTTCTCTTTGAGAATTTGGCCATGGACAATGAACATCTGGGGAATATTTCCTTATACAGAATTTCGCCGTGGACAATTACTCCCGGGGATTATTTTCTTCTACAGAGTTTTGCCAAGAATAATTAGCGCCCGAGGTTCTTCTATGTGTGCTACGCCTTACTGCATGCTACACTTCCTTTGCTGTAGCGAACGGGACACTAATGAAATAGCAGCTACAGAGAATATCAAGGTCCATTCAATGTGGTTGTCAGAACAGGTTCCTGAAGTCTGGATAGTCTACACAACAAAGCAGCAAAATACTATCCCATGTCTGTTTGTTTGTTTTTTTTACGTTCCAAGCCTTCAATGTTAGCAGAGAATACAACATTTCAGTCTTTAAACGACTCCTTCAACGAACCCTAGCCTCATCCATCACCACCTCAAACCCCAATAACATACGTACACCGCCTTCTGTAAAAACAACAACGACAACAACAACGACGACGACGACGACGACGACGACGACGACAAGAACGACAACGACAACGAGAACAGGAACAACAACAACAACTAGAACTAAAACAACAAGAACAACAACAACGACAAAAACAACAAAAACAACAACGACGACAACAACAACAACAACAACAACGACAATCTTTTCTATTCGTAGGCTTCGGATTTGAAAGTGCGTTTACGCAGCATGAACAATAATTTATTGTAGTGCACGGCAACAGTTCGGAGGCACAGTCAACAGTAGCAAAAAGGAAATCTGTTATTTCTGGAATGTCCTGGAAACGTCTGGAACTGTTACATACATCGACCTTTATACATACGTCCTAAGGCAAATTAAAGTCACGGGGAACATTTCAAAAGAATTAGAAGTTGTAGTAGTAGTGGTGATGGTCATGATGGTAATAGTAGTAGTAGTAGTAGTGGTAACAGTAGTAGTGGTAATAGTAGTAGTAGTAGTAGTAGTAGCGGTGGTGGTGGTAATGGTGGTAGTGGTGGTGGTGGAAGTGGTAGTGGTGGTGGTAATGGTGGTAGTGGTGATGGTGGAAGTGGTAGTGGTGGTGGAAATGGTGGTAGTAGTAGTAGTAGTAGTGGTGGTGGTGGTGGTTTTGGTGGCAGTGGTGGTGGTAATAGTAGTAGCAGCGATGGTGGTGGTGGCAGTGGTAGCGGTGGTGGTGGTGGTGGTAGTGGTAGTAGTGGCAGGAGCAGCAGCAGCAGCAGTAGTGTAGTAGTAGAGTAGTAGTAGTAGTAGTAGTAGTAGTTTTTGTTGTTGTTGTTGTTGAGTAGTAGTAGTAGTCGTAGTCGTGGTAGTAGTAGTAGTAGCAGCAGCAGTAGTAGTAGTGGTGGTGGTGGTGGTGGTGGTGGTGGTGGTGGTGGTGGTACTAACAGCAGTAGCAGTAGTAGTGGTGGCAGCAGCAGCAGCAGTAGCAGTAGTGGTGGTGGTGGTGGTGGTGGTGGTGGTACTAACAGCAGTAGCAGTAGTAGTGGTGGTAGTAGTGATAGTAGTAGGCCTAGAAATAGCTGTTATTGTTACTGTTGTTGTTGTCGTCGTCGTAGTCGAGTAGTAGTAGTAGTAGTAGTAGTAGTAGTAGTAGTAGTAGTTCCACTGAACTGATATTTTTTCTGGAACAGGTCTGTCTACAAGCGAGGTGGTAGTGGTGGCAGTGGTTGCGCCCCTGAATGGAGGACTGGTGAGAGAAATCCGTAGCCATTCGACCACCCCGGGTCTCGCCACGCAGCCCAGCGCTCAATGGATTGAGGCCAAAGCCAATAGTTCGCCTACCGCTCAGCCAATCACGCTGCCTGATAAGCAGCCTACCACCACCACCACCCAACCCCCCACTGCCTCCAGCCCTCTCACCCCTCCCCCCCCCCCCCCCCCCCCCCCCCCCCCCCCCACCCACACACGTTCTTCCCGTTCCTCACCGCTTCTCTCCTCCACCCTCCTTTCTCGCCACACACACACACACACACACACACACACCACACCCGCCCCACCTCCCACTCTCCCTTTCCAGCACCTACATACCCACTCAACTCCCACCCCCACCCTACACCCCCACCCCCACCCCCCCTCTCCACCTCTCTCGCAACAGTCTTCCACCGATGGCTTTACCCTTCTGCAGTGCTTTCTTGCTAAACTTGTGGGTCTTGGAAAAGACACCACCGACCGACCGACCGGCAAGCAACGTGCGCGCACGCGCGCACGCGCGCACACACACAGACACAGACACACACACACACACACACATACACACACACACACACACACACACACACACACAACACACGTATGCCTAGGGCAGTAAATGGTGTTCCGTCGCATGATTGCTTTTAATCAGTGTTAACTATGTAGGTCATCATTCAACTAAACGGTGTGCTTTATGTCAAAGGTGCCTAGGTACACAGCACAAGATCAGAGTCGGCAGATGGACGGAAATTAGTAAATTATTGTTGTTATCTGCCGTCCAAAAATTTATGTTGCGCGTTCGTCACTCCACGTACACGTGCGTGTATGGATAGGGCACAGAGAGAGAGAGAGAGAGAGAGAGAGAGGAGAGAGAGAGAGAGAGAGAGAGAGCAGACAGACAGACAGACAGACAGACAGACAGACAGACATAGATAGATTTAGGCCAATTCGTTAAAATCCACACTGGTGTGAACACAGCGAGTATGACAGTGAGCACACTGAAACTCAACATAGAAGCATTGACTACGAATACTCCAGCACTGAACATCAACCGCAACATACTGAGCATCAAGATAAACACACTGAACATCAAGATAAACACAGTGAACATCAAGATAAACACACTGAACATCAAGATAACCACAGTGAACATCAAGATAAACACACTGAACATCAGATAAAACACTGAGCATCGAGATAAACACACTGAACATCAAGATAAACACACTGAACATCAAGATAAACACAAATCAACATCAACAAACTGATGAAGACAAACGTAGCATCCAAATCACTTCCTCGGACATCAATTCGAATGCTCTGCAAATAAACACAGACACACCTCAATACATCACATACAAAATAAATGCAACTTAAAAGATATTATCTTTAATACACCAAGATTCAACAGAACCAACAAAACCACCAACTGAATATCAGCACGAACACTCTGAACTTCAACATGGACACATTAACCATCAATATGAACACATTGACCATCAGAAGGAATACACTGAGTTTCAACAGGAATGTACTTGTAAGATGGATTTGAACATGCTGAACACGTACACATTGAACATCAACACGAACACATTGAACATCAACACGGACACATTGAGCATCAACACGGACACATTGAACAACAACAACAACAAACATTGAACGTCAACACGAACACACTGAACATCATCACGAACACACTGAACATCAACAAGGACACATTGAGCATCAACACGTGCACATTGAACATCAACACGGACAC
>CM065729.1:23969331-23974331 GCA_033310375.1 Conus canariensis | reverse complement strand
AACAACATCAATCAAGCGATGGAAACACTGAGCTGTAAACAACATCAATCAAGCGATGGAAACACTGAGCTGTAAGCAACATCAATCAAGCGATGGAAACGCTGAGCTGTAAACAACATCAATCAAGCGATGGAAACACTGAGCTGTAAACAACATCAATCACGCGATGGAAACACTGAGCTGCAAACAACATCAATCAAGCGATCGAAACACTGAGCTGTAAACAACATCAATCAAGCGATGTAAACACTGAGCTGCAAACAACATCAATCAAGCGATGGAAACACTGAGCTGTAAACAACATCAATCAAGCGATGGAAACACTGAGCTGCAAACAACATCAATCAAGCGATGGAAACACTGAGCTGTAAACAACATCAATCAAGCGATGGAAACACTGAGCTGTAAACAACATCAATCAAGCGATGGAAACACTGAGCTGTAAACAACATCAATCACGCGATGGAAACACTGAGCTGTAAACAATATCAATCAATCGATCAAAACGCTGTGTTGCCAGGTAAAACACACAGTCTAAAGAGTCAGAAACAATTCAGATCACTGAGCGTTTTAAACCTGTTTTGACGAAGGCATGTGACACAATAACAAACCCACAGAAAATACCAGGTGGAACAGTTTTAATGCGCCGCCGATTGTTTGACTGGTACACAAACTGTCAGTTACTGTCTGGTTTGGGGTACCGTTTCTTTTGGCCTTGAATATTGAGCCCCCCTGCAGGTCAAATAACCTTCGACCCGACACGTAACTTCCTCTGTGAAGAATTTGAAGTGGCTCTGTCCAATTGTCGTCTGCCGTTTGATCAACAAGCCAGGCATAGTATGTTCACCGGGTCTTGGGGTAAAATCCAAGAAACATGTTTCGTTAGACTACCACGAGTTGTGAAATGGTAGAATACGAGAAACAGATTTGAACACGATTTCTTGCAAACGTATGTCAGATGGGAAACGATCAAAAATGAGGACGGCACAGTTTTAGACCTACTGTCACGCTACACTTCGGTAGGAAACATTTGTTTTGTGTATATGCGTGTGATTGACATTGCTAGGCATTACATACGGCTCGAACCGATCACAAACACTGTTGTTTCAGTATCTATGTGTGTTTTGATACACATTTTTATACATGGGCAAATATGTTTTAGGTTACATTTTGATCATGTATATCAGTGCACCTGATTTGAAAGCTTATGTGTGCATGCGTTTAAAACTCGACAACGACTAAGGAGCAGAAAACTCTAGGGTGAGCTTGCCATTAAGAGAAGACTCCACCCCCCCCCAACCTTCTCCTCCCTTCCCCTCTCCCGTCTCCCCTCTATCCCTTACCTTATATATGTGTTTTGACCCTGAACTCCGTACAAAAAGTAGACAACCAGGATTATTGTATAATGATTGTTAGTCTGTTTTAATTCTACTAGTAAGAAAAAGCAAGCTTGGTTCTCTCGCTTTTCAGGTTCGTTCGGAGATCGTTTTTTTTTTTTTTATTGACTAATCGGTGCTTGTATCGCCAATGATGACGACTTGTTCGCCTCGTGATTTCACACGTCGGAGCTCCTAAAACCGAAGCGAACAAACGTTCCTTCGGCAGTTGTCGAGCCGCTGGCGTTCGGAGGGCAACCCTTTTACCATCTCTCACTGGTTGTGGCGTGAAAGATTGGCCTCCCTTTGGATACCTCTCGATTGTAACACGTACAGCGAGGGGTTAAAAAAAAAAAAAAAGAAAGAAAAAGAAAAGAAGGCACGCCAAAGCTGAGAGTGGAACTCCTCTTGGCTTGACAAGGCGACGGTGAAGGGAGAGAAGTTGGGGTGAGGGAAGGGGGGGGGGGGGTCGGGAGAGGAGGAGGAGGGGGATTTATTGCAGAGGCACACAATAGATATGTCAGAGGGGAATTGACATCGGAGGTGTACCCCTCAACTGCTTTGCAAAATGGGGGCTGGGCGGCTGGGGGGCGGGGGGAGGGGAAGGGGAGATTGGGGGGAGGTGGTGGGGGGGGGGGGGGAGGACAAGCGTCTCGTCCTTTGCGGAATTTTGGAAAGAGGGAAGGAAGACGGTGGGTTAGAGGGTGTAAAGGGGGGGGGTGGGTGGGGGGTGGGGGTTGAGAGGAAGGCGGGCGGGGGTGGGGGTGGGGGGGGGGGAAGGAGGGGGAGGGATTGGGAGGGAATTATAGTGCCTTTTATATTTATTTACACGGGCATTAGCTGGTGCAGTAATGGAAACACAGCGTTGGCTTGAAAATGATGTGCCTTTTCTTTCATTTTGGGAGAGCGAGAGTTGACTATCATCTTGCAGTGTTTATGATTTACTTTCTTACTTAATTGTTCTGACCTCGCTTCCGAGGTTTGTGTGGCAGGCTGTTTATGCTGTATCAGCTTGCCAGTGCACGCGTGTGACTGGGGAAAACAACTTAGCACCTAGCAGTAACAATGTTGGTATAGGTGTAGATAGTGTATTGTAGATGTTGGTATTGGTGTAGAATTTGTATTGCTGCTGAGATTGAAAGTGTGTGTGTGTGTGTGTGTGTGTGTGTGTGTGTGTGTGTGTGTGTGTGTGTGTGTGTTAGTGTGTGTGTTAGTGTGTTAGTGTGTTAGTGTGTGTGTGTGTGTGTGTGTGTGTGTGTGTGTGTGTTAGTGTGTGTGTGTGTGTGTGTGTGTGTGTGTGTGTGTGTGTGTGTGTGTGTGTGTGTGTGTGTGTGTGTTGTGTGTGTGTGTTAGTGTGTGTTGTGTGTGTGTGTTGTGTGTGTGTGTGTGTGCGCGCGCGCGCGCGCGCACGTGCATGCACGTACGTTTGAATATGTGAGTGTGTGTGCGCGCGCGCGTGTGCGCGTGTGCTTGTGAAAACAAGGATAAGACACTATCTCAGTGAACACAAGGGAAACAATTCTGATCCTCGGTGAAAACAGCAGTTATAATCCATAAAAAAAGGAAAACAGTTGTGACCCTAGGAAAATAGTTGTGACCCCTAGGAAAATAGTTGTGATCCTGAGGATAAATGCTTTCCCCATTTTCGCTATTTTCATCAAAGATCACAGCTGGTTTTTGTTTTGTTTTGTTTTGTTTTTAAAGAGAACAGCTATTATCGTGTTTTGACGCTTGTATATTCCCGTAGCAGAGACAAGCAGAGATCCTTTGCTTTCGCCTGCAGCGCCGTACAGCACCAAGAGAACTGAATGCAATTAAAACTGAATCACAACACTGTGGACAGAAAGATTGCTGCTGTTGCTGCTGCTGCTGCTGCTGCTGCTGTTGCTGTTGCTGCTGTTGTTGCTGCTGCTCATGTGCTGCTGCTACTGCTGCTGCTGCTGTGTTACTTTTAGAAGTACGACAGCCGTTGCTGTTGCTCGTATGTTACTGCTGCAACTGCAGCTGCTACTATGATTATGATTGTAAGGCTCTTGCTGCTGCTGTTACTACTACCACTACCATAACCCCTGCTACTATTACTACTGCCACTGCTACTATGTTACTTTTCATAGTACGACCGCCGTTGCTGCTGCACGTATGCTGCAGCTGCTGCTGCTATCGCTGCTGCTACTGCTACTGCTACTGCTGCTGGTACTGCTACTGCTACTGCTACTGCTGCTGCTGCTACTACGATTATGATTGTAAGGCTCTTGCTGCTGCTGTTACTACTTCCACTACCATCACCACTACTACTACTATTGCTGCTGCTGCTGCTGCTGCTGTTGCTGCCGCATCTGCAGCAGCAAAAATGAAAACTTTCACTGCTGCTGCAGTTACTTGTGTTACTAGTGCTGCTGCTGCTGCTGCTTTGACTGCTTCTATTGGTACAGCAGCTACAATATTCAGTACTGTTCTTGCTGCTGCTGCTGCTGTTACCACTGCTGCTACTACCGCGGCCATTGCGAGGTAGGGTCATTCTGATTCAGAACCAGAGAGGAATGAAAGAACGTTTGTGAAGCACAATTTGCATTTCGTTCGAACTTCTCATTTCGTTTTGTTTGTTGATTTGCTAATTACATTGTTACCTGGTTTATGTGCAGTTTTATTTACACTACAATGTGTACTTAAAGCAGAGTAAAGGACGTTTAAATGATCGTCACCAAATATACACTTTGAAGCTCATTTTCCAGTACTGCATCATCATGAAAGCGCAGATGCGTGGTATCGTGGTTTTAGTTGCGCCAGTGGCCCGATACCTCCGTCTTCAGCTGGAGTTTTCTTTCGGGGTGCCTCACCCTTAGCTCATGGCCCGTACGTCCTACCCTGTGAGCACAGGGGGGATTGTTTCTCCGGGGATCCCACCCCGTGGCTAGAGGTTATAACGCGCCTCTTGACCGCATGATGAGCCCGTTTTAGGACACACGGGGTATTTCAGTGAGGACAACAGTGCCACCTGTTGACCCACCCCGTCCTGGTAGGAACATCGCCAGTTGGTCCGGGACTGCTTATTCGCAGCTAACCTCCATATCTGAGGGCCGTTCCCCTATCCGCCACCCAGGGACCCGCCGGGCTGGGGATGGTCGCCCCACTACTGAATTGGAAGCAGCCTGGTCCCGGTCCTGGAGGAGCTGCGGTGGACGGCAGCCTTCATCGAGGACACCGGGCTGCTCATCTAATGGGAAGCGAACGAGGAAGAAGAAGAAGAATTTTCCAGTACTTTTGCACATTACTTTACACTAGCCATATACACCAAGTCAGAGACAATTCAAAGCGGTAATGAATCACACCCACTTTGCCTTACAACTGGCATAAAATAATTGCAATGAACTTTCATTTCAAACTAAATGGAAATCTTCATATACCACGGCGATCGCGTGCCAGTTTAGGGTTTTCCTTGTGACACGTGTTTGGCTATTGATACAAAACAGATCGCTCTCCGACGTGAACAACCCGCCCCTCCCAACATGGTGGAAACGCATCGATACTAACAGGCACAGAAGCGACATCACCCCTGTAGTTCGTTTCCTCACATATGTCACATTCCTGGCCATTTTGTCGTGAAGGGCGACAATTTCGATTTCG
>CM065729.1:23951831-23964331 GCA_033310375.1 Conus canariensis | reverse complement strand
TTATTGAACCCACTGACATTAACATGAACTAACCACAAACAATATCTACCTCACCGCCCATCAACGGTTATTATATCGAACCCACATTGTCTAGCCAAACTGTCACATGACAATCGAACTCAGGAACCACTATGTACATCACTTACAAAAATATACAGGAAAGAGGTAACAACACAAACCGGCTGACAACAAATTTCAATCACGGAACCAAGACATCATACTAGACAACCAGTATACGCAACGAACACCATACAACTAACCCCAACATGAGACAACTACAGTACAACTCGCCATAATACAAGACAACACGACGAACTACAACACAACGAACCTAACAGATCACCAACCTGGACATACAGACGATCAACCACACCAGTTCTGCAACTGGCTGACAGTGGCTGCCAACAAGGACGACACCGACTCAGCACAGGCCAAGGGCACCCAAACCCGACGAGGACCTGGCACTAACTATATGACTCGAAGTCACTCTTCAAAAACTACCGGCGCTGCCGCCGCACCTACAAGGAGTACGTCCACTCCGACGAACACCAGGGACCGAAGTGAAGCTACCCCAACACATTCCGCCCTGGTCGGAATCAAGCGAACTCTACTCACCACACAAAACAACGATTGGTCAGAGCAGTGTATCCCTCCGCAGAGCTGACACGCCTGACCAACGGACTAGTTGTTGCTCGTGCAACAACACGACAATTTACCACAACAACTCACAGACGTGACAACACAACAACAGCCGATATCCTGCCCCGCCTTCTCTGGTGTAGAACCAAAGTAACAAAAGGGTAACAATCGGGAACGAAACCAACCTCCCGCTTCCATTCCATTCCTTCAATAAGTGAAGACTGGAATGAAAGAATACTGTATGTCCTATTTTCCCAGCCTCCTACCTAGCCTAATCTTTCTACCTAACCCTGAGGAACTTAACCTAACTCTAGCTAACTACACCCCAACCTCACATACGCGCGAGCGCGCGCGCGCGCGCGCGCGCACACACACACACACACACACACACACACACACACACACACACACACACACACACACTCGCACGCATACGCGCACACGCTCTCTATCTTGAACCACCACTACTCTTAAACACATGGACATACTGATTTAGTACCGCCGGTCGGTGACACACCCCCCTGCCTAAGTTTTAACTACAGGTTAAAACCAACAACTCACTCGATCGGCGTTTTAGCCACACTCTAACTATAACAATCCAATTCCCCATCACTCACTCTGTCCTACTGTTGCTTTTGATGCACTCCAACACTTCCATCCCAACAGCATCAACTTTTAAATACATCAACAATCACAGGTTGCACTAATCAACCTGGACTAACGCTGCCTCACACGACCTTAACGCAGGCACTTACAGGCAGCTGTTACACTACGCACTACATATAAATTCCATAACTGAGGGGGCTCTGATTACGCACAACTGCTGTGTAACACGTGCTACAAATACCACACCCTCAGTAACACTTTGCTACGCCATTCTCTACGAAAGATAACACATGCATAGCTTCGACAATGTCATCCTCTCACGACACAGGTTAATGGAACCCTCAGGTTTCCTTTCTCTCTCTCTCTCTCTCTCTCTCTCTCTCTCTCTCCCTCTCTCTCTCTCTCTCTCTCTCTCTCTCTCTGGCAAGCGACTCAAGAAGTCTGCCGCCACATTGTCCTTTCCAGACACTGCCTGCACCGTAAACTGGAATGCCTGCAGCTGCAGTGCCCACCTTGTGATCCTCCCACTAGTACTCTAGACCCCACAGCTACCTTCTTGGGTTTCGCCTTCAAGTCAAAATGCCGCTTGTACCTGCAAGCTGCCGTTGCCAAGTTCTCCTTTGCCAACTTGCACGTCTTAGCTATTTTGTTCCTTAGGTTGACGACGTACTCTGTAGCTGTGCAGAGCTCTTGCCTCTCGGGTTGCAACCACCGATCTCTCAGTATCTGCATGGGCCTGCGCATCAGTGGCATCCTTACAAGGGGAACTCTTGAGACTCTTCCCTTGTCCACAGTACGCTGACACTGGAAGCATGACTGGCAGTACCGACGAATGTCAGCATGCATGCCTGGCCAATAAAAATGGCGACCAACTCGCTCCTTGGTTCGGGTGGTACCTAAGTGACCAGACATGGGTACGTCGTGGGCTAGCTTCATCACCGTGGTCCGTAGTTCAGCTGGGACGCAGATCTGACTCGCTACGTCCTTGGGACCCTCAAACCGCCGGACCAGTACACCAGACTTCCGCGCGTACTCAACTCGTCCAAACTTGGTGTGGAAGTGCGTCCCTGCTTCACACGCACTCCGAGCCTTCCTCAAGGTTTCATCCTGGTCCTGCATCTGAATTAACTGCTGGGTAGAGGTGTTCAGAATGCATTCCTCGACGGGCAGTGGTACAGGTTCTTGCTGCTCCCTGGCTCTCTGCGCGCGTGTCTGCACTGCCCCTACCAACGCCGGGTCTGCGTATACAGGCACACGTGTCCAACCGGGATCTCCTACTCTCTTTGCGAAGTTTCCGATCAGGACTTCCTGCACAGGGCTATTCATGACCAAAACCTCCAACTTCCCTGCGATGAATGGCGACTTCAACTCTATTACCGCCACAGGTAACACAGACCTACATCTGGACTCAGCCAACACTACTGGGACCGTCTCTCCTGTGTACGCATCTGCCGGTACTAACCACTTAGCCACTACGGTGTGTCCGGCACCAGTGTCCCGTAATCCATTGGCCGGAGACCCGTTAACTTCTACGATGCACGCAGGCTCGTACCGCTGCTCAGCGCATGGGCGACACAACGTAGGGACCACTCGAGCTTGGGGCTGGTCACAACAATGAACAGCTCCAACAGAATGGGGCTCAGGGCATTTCCTAGCGATGTGGCCTGGCTTCTTGCAGTTGAAACAAACTATGGTCGATCTAGGCCCTTCTGATCTCCTGTTCAGCTGCTGTAGTGCACCATCACTTTGTTGGGACCTCCCTGCGGGCTGGCTCCCTGCTGTTTCACGTGTATTACCCAGGTTGGGCTGGTTAACTGTTCGGTCTTGTCTCGCCTTCCTCCCCAGTCTTTTGGCCTCTGCCAAAACAGTAGCTTCTGTTGTAAGTTGTTCCACAGTTTTCGGGCATGTCTTCCGCACCTCAATTGTGAACTCGGGAGACAATAGCTGATAAAACTGTTCTTGGAACAGCAGATCCTTCACGTCCTCTGCCACACTCTCATCCTTACCCGCTGCTGCACACCAGAGGGAAAACCACCGCTTCATCCTTCCCAGCATCTGGCCGAAAGTCTCAGCCGCGTCCTTGATGCTCCTGAACTTTTCTCGGTAGGCCTCAGCATCTAGCCTGAAGTGGCTTAACAGGGCGCTCTTTATCTGATCATAGTCGCCTAACTCATCCGCACTTAACCGCATCACCGCTTCTCTAGCCTTTCCTCTCAGCAGAGACATCAGACGTGTGGGCCATGTCTTGCTCCACTTGCACATCTGGGCTACACGCTCAAATTGGGCGATGAAAGCGTCCACGTCGTCGTTCTCTCCCAACGGCTCAAGGTGGACATGCTTCGTTTCCTCCACCTCAATCAAACGTTTCCTATGCGCCGCTTCATCTAAGGCCTGCCTCTCCTGTATCAGTATCTCTCGCTTCCTTGCCTCTAACTTGGCTTGCCGTGTCTGAGCATCTATTTCCCTTATCGCCGTTTCTTCCTCCATCTTCTTCCTCTGCAGTTTCAATTCCATCTGTCTCGCTGCTTTCTCGTCTTCATCCTTCCGCTTTAACCTTTCCCTCTCCTCTTCGATCTTCTTCTGCTTCATCTCTAGTTCCCTCTGCCTAGCAGCTTTTTCCTCTTCTATCTTCCTCTGCTGCATCTCTAGCTCCCTCTGCTTCATCTCTAGCTCCCTCTCATCCTTCATCTTCTGCCTCACTTTCTCTTCATCCTTCATCTTCTGCCTCACTTTCTCCTCCATCCGGAGCTCCAATTCTGCTTCTCTCGCCGTCTTCTCATCCTCATTACGTACTGAGTCTGTGACGAACTTGGCGAGGTCTCCCCCAGCTAAACCCATCGCCGCTCCCAACTTTTTTTTTTTTTTAACATTTTTTTAATTGTTTCTTTTTTTAACATAGAGACAGACAGTACACAAACATTCATGCACCGGTAAATTTGGCAGAATACATTATATACAAATACACACGGTGTTGATCCATGACAGTAATTCTAAGAAGATGAGGATCAGCAGGTTATTCAAAAAGTGGTAGATACATTGCCCATTGAGCCAGACAGTTTTTCTGAGACATATCAATACGACAGACATATTTTTCAATTTCATATCTTCTTTTCAGATATGAAATATACTGAATGAATTGAGGTTGTTTACCTTCACATTTGCATTTGTATATAAAATATTTAGCTAACAGCAGAATTAGGTCGAAAACCTTGTCAGCTCTGTAATGGTTATCGCAGTTAAATAAAACTATGTTTTCTGTTAGCGATATGTTTGAGTTGTCACATTTTTCATTTATCGAATTTTGAAATGTCCTCCAGAAATGTTTTGTCCTTTCACAGGTCCAAAAGATGTGTCTTATTGTTTCTTTTTCGTTATGACAGAACGAACATTTGTCTGAATTGGTTATATTCATTTCATGAAGAATTACATTTGTTCCCAAAATTCTATGAGTTACTCTAATTTGGAACCATTTCAGTTTAATATCTTTTATTTTTCCAATTTTCTTAAATGCTTTGAGCCAACAGACCTCAGTTCCTAGCCTTTCTTCCCACTTACTACAACACTTAGGCTCATTTGCATCTTCCATTAAGATGTCATAATAATACCTTGCTCCTCTAGGAGCTGTTTTGATTCTATTCAGTAATTGGTTAGAAAAATTCGAGGCCCTGTGCGTCAGTTTCAGTCCTGTCTCTCTTGCGTATTTTCTCACAGCACATATGATTCCATGGTAAGTAACAAAATTACTGAACACGCCATACTTTTCTGTGAAAGATTGGAATGTGAAGAAGTTGCCATTGTCATCCAAAAGATTTCCTACAAAAAGTACATTATTTCTGATCCAGTTTTTATAATAAACTGTTTTTTTCTCAACTTTAATATGATTGTTACAAAAAACCGGTTCAGAACAAAAATCTTCTACAGTTTTGACATGTTTTACCTCTCCAAATTCTTTGTATGCTTTAAAAACATCTTTCCAGAATGTATTTACACAGCCGTGGTTCGGCAAATCGGACCCTATGTTTTCCATTCTGTCAATATTCGGATACTGAAGTCTGAGAAGTTCTTTCCATTTATGGTTACTGGATTGTATTTTACGAATCCACGTTAGTTTCAACGCGTTCAGATATTTGTTAATGTTGGGTATACCCATACCCCCCGAATTGATGTTTTTAACAGACGTTTTTCTATTTATTCTATCTTTGTTTTTATTCCATACAAATTTAAACACTAATTTTTGAATTTCCTCACAAAGACGGTCAGGTGGATTTGGCAACAATATCCATAAATGAACAATTTTTGATAGCACTAGCGACTTAAGAACTGCGACTCTACCAAGTGGTGTAATTTGTCTTTTTAGCCAAGTTCTGTATAATGATTTTATTTCAGAGAACTTTTCCTCAAAATTCACAACTTCACATTCTTTTAAATCATTCGTGAACCAGACCCCTAAAATCTTAAAACGGTTTGGATTCCATTCCATCTTCAGGTGTGGTAGAAATTTCAGTGCTGAGTTCCGCATACTTCCAAGCCATACTGCTATCGTCTTTTCTGTGTTTAATACAAGCCCAGATACTCTTCCAAATTTTTCAATGGTTGTGATTGATTCTTCAAACGATTTTCTGTCTCCCTCTAAAGTAAGTTCTGTGTCGTCTGCGTATTGTGCTATTTTATGTTCAGTATTTCCAATTTTGATGCCTTGAATATTTTGGTTTTCTTTTATCATGAGTGCTAACACTTCAACGCACATAACAAACAAGTATGGTGATATTGGGTCGCCCTGTCTACAACCTCTCCCAATGGCAAACCAGCTAGTTAGCTTGCCATTGACAGAAACTGTTGATTTAATGTTTTTATAAAAAGTTTTAATCCATCGACAGAAGTCAGGGCCTACACCAAATGCTGTTAAGACCTTAAACATGAATTGTAAGTCAACACTATCAAATGCTTTTTCAAAGTCTAAGCATAGTAATAGCCCAGGTTTTCTAGTTTTAACAAGGTAATCCATGAGATCGTAGATAAGTCGAATGTTATCTCCTAAGTATCGATTTGGTATAAAGCCACTCTGATCTTCACTTATGATTGAACTTAAAACATATTTTAATCTGTTTGAAATGCACGCAGATCCAATTTTATACACTACATTCAAAAGCGATATTGGTCTCCAGTTTTTTATTTGGTCTTTGGGTTTATCCCCTTTCGGAATGCATATAATGACCCCCTCCTTCTGGGTAGTGGATAGTTCCATTTTGTCAAACCCTTCGTTTAAAGATCTTACGACATATGACCCTAACTGTAACCAAAAAAACTTAAAGAACTCAGCTGTGAAACCGTCACTTCCAGGGCTTTTATTGTTGTCCATATTTTTTAACACATATCCAGCCTCTTCTAAAGTTATTTTCCCCTCCAGAGTATTTTTGTCCTGTTCCGTTAATTGTGGCAGTTGGTCAGTAAGGCTTGAGATTTCACACTGTTCTACAACTCTTTCCAAATATAATTTTTTGTAAAATGAATTCACTGCCTCAGCAATGTCATCATCATTTGTTAACGTTGTACTGTCTCTTAATGTAAGTTTCATTATATTTTTACTTACATAGTTCCTTTTTTCAAGGCCGCAAAAGTATTTTGTTATTTTTTCCCCTTCGGCAACCCATCTTGCCCTTGAACGCAGCAAGACACCTTCCATTCTTTTATGTCTTAAGCTGACCAGTTCTTGTTTGCAATTTTCAAGAGCTGTTTTTTCTACATCAGTATGTAAATCCTTTCTTTCAATTTGTTCTATATTTTTTTCAAGTTCTTTTTCTCTTTTTAAAGTTTCACGTTTCTTCATTGTTGCGTATGCAATAGTTTTCCCTCTAATCTTCATCAGCAGTGTATCCAGGAACAGCTGATCTGAGATAACAAACTGCAGATCAAACTTTGCTATATTTTCTATGGAATCACGACAATAAGGTAGGGCTGCGTACTCTTCAGTTACCTCTTTGATTACATTATTTATTTCTTCTACATATTTCATGTCTTTTAATAGGGAACTATTGAATTTCCACAGTAGACTTCTCCTCTCTTGTTGGCCACATTGCAGAGTTAATAATATCAAGGAGTGATCAGATCGGTAGCCAGGTAGTATATCTGCTTCAGTAACATAACTACTTAATATATCCGAAATCAGAAAATAGTCTAGTCTACTCTGCTGGAATGGTGTGTTCCTTCTCCATGTGTATCTCCTAAGCTCGGGATTTAGTTCCCGCCAAACATCTACGAGGTCCAGATTATCCATCATATCATCTATTTGTTCTTGCGCCTTTGGATTATTATTGTGTTTGTAGTTACAGCAGTCAAGAGTATAATTTCGGACAGAGTTCCAGTCTCCCGCAATGATTACTTTTTCCACCCCTATATCTCGAATCTGTTTTTCTAATGTAATGTAAAACTCTGGATCGTCACGATTAGGTCCATACAAATTCACAATTAATAATTCCATGTCCATTGCTTTTATCGAGGCAAAAATATAGTTGCCAAGTCGGTCTTTATAAATCTTGTTCAGGCGGAAATCAAAGTTATTATTAAACAGTATGGCAACCCCACGGGAGTTAGAATTATGTGAGGCAAAATAACATTTATAGCCCCATTCAGCTTTAATGTAGGCTTCTAGTTTAGGACCACAGTGAGTGTCTTGTAGCAGGTATATTGAATAAAATTTTTGTCTTAAATAATTAAACACGTCTCGACGTTTCTGAGCATTTGCGAGACCCTGGCAGTTCATAGACCCAATTTTGATTTCCCTACAAGTCATTACGGTAGACAGACGTATACTTAATAGGGATATTCATATGTTTCCACAAATGACATAAAAAGCGAAATGTTTTCTCATAAAGCACATATGGCAAAAAAGAACAAAACTGGAAGCCGCTCCCAACTTGGCAAACTTTGCATAAGCCCCCGTCCCCTGTTCTTGATCCACCCCCACAACCTGGTCACTAACCTTAGGTTTGGTATCCGCCGTAGGGGCCTGTGGATCCATGACACTATCGGGGTCGTACTGCGGATGGGCTCGGGTGTGTTTAGACATAGGGTACCCCTTCCACCACAGAGCTAGCAACGGACAGTATGCGATCTGAGCGCAACTGGAGGTTCCTGACTACGCACTAGCCCCTGAATCAACTCAGCACAAGTACACAATACCCTCAATGAGTCACGCACCAAGCATAACTCCACCCACACTTGTATACCTCATACATATACCCACATGGGCTCCAACCCATACGATACTACCAACGCACTGTCTGGTCGCTGACTGAACCACGTGACACCGTCTGTCCACCGTCCACTGTGCATGCGCACCAGTTACCCACAGTCACAGGCCTCACTGTCTCTGGTAGGCCGCACCCACACGATCACAGTGCATTTGCACCCCGCAAGTCCATATGCACTCCCAGCACACCTTAGTGTCACCACCCTGCGCACCTTCGTGCTTCCCACACACAGTCACCTGGGCTTACTCTGCCCTTAATCCCCACAGGATATCCGAGCACACAGCGTGCACAGTCACGGGCTGGGTACCACTCTACCTACTCACTGGGGTATACCCTATGTAAGGGACACAAAGGACACCTGGTACCCTCCGGCACCTTACCTACACTGTACGGTGTAATCACTCACACTTCCAACAACCACTCAATGTTTATTGACCATTCATACCTCACCCACACGGTAGCGCCAACCCATTCACACCAACACAAGTGCCCCGCCCAATGCCAATGGAAACCTGCCTGAAGTGAACAGGGACACTACGTACCACCTCCCAGGGTACTGGTACGCTCCCACCAACCACCCACTTACATTTCACACAACGTACACACCGGACACAACACCCCCCTTACCTCCCTCCTAGCTACCTATCACCTACCCAGAACCCCTTATGCAACCCCGCATCTCCACCAAAGTGTCACGGTCGCTAAGCCGGACGGCCCTACCACCCTTACCACGCCTATCACACACTAGGTCAGACAACACAGCACACTAACACAGTTTTACAATCACGCACGCTTCTTTATTTCACACACACTCCATGGCGCCACCACCCACGCACATCCACAACTGCACACAAGTATCCTAATTCCCGCTGACTCACCCTATTCTACTATAATGACCTGGAAGACCCTAACCTAACCTGAAACACCAGTTGCGGTATATCACTGTGACCTGGGGACACAGCGATAGCCCGCACACGTGGTGACTAACTACTAGGGACAAGGATTTACCAAAGGGACTCTAATCTGTTAACGACTGCTACCACCCACACCTCTCCCCAGGACTCACCCTTCTCTTTTAACCCGGGACCACTACCAAACTGGTCGCTGCGTCCCTAAGGGAGGCAACGACAAGTACCCTACACTGTGCCGGCCACTACGTCCTAAAAGGAGGCAGTAGCTAACACCCCTAACCCTACTGCCTAACGCTACACCCCTTCTACCACAAACATGGGACAACCCATCCCGGCCCGGAAAGCTCCAGTCCTCGGCGCTGTACGTGGCCCCTCACAGGCTGACACCTCCCCGGAAGACTCTGCACCCCGGCGCTGACCGTGGCTCCTCCGCGGCCAACACCCTCCCCGAAGACTCTGCACCCCGGCGCTGACCGTGGCTTCCCGCAGTCTGACTCCTCCCCGCGATGGGCACGACACCCAACGCACACACACCCGACGCCCTCTCGACGGGTCCGGGGCTCGTAGGACGCTTCTTCCTCTGAAGGCCCCGCCGGACACCAAGGGTGGAAAAAGGCCTGGTGCAGCGCCCTCTCACAGGACGCCTAAACAGGGACGAGGAACCAGTGCCGGAGAACTCCCGGAAGAGTACCGGTAGCCGGAGGAGAGCTGCCCCACAGAAGGCAGACGGCCTGGGTGGTCTCCCTCTCCCGGGAAAACAACAGGTACTGGAAAGCGCCGCTCACCTGCCGGCACGCGGCAGTAGACTGCGGTGATCTGGCCCCAGCCTCAGGACGGAACAGGATACCTGCTGACACAACTGTAGGCCCCTACTGTAATGTTGCTACTACCCGAGTCATCAAGGCACATAGGCTACTTGGTAAAGCTTTAACTCTCCATCTCCCTTGCCTACCTCCCACTCGGGCATGAGAGTGACCCCTTGAATTTCGAACACATCCCCCAACCCGTCGCTCGCTTTGGGGTTATCAGACCAATCTCCTGCCAACCCTTACAACAGCGGTAAAACAATATTCTCCCTGAGCCCATCCACGCTATTACATATGAAATTATGAATCACACCCAATTCTCGGAGAAATAAACCAATCTAAGCGATCCAACACGGACTCCATGGGCCCCCTTAGGACATACTAAATAATCTAGGAAATGGCCAATTTCACAAGGAAATGTCTCCACACAATAACCAGTAGTAATACACATCTCTCAGAGGGGAAAAAAAAAACAACAACAAAAAAAAACTTATCAATTCTTAGCGGTTCACAGTTCCAGCATGTTCACACAAGAGAATCGGCTCGCAGCCACAATCCTTCACATTCTTACCCCTCTTTGCACTGTCAATTTCAACCATATATCAAAAACAACATGATTTGTTCGCCAAAATTTCCATCCAGCACCTCACTCTCAGGTCATCTCTTGTCAGATAACCCAGTGGTTAATCCTTGTCATGCCAACACAACCACACTTCATACAATATTACATGCTGCACATCATCCGTTTTTATCCTATCGACTGCTAAGCTACTCGTCTTAAACTTTACCTTTCCCTTCTTTCCGACTACTAAAATTCATAACTGGGTTGCCTCCCCACAACCTAAGATATCTTTCTCCAACCCCGTTCTGTCACAAATACATACATCCCTGCACGTGTGACGACTGTCACTTTCTTACAAAACTTCTAACCATATGGACTCACTGTCCTGTACCAAATGCGTACGCCACAGATACAGTCTGCACGCGCACGACACCCGCGTCGAGAACCCTAACTCGTACCGAAAGTGAAAAGACACCAATATACGTTGAATGGTTACGACCGTACCCCAGTATAAACCACTCGACCACAAATTGGCCTTGGCCTTACTACACAGTTAACCGATTCCAATGCTGTGCAGGTCAACTCCGGAATCGTTAATCAATTTCAACGAACTCCTACTATTTACAATTGAGATTGAGCACAATCATCAAACCCCTGTATGATTCACGCAGACACATCTGCACCTGACTCATATTATGATCCTCAACCAATGCAACCTCGTACTACCCTCTTATTATACCCTCGACAGGACACCAGGTGCAGTTACACGGCTGCTTAAACACCTCAAGTGGGACAGCCTCGAAGAGCGTCGGCACCATAACAGGCTTTCGATGCTCTACCGTATCCACAACGGGCTGGTAGACCTCAACCCCACCACATTCTACCGCCCTTCAGACAAACGGACTAGAGGCCCACAGAAGATCCACCAGGAGCGGGTAACTCATACAGCTCTGTACCACTCCTTTTTTCCCCGCACCATCAGGGAGTGGAACCAGTTACCAACCACCACCACATCAGCACCTACACTGGAGGTGTTCAGGAGCCGCCTAAGCTGCAGTCCCCACTACCTGCAGCCACCCCCAGTCTCTCCTTGAACCCTCCCATCAACCCATGTATATAGTTTTAAATCAATTCATCAAGCCAACTAAGTCTGAGACAAAGCAAAGCGACAACGTCACATCGCAGAGCCTCTACGCCTAACGGCCCGGCTCTATTTTGGAAGAAGAAGGTATTGAACCCACTGACATTAACATGAACTAACCACAAACAATATCTACCTCACCGCCCATCAACGGTTATTATATCGAACCCACATTGTCTAGCCAAACTGTCACATGACAATCGAACTCAGGAACCACTATGTACATCACTTACAAAAATATACAGGAAAGAGGTAACAACACAAACCGGCTGACAACAAATTTCAATCACGGAACCAAGACAACATCATACTAGACAACCAGTATACGCAACGAACACCATACAACTAACCCCAACATGAGACAACTACAGTACAACTCGCCATAATACAAGACAACACGACGAACTACAACACAACGAACCTAACAGATCACCAACCTGGACATACAGACGATCAACCACACCAGTTCTGCAACTGGCTGACAGTGGCTGCCAACAAGGACGACACCGACTCAGCACAGGCCAAGGGCACCCAAACCCGACGAGGACCTGGCACTAACTATATGACTCGAAGTCACTCTTCAAA
>CM065729.1:23936831-23949331 GCA_033310375.1 Conus canariensis | reverse complement strand
TTACTTCTCTCTCTCTCTCTCTTCTTATCTCTTCTCTCTTTATCTCCTCTCTATCTCTCTTTATCTCTCTCTCTCTTATTCTCTCTCTTATCTCTCTCTCTTTATTCTCTCTTTTTACTCACTTCTCTATCTCTCTTCTCTTTATTCTCTCTCTTTATCTCTCTCTTCTTTCTCTCTTTTCTCTCTCTTCCTCTCTCTCTCCTTTATCTCTCTCTCTCTTTTCTCTCTCTTTATCTCTCTCCTTTTCTCTTTCTTTACTCTCTCTCTCTCTCTCTCTTTATCTCTCTCTCTCTTTATCTCTCTCTCTCTTTATCTCTCTCTCTTTATCTCTCTCTCTCTTTATCTCTCTCTCTCTCTCTCTTTTCTCTTTCATCTCTCTCTCTCTCTTTATCTCCTCCTTACTCTCTCTCTTTATCTCTCTCTCTTTATTCTCTCTCTTTTCTTTTATCTCTCTCTCTCTTTATCTCTCCTCTCTTTATCTCTCTCTCTTTATCTCTCTCTCTTACTTTTCTCTCTCTCTCTCTCTCTCTCTTTATCTTCCTCTCTACTACTTTATCCTCTCTCTCTCTTTATTCTCATCTACTTTATCTCTCCTTCGTTTTATTATCTCTCTCTTTTTATTTTCTCTACCTATCCTACCTCTATCCTCCTTCCTATTCCTCACTTGGTTTTATTACATACAACCTCATTATACATTCTATCCATCATTGTTATGTGTCTCCTATCCTTCTTTTTTTTTTAGGACCCCTATCACAGTTGCTACTCTTTGTAACTTCCAGTATGTGCTTGTGTTTTGTGGAGTGACACTATCACAGTTGCTACTTGGTTTATGTGGTGAGGGACATCCTATCCTCAGGGTTTATGTGGGGCACTTCACGTTGGTCTTATGTGGTTTTGTGGGACACTACACAGTATGGCCTGCACTGTGGTTTATGTGGTGAGGACATATCACAGTATGTCACTCACATACTTGGTTTATGTGGAGGGACACTATCACAGTATGGCCTGACTGTGGTTTATGTGGGAGGGACACTATCACAGTATGGCCTGCACTGTGGTTTATGTGGGAGGGACACTATCACAGTATGGCCTGCACTGTGGTTTTGTGGTGAGGGACACTATCACAGTATGGCCTGCACTGTGGTTTATGTGGTGAGGGACACTATCACAGTATGGCCTGTACTGTGGTTTCTGTGGTGAGGGACACTATCACAGTATGGCCTGCACTGTGGTTTATGTGGTGAGGGACACTATCACAGTATGGCCTGTACTGTGGTTTATGTGGTGAGGACACTATCACAGTATGGCCTGTACTGTGGTTTATGTGGTGAGGGACACTATCACAGTATGGCCTGCACTGTGGTTTATGTGGGGAGGGACACTATCACAGTATGGCTGCACTGTGGTTTCTGTGGTGAGGACACTATCACAGTATGGCCTGCACTGTGGTTTCTGTGGTGAGGGACACTATCACGTATGGCCTGCACTGTGGTTTTGTGGTGAGGGACACTTTCACAGTGTGGCCTGCACTGTGGTTTCTGTGGTGAGGGACACTATCACAGTATGGCCTGCACTGTGGTTTCTGTGGTGAGGGACACTATCACAGTATGGCCTGTACTGTGGTTTCTGTGGTGAGGGACACTTTCACAGTATGGCCTGTACTGTGGTTTCTGTGGTGAAGGGACACTATCACAGTATGGCCTGCACTGTGGTTTTGTGGTGAGGGATACTATCACAGTATGGCCTGCACTGTGGTTTCTGTGGTGAGGGACACTATCACAGTATGGCCTGTACTGTGGTTTCTGTGGTGAGGGACACTATCACGGTATGGCCTGCACTGTGGTTTATGTGGTGAGGGACACTATCACAGTATGGCCTGCACTGTGGTTTCTGTGGTGAGGGACACTATCACAGTATGGCCTGCACTGTGGTTTATGTGGTGAGGGACACTTTCACAGTATGGCCTGTACTGTGGTTTATGTGGCGAGGGACACTTTCACAGTATGGCCTGCACTGTGGTTTATGTGGCGAGGGACACTTTCACAGTATGGCCTGCACTGTGGTTTATGTGGCGAGGGACACTTTCACAGTATGGCCTGCACTGTGGTTTATGTGGCGAGGGACACTTTCACAGTATGGCCTGCACTGTGGTTTATGTGGTGAGGGACACTATCACAATATGGCCTGCACTGTGGTTTATGTGGCGAGGGACACTATCACAGTATGGCCTGCACTGTGGTTTATGTGGCGAGGGACACTATCACAATATGGCCTGCACTGTGGTTTATGTGGCGAGGGACACTATCACAGTATGGCCTGCACTGTGGTTTATGTGGCGAGGGACACTATCACAATATGGCCTGCACTGTGGTTTATGTGGCGAGGGACACTATCACAGTATGGCCTGCACTGTGGTTTATGTGGTGAAGGACACTATCACAGTATGGCCTGTACTGTGGTTTATGTGGCGAAGGACACTATCACAATATGGCCTGCACTGTGGTTTATGTGGCGAGGGACACTATCACAGTATGGCCTGCACTGTGGTTTATGTGGCGAGGGACACTATCACAGTATGGCCTGCACTGTGGTTTATGTGGCGAAGGACACTATCACATTATGGCCTGTACTGTGGTTTATGTGGCGAGGGACACTATCACAGTATGGTCTGCACTGTGGTTTATGTGGCGAAGGACACTATCACAATATGGCCTGTACTGTGGTTTATGTGGCGAGGGACACTATCACAGTATGGCCTGCACTGTGGTTTATGTGGTGAAGGACACTATCACAGTATGGCCTGTACTGTGGTTTATGTGGCGAAGGACACTATCACAATATGGCCTGCACTGTGGTTTATGTGGCGAGGGACACTATCACAGTATGGCCTGCACTGTGGTTTATGTGGCGAGGGACACTATCACAGTATGGCCTGCACTGTGGTTTATGTGGCGAAGGACACTATCACAATATGGCCTGTACTGTGGTTTATGTGGTGAGGGACACTATCACAGTATGGCCTGCACTGTGGTTTATGTGGTGAAGGACACTATCACAGTATGGCCTGCACTGTGGTTTATGTGGTGAAGGACACTATCACAATATGGCCTGTACTGTGGTTTATGTGGTGGAGGACACTATCACAGTATGGCCTGTACTGTGGTTTATGTGGTGAGGGACACTATCACAGTATGGCCTGCCGGTCACACAAAAATAGGTTCCAGCCAGACCACAACACCTGTCAACGATCCTCCAAGAAACAGGGACACAGTGTCGTAGGTGCTGAAAGTCGACCACAAGCTTCACTTTTGAGTTCCAGCCAGGGCAAGTTCTTTTGTAAATAGTGACGCTAACAGTCAAATTCAATTTCTAAACTGCAATGTTCATGGACTTAAGAAAAAAAAAGTGGACAACAGCCTTTTGTTAATTTTATTCGTGTTCCCATGATTCTGTGTGCCTGACTGAGTCTGTTAATGCAGATCATTCCTAATATAACTTGTTTCCGGGGATTTCATGGTGCTCGCGACCAAAGCCCACAACTGGCTCGCCGAGGAAGATAGTCTTATAGAGTTATTGATATGATAAGGAAACCCTTTGATGATTATGTTGAATGGATCGAAGTAGAAAACAGAACTTTGCGTTCAAAAAATTCAAAGATAAATGAAGACTCTTTTTGACAGAAAACCACAAAAGGCTGATTTTTCCCCCTTACAGATCCCCTAACAATTCTCCCACGGGAAATCTCAAGAAGGGGAATATAGCAGAGGACTGTCAGAACAATGTATAACAGATCTGTACGAATCATGTTATATTAGTTCTGTTCTTATCGTTGGAGCTTTGAATCAGCCAAATGTTTAGCAAACATGCTGTGACGAAATGAGTTTATGTAGAAACATCGAAAAGACAAAGGTCATGGTACTCAGGAAAAGAGGGTTCTTGATAAGGGTACGATACATTTGGCAGTGAAGGGAAAGAAGACTGCTGTACAGCTATGCGGGGTTTTCCAAAGCATAAGGAATTATCGTCAGGTACCCTTTTAAAAATTCCGATGTAAAGGTCCCGCCGACACCATTATACTTATCAGAAGAAGGTGTAACATGTGCTTACCTGCAACGCCCCACACCCTCCCCACTCCCAGTTCACCTCTTTTTTTTGTAGGAGTTCATGAACTCTGTCTCAGTCTCTCTCTCTCTCTCTCTCTCTCTCTCCTCTCTCTCTCTCTCTCTCTCTCTCTCTCTGTGTATTGCATCCTCTGTAAACTTTGAACATTATCTATCACACAACAGGGCGAGACAGACCCCACTGGTTGGCTAATTAAGTCTGGTGACTCCAGCTCAGGTGATAATGACGACCGTCTGGTTCATATGACCGTTGATATTCACTGGTCCCGGACCCCATCAGGGCCGTGGGAACATGACAGTGCTATCTCCAGCACCGCTAAAGGCTGTGTGGGCAAGTGCCAGAGCAAGGGGAGAGGAGCGGGCCCTCTTTCTGTGTGGCAAGTCCCCCCGTCTGGACTGTGACAAAAAGCCCTCCTCGCTGACGTCCTCTCTGCAATGACGCATTTAGCTTTGTGTGGGACAGTCAGGCTGATGGGGGGGGGGGGGGGGGGGGGGGGGGGGGACATAGGTTGTTTTATTCGTTGATTTCGTCAGAGATGAACACGCTGCAGATGGCGTTCCTGGCGTGACCCTGTCCAGGAAAGTGACAGTGTTCATGTCTGTCGCGTGTTAAACTCAGGGCATAGTGTGTCACGTTGCGTTAACTCAGGGCATAGTGTGTCAGTTTGTGTTAAACTTAGGGCATGGTATGTCAGTTTGTGTTTAAACTCAGGGCATAGTGTGTCAGTTTGTGTTAAACTCAGGGCATAGTGTGTCAGTTTGTGTTAAACTCAGGGCATAATGTGTCAGTTTGTGTTAACTCAGGGCATAGTGTGTCAGTTTGTGTTAAACTCAGGGCATAGTGTGTCAGTTTGTGTTAAACTCAGGGCATATTGTGTCAGTTTGTGTTTAACTCAAGGCATAGTGTGTCAGTTTACCTCTCGATGAACTTTGACAGACGTTGGAGATATAAATTATGTTGACAAAAGTTAGATTGCGGTTCAGATATGAGTATACACGTTTTAACGAAAGTTAGTTTCAAAATTTTAAAATTAGAAAACATTTTAACGAAAGTTAGATTTGGATTCAGATGTACGAGGTCATTCTTATCAGTATACCGAGCAATCAGAACACAATGATTATAATCGAACAATCAGAACACAATGATTATAATCGAACAATCAGAACTCAATGATTATAATCGAACAATCAGAGCTCAATGATTATAATCGCCTTTGTCCAGAATGTTTCCAGACAGTTGATACTGACGTTCATTGTGTTCAATATGGTTCTGTTACCAGGATCTCGGTCATAGTTAGCAACAGTTTATTCCACTGAAATTTGATGGACAGCCATGCTCGTTCACACTGAGTATGCTAATGACATCAAGGTCTAAAAAAAAAAAAAAACACTTCTGTAACAGTTCGCATTACATTTGTGCAAGGCATTTAGCGCACAGAAGTCTCTCACAGCTTATGTATACTTTTCATCAGTGTATCTTGTTGGTTGTGTGTGTGTGTGTGTGTGTGTGTGTGTGTGTGGTGTGTGTGTGTGTGTGGTGCGTGCGTGCGTGCGTGCGTGGTGTGTGTGTGTATGTGTGTGTGTGTGTGTGTGTGTGTGTGTGTGTGTGGTGTGTGTGTGTGTGTGTGTGTGTGTGTGTATGATATAACAAATAATAAACTACGTGTAAAATAGTTTTCAGTATATCTAATTAACATATCTTAGGTTTGAAAATCGTCAAACATGAGACAGTAGTTTCTTTCCGTCGCCTCAGTGTCCATAACGTTGCTGATATCATAGCACTACTCCTTTCCCTCCTGAAGGGTGTGGCCTCACAGATGAAAGATCTGACCCTGAATCCTCTCAGCTGTGTCGTCGTCTGTCTGTCCACCCCTTTCTCAGTCTGCCCCGTCTCTGTCCTGGGTCCTAAGACAGACAGGAATCGTCACCCATCCAACCACCACCTCCCCCCCCCCCCCCCCCACACACACACACCACCCGGTGTAACGTTCAGTGATCACTCCACGCCCCAAAATCACTCTCCGGGGAGTGAGAAAGGACATGTGCTCAAACTCCCCCCCCCCCCCTCCCCTACGGAACTAAATTCAGACCGACCACCCTCTTTGATCCAAAATCCCTTCTCTCTCCCTGCCCCCTTTTTAAATTTCTCAAAGTGGCCTGACACAAACGGCGTAACGTATTAATCAAAGCACATGGCACCTGAATTTGAGGAGGGGGTGATTCCGGACCTCCTGAGTCAGAATGTCCTGTAGCACAGTTCCCAAATCACGTCACAGTCAGTGACTCTGGGGTATGGTTCAGAAACACTCAAGGGGGGTGAATATAGGCACCCGCTCGAACTTACCCGCCCTACGTTACAGGGAGGTGGAAGAGGGCACACACCTAGATCCTCCATGGGGTGTTTATCTGCCCTCTATCACTCCATGGGTGTTTTATCTGCCCTATATCACTCCATGGGGTTTATCTGCCCTAGATCACTCCATGGGGTGTTTATCTGCCCTACATCACCCATGGGGTGTTTATCTGCCTACATCACCCCATGGGGTGTTTATCTGCCTATATCACTCCATGGGGTGTTTATCTGCCCTATATCACTCCATGGGGTGTTTATCTGCCCTATATCACTCCATGGGGTGTTTATCTGCCCTATATCACTCCATGGGGTGTTTATCTACCCTATATCACCCCATGGGGTGTTTATCTGCTCTATATCACTCCATGGGGTGTTTATCTACCCTATATCACTCCATGGGGTGTTTATCTGCTCTATATCACTCCATGGGGTGTTTATCTGCTCTACATCACTCCATGGGGGTTTATCTGCCCATATCACTCCATGGGGTATTTATCTGCCCTAATCACTCCATGGGGTGTTTATCTGCCTATATCACTCCATGGGGGTGTTATCTGCTCTATTCACTCCATGGGGTGTTTATCTGCTCTAGATCACTCCATGGGGTGTTTATCTACCTATATCACTCCATGGGGTGTTTATCTGCTCTATATCACTCCATGGGGTGTTTATCTGCTATATCACTCCATGGGGTGTTTATCTGCCTACATCACTCCATGGGGGTTTATCTGCCTACATCACTCCATGGGGTTTATCTGCCTACATCACTCCATGGGGGGGTTTATCTGCCTATATCACTCCATGGGGGGGGGGGTTGTATCTGCTCTATTCATCATCCATGGGGTTTATCTGCCTACATCACTCCATAGGGGGTGTTTATCTGCCTACTATCACTCCATGGGGGTTTATCTGCTCTATATCACTCCATGGGGTGTTTATCTGCCCTATATCATCCAGGGGTGTTAAGCTCCCTACATCACTCCATGGGGGTTTATCTGTCCTAATCACTCCATGGGGTGTTTATCTGCTCTACATCACTCCATGGGGGGGGGGGGTTTATCTGCCCTAATCACTCCAGGGGGTTTATCTGCTCTACATCACTCCATAGGGGGTTTATCTGCCCTATTTACAGGGGTGTTGATAGCCGTCCTAATCACTCCAGGGTGTTTATCTGTCCTATATCACTCCACGGGTGTTCGGAATCATGCCCCCGGTCACTAATCTGGGGAATGGTTTGGAACAAGATGGCCGGTGACTTTTTATGACTCAGTTTTATCATCTCTCCCTCCCCACCCTCACCCCTAACCCCACCCCCGCCCACCGCCTGCTCAGTTTCGGATGCAATAAGCTTTGATTGGTCTAGTTGGTCGTTGGCGAGACTTTGAGAATCTGGAAGGGTGAGAATGGACACGTGCCTTTCCTCTCCCGTCGAAGAGTGAATTCCGGTGTGGAGCAGTTACGGAACTTTACTACGGTCTCTGAGGTATTGACCTTGGAGGTATCTTGCTAATAGGCCTTTAATTTCTCCCCTTCCACAGGAGAGGAGAGACAGAGGACTTCTCTAGCACCAGACTGATTCCACCAGAACGACAACACGTCAATACAGGGCGGGGACAATACTTTCTTGGGGGATAAACTGGACGTCGGGGTTCGAACCTAAAACCTCCTGACTGCCACTCAGTACTCCAACCATCTCGAGCTTTTCAGGTAGACCCTACATCCCAGGCACGTATACGATTCCACGTAAACAGTTCTTCGGCGGATGAGTTAGGAATGCATGAAACTAACCAAGTGCCAGCTTGCTTCGTTTTCTGTGTGTTTGTGTGGTACCCACAGAGATGCCAGATCTTTTCGCTCGAAAGACAATTACTCGGCACCCCTCAACACCTTCCCTTCCCCATCCCACCCCTTGTCCCTCCCTCATCCCCCCCTCCCCGCTTCCATCTTCCCAAGAAAAACAAACGAGGAAGCAAAACAACAAGAACAAGAACAACAACAACAACAAAAAAAGCTTTACAGAAAGACAGGCTGGCATTGCCCGCTAAAGCCATTCTCTCCATGGACAAAAATTGTGTTCCCTCCCGGCAACTGTTGTTTTTAGTTGCCGTTTTGAACGGTTTGCCACTTCGGAATGCGCCAGATTCACACACACACACACACACACAAAGAACCCCCAAGAGTTGGAAAACCTGTCCAACACATGACTTGTAAACTGTCCTATAAAATGTCTCTGAAATTCGCTCAACTGTTCTTGCAGATAGACATTAAGACAGACACACACATACACATGCAAATACACACGTGCGGGCGAACTCGTACACACGCTTGCAGGCACACACACACACACACACACACACACACACACACACACACACACACACACACACACACACACACACACATACCCACAAACACACACAATTACACGCGCGCGCGCACACACACACACACACACACACACACACACACACACACACACACACACACTCACACACACACACACACCACACACACACACACACACACACACACACACACACACACACACAAGCACGCGCGCGCGCGCGCGCTTGCACACACACACATACACACACAAACACACATACACACACGCAAATGCACATGCATACATACATGCGAAGTCAGGTGCACATAGGCCTATATATTTTAATGCAAGTGTATGCACGCACATTCTCTCTCTCTCTCTCTCTCTCTCTCACACACACACACACACACACACACACAAAACACACACACACACACACACACACACACACAGCGCGCACGCGTCCAAAATGAGCTTATACAGTGGAAACATGGAATTATATTACATAAATCCCTGGCAGCACCACAGATTTTGTGGTTTGGGGGGGGAAATCGACCGAGAGAGAGAGAGAGAGAGAGAGAGAGAGAGAGAGAGAGAGAGAGAGAGAGAGAGACAGAGACAGAAGACAGACAGACAGACAGACAGACAGACAGACAGACAGAGACAGAGACAGAGACAGACAGAGAGACAGAGGGAGGCAGAGAGAGACAGAGAGAAGCAGGACAGACAGACGAGAAGAGAGAGAGAGAGAGAGAGAGGAGAAGAGAGAGAGAGAGAGAGTAGCCAGGGAGAGGAAGGTTGAGGGTGAAAAAGAGGGAAGAGAGTATTTCCACGTTGCCCCTCGTCCTCCCCCCCCCCTTCTCCCACCAGTGGGGGGACTTCGGCGTGGGATCTGAAGAAGGGGAGGTAAAAGGGGGTGGGGTGAGGAGGGGGGGGGGGAGGGTTCGGAGGGAAGGTACAAGTGGAACGGGACCATGATGACAACGACTGATAGCAATCTTTGATGGGTGTAAGGAATAGGGTACTGGAAAGGTGTGTGTGTGTGTGTGTGTGTGTGTGTGTGTGTGTGTGTGTGTGTGTGTGTGTGTGTGTGTGTGTGTGTGTGTGTGTGTGTCTCAAGGTCCTCAAGGGCACCGTAGAGCTTCCTCTCCACTGATGTTTGCTCCGTCCATATCTGTTGTCTCAGAGCTTCATGCAACGGGCAATCCTGCCCTCATACCTATAGCAACGTCGTCTTTCTTTCAGACGCTCTGTCTGTCTTGCAGGCCCTACAGACTGCCAGAGACAAAGAACTGAACGACCTATCCACTGATCTGATCTCCCTATGCAGAGCAGGCACAGTCGTTCTACAGTGGATCCCTTCCCACTGCAATGTACTTGGCAACGAGATTGCAGACACTCTGGCTAAAGAGGGAGCAACAAAGAAACAGGAAGACAGGTCCACAACCCTCAAGGAAGCCAAGACAATCATCAAAGCCAGACAGCAGAGCAAGTGGTTGCAGGAGCATCCACGTTTCAATAGACATGATCCGTGCCACCTGCTAACAAGATCGGAGCAGGTGGCCATCTTCAGGCTGCGGACAGGCCACAACCGCCTGAACTATCACCATTTTTCCCACGTTCAGGATCGGTCAGTCAGAGCAGTGCCCATGCCAGACCGGCAGTATGACAACAGCACATCTACTGCAGCCAGGGTACAACAACAACAACAACAACAACAACAACATGCACTAGTGTTTTGTTTATGATTATGAAACAAAAGGATGCTGGTGAGTAACGAATCACAAGCAAAATCATAATTAGTCAGGCTGCCGATGAGTATGATAGTAATTCATGTTTTATCGGTTCTTGGATGAAGAGGACGAAAATGGAATACTGACAAGGGACTGCGTGTGAAGTTGATATTAAATGGTTTTACATCCAGGCAAACGTAAGGACACATTGTTGTTTAGTGTGTGTGAAGTTGATATTAAATGGTTTTACATCCAGGCAAACGTAAGGACACCATTGTTGTTTAGTGCCCGCTTTCGTGCCGCAAAGGCCGCAAACATAAACATGGCCTTGTGGCGCAAAAATTAGTGTTCCGTACACCTACATCAATCATTAGCATTGAAAATAATATTCCCGATGGATCCTTCCATCCACAGAAGACCTTACAATTTTTTTGGTGCTCGGAGGAGAAAAAAAAAATGAATGTCTCAATAGAATGAGAAAAGGATTTCCTTTTTGACCTTTAGCACTGGAAGATGAAGTGGTTTCAAAGCTCAAAGAGGCTGGATTAAAAAGCGCAAAGAGGCTGAATTAAAAAGCGCAAAGAGGCTGAACTAAAAAGCGCAAAGAGGTTGAATTAAAAAGCGCAAAGAGGCTGAACTAAAAAGCGCAAAGAAGTTGAATTAAAAAGAGCACAAGACTAAAATCAAACAGCGCATACAGGCTGAATTAAAAAGCGCAAAGAGGCTGAATTAAAAAGCGCAAAGAGGCTGAATTAAAAAGCGCAAAGAGGCTGAATGAAAAAAACGCACCAAGAGGCTGAATGAAAACGCACCAAGAGGCTGAATTACAAACTAGATTTCGTTTTCAATTTCGTCTCTGTCTCTTTTATGTACAAATAGGAAGACAGAGATCGGGCAACGTGATGCACTGGATACCGTCAACTCACTTGCGATTGGTAAACACAAATGCCGACTTTCACACGTTGGCTTTCACATGGGTGGAGTGAGGGGAGGGAAGGAGGTAGTGGGGGGGGGGGGGGGGGAGGAGGAAGCGGGGTGTGGGGAGAGAAGCGAACAGAGAAGGGTGAGGGAGGGGAGGACGGTGGAGGAGAGAGGGGGGGGGGGGGGAAGGTTGAGGGGGCTGGTCACATGGAGAACACCTGTTTGACCACTGTGACTGGCCATCCGTTCACACCGCTCTCAACAAACCGTGACGACGGTGCTCATGGAGCGTAGGACACAAGTCTGTCGGCCTGTCTGTGTCTGTCTGTCTGTCTGTCTGTTTATGTGATTCTGATCTAACCCCCCTCCCTCCCTCCCTTCCCTCTTTCTCTGTGCTGTCTGTCTTACTTTGGTTCTCTCTCTCTCTCCTTTTTTTTTTTTTTTTTTGCATTTCTGTCTCTCTTGTTGTCTGTCTGTCTATCTCTGTTTGTCTCTGTCTGTCTGTGTCTGTCTGTTCGTCGGTTCTCTCTCCTCCTCTCTCTCTCCTCTCTCTCTTTCTCTGTTCTCGCTCTCTCTCTCTCTCTCTCTCTCTCTCTCTCTCTCTCTCTCTCTCTCATAGTGTTTTTCTTATCACCGTCTCTGTCTCTGTCTCTCTCTCCTTTGCTGTGTGTGTGTGTGTCTGTCTCTCTGTCTCTCTGCTCTCTCTCTTTCTCTCTCTCTCTCTCTCGTTTGCTTATGTCTGTCTCTGTACCCCCTCCCTTCTTTCTCTATCTCTGCCTCTGTGTGTTTGTCTGTCTCTCTGGGTCTCATTCTCTGCCTGTTGTTTCTTTCTCCTTTCTTTCATTTCCTCTGACTCTCTCCCCTTCTCTCAGCCTGTCTGTCTGTCTGTCCGTCCGTCTGTCCCTCTGTTTCTCTTTCTCTCCATCATTCTCGCTCTTCCCCCCCCTCTCTCTCTCCCTCTCTCTATATATATGACTATCTGTCTGCCTATTCGTATGTGTGTGTGTGTCTCTGTCTCTTTGTCTCTCTATCTGGCTATCTGTTTC
>CM065729.1:23921831-23929331 GCA_033310375.1 Conus canariensis | reverse complement strand
ATTTTCAGAGACTTATGAACACTTTAAAGCCGTGTATCCAAATTTTCGAAAAGAACGTTAACAGATGGCCCGATCCTAGAACCACATTCTGGAATAAAAACACATCATTTGAAAATACAAGACTAATTTTGTCTTGGTATCACTAATATCCAATTTCTTTTTCCTAGGTCCGTGTGAAGTCACTGGGGCATCGCACTGAAGAACTGTTCACCAGATTCCTCCGGTTCTGTCGGTTGTGTTCCGAGGCCTTGGGTTCTACAGATGTTTCCCTGTCCATTCTGCAATGTTGTCAGTCCAGTTTTTCTGTCTTCCCCTTGGTCTCGCTCCTTCAACACATTTCCTGGATGATCATTTTAGCGGAGCCGTTGGACCTTCTTCATGACAATGCCAACTTACCTTCTTTGCTTTGCTGGTGTCAGCAAATCTTTGTGTGACCCAGTGTGCTATCTGATGGCTTGCGAATTTGTCACTGGTGATATGGTCAGTGCGTCTGATGTATAGTATCTTGCACTTGTCACTGGTGATATGGTCAGTGCGTCTGATGTATAGTATCTTGCACTTGTCACTGGTGATATGGTCAGTGCGTCTGATGTATAGTATCTTGCACTTGTCACTGGTGATATGGCCAGTGCGTCTGATGTATAGTATCTTGCAATGACACCTCCTTACTGTGGTTCTTTCTTCCAGGTCCTTGTGTGTGCACATAGGAAAATTAAATACACCCGTGCATGCAGGAACCAGAATCATGTTTCACCGAGATGTTATTGTCCTTCCATGAAGGGTTCTGTCGTGATAGAACTGATGTCTTTGTCCTTCCATGAAGGGTTCTGTCTGTGGATAGAACTGATGTCTTTGTCCTTCCATGATGGGTTCTGTCGGGATAGAACTGATGTCTTTGTCCTTCCATAAAGGGTTCTGTCGTGATAGAACTGATGTCTTTGTCCTTCCATAAAGGGTTCTGGTGTGATAGAACTGATGTCTTTGCTGATTTGAACCCCCCATCTCAGAAAATAAATCCCAGATATATGAACTGTTCAACAGTTCCAAGTTTCTACCCATGGTTATATCGGTTCTGGAGGTGTGGTGCTGTGGCTGCCCATTAGCTTGATCTTCCCGGTGTTGATATCCATACTATGTCTTGTAGATGTTTCATCCAAGTGTTTTAACGAGCTTAGTGTGTTCTTGTTCAGTGCTCGCCGGGCCATTGAAGTTATCTGCAACGTGAAAGTTCATGACAGATCTTCTTGCAGTACTGATAGTGTTGACGTGATCTTCAAGTGGAACGTTCATGATGCATTCCAGGACTTTGTTGAAAAGTATAGGAGAGTAAAGGGGCCCTGACGAATACTAATTGATATGTGGGACCACTTTCCAGTCGTGCCTTTCGTGAGTACTGCACTAGTCACTTTGGCGTGTACTTGCTGGACGTTCTTCATTGGCTGTGTCCCGATATCAAATCACTTCATAACGACCTTTAGCACCTCTGGACAGACTCTGTCAAAAGCCTTTTTGAAGTCTGTAACGACATGATGGAACTCCTGGTGTTGCAGGTGTTTCTGGCGAAGGGTTAAAGATCTGTTTGATGGTACTTCAGCCTTTCAGATACAGCGGTGTCTGCAACTGTAATATGTTCAGAATGATTTTGAACATTGACGTTGCTTAAATTGCTGATCTAACTGATCTTGCGGTTGTTCTGGCAGTGTTGAAGATTTCCTCTCTTTAGAAGCGTGACGATTAGTGATGGAGTGTCTTTGGCGTTAGCCACTCACTAGTGTGCTGGATGGCAGCTAATACATCAGTCACTCCTTTCCGCCATATTCAAGTGTTCTGAGGGATGTTGTCAATGCTTGCAGCCTTGCCATGTATCAGCGACTTCACTGCTGCCACGACTTCTTGGACAGAGTGTTGGAAAGTCATCTCCATCTGTTGAATCCTGAACCGTTAGCATACTTGGATCTCTTTTCTGTGTATCTTGCAAAGCTCAAAGCAACATTCCCCAATCTTCTTATGATATTTTCTTTCTGTATGAGTTAACGTCTTTGTACTCTATGGTGCTGACTCTAACTTGCGTTGGTCAATTTTTCACAAGTTTAGAGGCTTTCTCTGTGTTGTTATCCAGGTTTTTCTCAAAGTGTTCACACTCTGATTTTCATCCAGTCTGACTTTAACCGTTAGCACGCTCTTCTCTCCTCATTCCGTCCATCATTCATTTTCATCACATTCCCACTCCTCATTCCTCCTCATCACATTCCCACTCCTCAATTCCACTCCTCATTCTCCTCACACATTCCCACTCCTCATTCCTCCTCATCACATTCCCACTCCTCATTCCTCCTCATCACATTCCCACTCCTCATTCCTCCTCATCACAATTCCCACTCCTCATTCATCTCCATCATTCACATTCCCACTCTCTTCCATTCCTCCTCTGTTCATCACTCTTGCGTTCTCTTTTTCTGTTCCGTCTACCATTCACAATCACCACGTTCTCCTATTCTTATTCCGTCCGGCTTTGTCATGCTTAGAGTTCTGCCGTTAACCATTCCTTATTCTCGACTTCTCTCCACTAGTCATCAGTCACACGATCTTTTCTTTTTGTCCAGGGCCTATCATTCATTTATCGTTCTGGTGCTCTCTTCTTCCCCTCCGGTCCATCATTGATTCTTCTCCAGTCGTTGCCGTCGTCTCCTCTCGACCGTCATCGTTCATGACCACGCCAGTCTACCGTTCGTCGGTTTGACGTTTTGCCCACCCGTTCCTATCTATTGTTCATTCTTCTGACGTTCTGCTCATGCCATCGTGTCTGTCAGTCATCATTCTCGAGACGTCTTCCTCTCAGTTTTGTTCCTCCTCCTGCTCCTGCTCCTCCTTCTCCTCAACGTCGTCGTCATCATCATCATCTCTCTCTCTCACTCTCTTAGAGAGAGAGAGAGAGGAGAGAGAGAGAGAGAGAGAGAGAGGGAGGGAGGGAGGGAGGGAGAGAGATCTGATGGAAAAGTATTTTCAACACAAAACTATTTCCATGCTTATTTCACGGATTGTCTTACTTTTTTTTTTTTTTTAATTCATTTGATTGTCTTTTTATTTTCTATGACGTTATGCCTTTCAAAAAGAAATCTTTCATTCAAAGTTTTTTTTTTTTTTTCTTGAAATCAGTTATGACTGATATCGTCTTCTGATCAACCATTTAATTCAAATAAGTACATGGATACACGCATATGCACACACATACATGTATATACACGGCTATCTTCACACGCAAGGCTACACACACACACACACACACACACACACACACACACACACACACACACACACACACACACACACCGCTCGCACGCACGCACGCACGCAACCCCCCCCCCCCAACACACACACACACACACACACACACACACACACAACATGCAGGCATACGTGCGCGCAAAAAAGGCACACAAATACACACGGAAACACACAGGCGCGCAGGCTACACACACACACACACACACACACACACACACACACACACACACACACACACACACACACACACACACAATCTCTCTCTCTCTCTCACACACACACACACACACACACACTCTCTCTCTCTCTCTCTCTGTCTCTCTCTCTTTCTCACACACACACACTCACACTCACACTCACACATATATACACACACAGCGCGCGGCGCGCGCGCACAACACACACACAACACACACACACACACACACACACACACACACACACCACTCACACTCACACACACACACTCTCTCTCTCTCTCTGTCACACACACACACACACACACACAACACACACACTACCACACACAACACACACACACACACACACACACACACACACACACACACACACACACACACATATGCCACACACACATACACACGTCCGTATGCGTATTGTCTATTACCTGGACCACACTTCGAAACTGTCCCTCTCTCTCTTCCTCTCTCTCTCTCTCTTCTCTCTCTCTCTCTCTCTCTCTCTCTCTGTCTCTGTCTCTGTCTCTCTCTGTGTTTGCAAATCTGTGTGTATATATAGTATGTGTTTTAATGTGTACGTGTGTATTTAGTATTTGTGCATATGTGTGTGTACCTCTCTCTCTCTCTCTCTCTCTCTCTCTCTCTCTCTCTCTCTGTGTGTGTGTGTGTGTGTGTGTGTGTGTGTGTGTGTGTGTGTGTGTGTGTGCTTGTATGGACCTCACCCATAAAGTGGGTTGTTCAACTGGCCACATACCCGGAAAGCTGCTGTCTTTTATTGTAAATCCACTTCTTTCCAAACAAACCATCTTGTTTTTACAAGCACATTCACACAAAACCGCGAACATGTAAATACTTGGAGCAAAATTTGAAAAGAGAGGGGTTAGTTACCGCCAAGGACACAGACAAACAAGAGTACAGGACTAGACTGGTCTTGTACTCTTGTTTGTCTGTGTCCTTGGCGGTAACCAACCCCTCTCTTTAAGAGTACAGGACTAGACTAGTCTTGTACTCTTGTTTGTCTGTGTCCTTGGCGGTAACCAACCCCTCTCTTTTCAAATTTTGCTTCATTTTTCGCCCTCAGTCATCGTTTTGAAACTGAATGTAAATACTTAATCAACAATGTATGTATACTGCATACCTCTTAGAATGTTATACATTTCCATTCCACGCCATTAACAACTTCAAAAACAAAACAAGCAACATACCTAAAAAGTAATAGATAGATAGATAGATAGATAGATAGATAGATAGATAGATAGATAGATAGACAAATTACCACAATTAGAAAACTTCCAATAAATGAGGCAGTAAAGCAGTTACATTGTCAAACATCACACAGTTTAAACAAGAGAGAGTATTTTTCTTTAAACTGAGGAAAACTTGAAGCATCTCCAAATTTCTAACTCTATCCCAGTAACACGTATCAGGAGAATTAATTTTACGCAAGAAACGATAAACCGTTGATCTCACTGACTCTGTTGCAGTCAGTTTAGTCCTGTCTTTCGAACTTCTGGCAAGCCCTTGTTCCCTAACCGTTTTCTCTGGAATTCTGTAAAGTTCATCAGTAAATACATTTCATGTTTGTTTTCTTGGCTGCGCTTGATTATTTCTACACTCTCTGCATCTGTCTCTCGCGCCTTCGACGCGGCGCTTTCTGCCTTCAGAGTTCTGTTTATCTCTTCGACCTGTTCCTTCTCAAACTTTGAAACAAGCAGAGAGTACCAAAAGATGGACGAAGTCTAAACAAACAGAAATGAAAACAAAAGACCAAGTTTACACACTCTAGGTTTTTAATTCAACTTCTCTTCTTTCCGCCAAAAAAACTACTTCATCTTTGATATAAAGAAGATAGATGGTGGCTTCAGGGGGCAGAAGTCAATAAAGAAAACTGTAGAACTATGTTACCCTGTACAGACTAGTCCGCACGCAGTGACACCTCCTTGATGAAACTGAAACTGAAACTGAAACTCCGCCATGACCTCCTTCCCATCTGGCATCAGTTTGTTTCAGTTTCAGTTTCCTCAAGGAGGTGTCACTGCGTACGGACTAGTCCATATACGCTACACCATATCCGCTAAATTAGGAGACCACATTGCGCATGATTAAAAGCCGAGGAATAAATGAATGAATGACCAAGATGACAGAAGAGGGTCTCGTGGATACGACTTAACAGATGTCTGACCTACGCATTAGCCCAATGCGCTGGCAACAGATTTTGAGTACCAACTTAACATTGTTTGTGCAGTTATTATCATGGATGTGTGTGTGTGTGGTGAATGTACAAGTGTGTGCGTGTATCTATGTGTGTGCATGAGTGTGTGGGCAGAGGCCCATGTGTGTTTGCCTGTGTATGCAGTGTGTGCGCGCGCGCGTGTGTGTGTGTGTGTGTGAGAGAGAGAGAGAGAGTTGTGTGAGTGTGTGTGTGTGCGTTGTGTGTATGTGTGTGTGTGTGTGTGTGTGTGTGTGTGTTTGTGTGTGTGTGTGTGTGTGTATGTGTGAACCATCCCATCGGCACACGGTGGCCTACTTTCCTCTCAAACATGAAATAGGACATTTAACGCGCGTGCATTTATTTTTTTTCTTTCATGTTAGCGATCAAGCTACCCGAAGGGGGGGGGGAGGGGGGGGGGGAGAGGGGGGAGGAGGAAGTCGCACTGAGACAAATCTCTTACACCCTGATTATCTGGCGTGGGGATCGAACCCCGGGGCTGGAAACACGGATCTGGCACCGAAACCACTGGGCCAGTCAAGTTTTGCATCGTCGGTTGAAATACAAGCATATCGTTCTCCATGTCGTCCAGTTTAACTGCCCTTGCTTTTTGTCAAGACTGGACGATCTGAAAACGTCAACAACAACAACAACAACAACAACAACACCCCCCCCTCCCCGCCAAGAGAAAAGGCAGATTAGAAATAAGGGAAGTAACTTTTGTTCCAATGTTCCAACGCTGCTTCCGGTGCAACACAGCAGAATCACACTACGCTGACTAAGTTGCCGCTCACTTATTTCCCAATAGGATTTCCTCCCCTTGCGTTTTCCTTCCCTTCAGCATCAAATTGAATCTAATAACAAAACACTTTAATGTTTTGTGAATGCCAAATCCACACACAAAGTGGCATGTGCACGTTTTCAACGAACCCGGTCTTTACATTTGAGAAAAAAAAAAAAAGATCTCTTACAAAAAGCGAAGTGACACCGTAGGGGTTTTGAATAAGGGCCCCCTGTTCAAAACCCAACCTTCCTTTGATAGTATTCATGTTATGTTACGCCTATCGCCATCTGGCATGCTACGGACAGCAGACTCGAGCTGTACGGTGCAAACAGGGGAACGCACCATTCTTCTGAGGGCGTGTCCTTTGTTCTGTGCGCCCTGTGTCTGCAGCTGGCATTAGCTTGGAGACGAAGGCATGTGAACAGTTCACCACAGAAGCATGAGTTCCCTCCCTTATTTGTTATTGCAGTATCCGTTGAGCTGCGCCTCACCCGATGATCTCAAGTTCGTCGAGGAAAAACGATCCCTCAACTGGCTCTGGGAACAAGATCGGGTCTGCGCAAAGGGAAGCAACCATGTAAACGCTCTGCTGTGACGGGAATGAACTTGTGGCTGGTCTCGAATTTGACCTGAATTTGCAGTCTCGATTCGTTTTCAGTTAACGCACTAATCATTATAACCATGTCATTCAAAGTTCAAATTAGTAAGAGAAAAGGTAAGTGAAATTTGAGACAAGTTGACTGCTTCAAATTGATTTCACGAAGAAAAAAAAAAAAAAATAAAACGGTTTGGTCTTAATGGGCCTAACGGTCAATCTCTGACGGTCATCAGCAAGCAGCGTTCTGCAGAATATGAGAGAGAGAGAGAGAGAGAGAGAGAGAGGAGAGAGAGAGAGAGAGAGAGAGAGAGAGAGAGAGAGAGAAGTGCTGTGTTGATACGTGTTGAAGTGGATAACAATTGTGGGCAAAGTGGAGGGGAAGGAAAAACTGCAGGAAAAAAAAATGAACAAAAGAAGAACTGGT
>CM065729.1:23888435-23913435 GCA_033310375.1 Conus canariensis | reverse complement strand
TACTTTGCTGTGCAGCAGTGAAAAGAACTTCCCAGGAACGATCGTGTGAACAAAATTCTTTCCCTTGACTGATGTTTATTTTAAGAACATTGTTCTCTCTTTGTGTGCATTAGATTCGTCTTCCTCAAAGGAGACCTCCCCCCCCCCCCCCCCCCCCCCCCCCCCCCTTCCCGTTTAAAGGAATTTTTTTTTTACCCTCCTCTCATTTATACCGCTTTTAACCCCAATCATCAAATACCCCTTCATCCCTTGCAAGACCCAACTTCATCGATTTTTTGTTGGTCGAAATGGAGGTTTGTTTCATCTCATTATGATCAGTGCATTCACTACTAGTTTTTAGACATTGATTGAAATTAGTGTTATAATAACAGAATCAAAGAAAAAAAAATCATAATTGAAATGGATCTAAGTCTGTTGCCAGAAGAAGAGCCTTTTGTGGATAAAGTTTCAAGCACTCAATCATGACGTTCTAAGTAGGACAGATAGCAAAAATACCACACAATGAAAAAAAAAAATCGCAGTAAATGTTTTTCAATGAAATAATGAAAGAACATTGTTACGTCTTCAAATGTCCATTCTTTTTGTAATGAGGATGGACTAAAACTTCTGCCCAAAGTTTAAACAAAAAACAAAAGCAAACGTAAAAGCATTGAAAACTCATCATTTTAATGTTGAACATAGATTAACATTCGAATCTTGCCTTTTTGAATTTGAAGATTGAGGAAGTCTAATCAAAACTCAAACCTGTAAGCTTGCATGCTTTAACAAGAAAAAAGACTGAGTGAGTCTATACAAATTCTACTTTGCCTTCGTAACTTACGCTAATCATGCGATCAGACTTAACATAGATCTGGTTGCATTCTTGACATTAAATTGTGTGTGTGTGTGTGGTGTGTGTGTGTGTGTGTGTGTGTGTGTGTGTGTGTGCATACTTGCAAGTGTGTGTGTGTGTGTGTGTGTGTGTGTGTGTGTGTGTGTGTGTACTTGCAAGTGTGGTGTGTGTGTGTGTGTGTGTGTGTGTGTGTATATATATACTTGCAAGTGTGTGTGTGTGTGTGTGTGTGTGTGTGTGTGTGTGTGTGTGTGTGTTTGCGCATTTCGGTCCAAGGGCGACTGTGTGCAATCGTGATGCATGCTTCAGCGTGTGTGTCTTTGCATGTCTGAACAGGACTGGGAAAACTTGAACTGGTAAAAAAAATATTTCAAATCAAATATCAGCTGGTAGTATCGTGTTTCTGTTCTTCCCAAGCAACAGAAAAAAAAATGTTCACCTCTCTCTCTCTCTCTCTCTCTCTCTCTCTCTGATAAACAAAGACGTGGTGGCACGGTGGAAAGCCGCGACATCCCAGCCGATGGGGCCCAACTGACAGAGTTCTCTCCTCCTGTGTCAGCTCTGTGGCCGGCTCCACCACACTGTCGTGCGTCCCCTGTTTGTTGATCACACCTTGACACACACCACCAGCCGCCTGCAGCCTTGGGCAAACACACTGGACGACTGCACCACTTGTTTGTGTGTGCTCCGTTCGAACCATTTCTTTATTTGTTTGTTCGTTTTCCAGTATATTTTGCAATTTTCTGCTGCATTTTAGAATGGGGAGGGGGGGGGGGGGGGGGGGGGGCATTAAAAATTTTTTTTCCTTGCATTTGCATTTTGTTGTTACTTTTTATTTCTTCTTATTTTTGTTGTTGTTGACATTCTTCTTGTTTCAGTTTTTTTTCCATTTTTTTTTTTCTGATTTTACCCACTTTTCATGTTTCATTTTATTCAGATTTCTCTGTTTAAAAAAAAAAAAAATTAAGACTGCTTTTCTCGGTTTAAAATAATCTTACTGTTTCTAACTACCTTTGGAAAGAAAAAAATATGGTATTGCAAATTTTGGTTCGTATTTCCTAGATTTTTATTTTGTGTTGTTGTGTGTGTGGTGTGTGTGTGTGTGTGTGTGGTGTGTGTGTGTGTGTGTGTGTGTGTTTTATATAATTTTTTTTTAATGGTTATTCATGACTTTAGGTGAATAGAACATTTTTTTTTTCTGCGTAGCAGTGCAGAAACACTTCCCCTGAACGACTGTCCAAATGAAAGTTCTTTCCCTTGAAAGACGTTTAATTTTTGGTGCATTGTTTTCTCTTTGTCTGCAGTAGATCTATATGCCGCAAAAGAGATTCCCACCAATGCAAGGAACTCTCTTTGTCTCCTGATCATCAAACACCCGTTCATCTCTTGAAAGACCAAATTTTAACGATTCTTGTAAGTCGTAACAGAGAGGTCTGTTTCATCTTAATATACATTTACAGCTAATTTTCACACATTAGTTCAAAATCATGCTGTGATAACAGAATTAAATTAAAAAAAAAAAAAAAAAAAAAAAAAAAAACAACAACTAACTTACATCTCGAATTTATCTAATTCTATTGCATACAAAAAACCCAAACCTTTTTTTGATAAAGTTTTGAACATTCAGTCATAAATTTCTGTACAAGACAGATGGCCAGTATACCACAAAACGAAAGAAGTGCAATAAATCTAATTAATTAAACTAACGAATGGACATCATTACGTCTTCAAATGCCTGTTTCTGTCATGAAAAGTGAACAAAACTGTAGCCCAAATCCTTCAGAAAACAAAACAAGATGCAAAGCATATAAGCGTACTCCCAGTTTATCCTGAATACGCGTGATATATTCCATAAAGAGGAAAAACCGTCTTGGGCTGGTATAACCGTTCGTAATGGCTATTCTGGTAAACATCGCCCATCATCTGTGACCTATAATGAACATACTTACAGATTTTCAGAAAGATCGTCCAAGAACTTTCTGAGATTTTCCATAAAGAAGAAAACCATTATGGGCCGCTGGTAACGGCTATAACGATAAACTTAAATATCGGGCATCATCCGTGACCCATAATGAACAAACCTACAAATTTTCAGAAAGATCGGCCACAAACTTTCTGAGATATTCCATGAAGAAGAAAAACCATTAGGGGCCGTTATAGCCGTTAGTAACGGCTATACCGGTAAGCTAAAACATCGGTCATCATCCGTGACCCATAATGAACAAACCTACAAATTTTCAGAAAGATCGGCCACGTACTTTCTGAGATATTCCATAAAAAAAGAAAAAACGTTATGGGTCGTTATAGCCGTTAGTGACGGCTATAACGGTAAACTAAAACGTCGGGCATCATTCGTGACCCATAATGAACATATCTACAAATTTTCAGAAAGATCGGCCGAGTACTTTCTGAGACATTGCATAAAAAAGAAAAACTGTTATGGCAGTTATAGCTGTTAGTAACGGCCATAACGGTAAGCTAAAACGTTGGGCATCATCCGTTGCCCATAATGAACATACCTACAAATTTTCAGAAAGATCGGCCGAGCACTTTTTGAGATATTCCATGAAGAAGAAAAACCGTTATGGGCAGTTATAGCCGTTAGTAACGGCTATAACCGTAAACTAAAACATCGGGCATCATCCGTGACCCCTAATGAACATACCTACAAATTTTCAGAAAGATCGACAAAATGCTTTCTGAGATATTCCATATAGAAGAAAACCCGTTATGGGCCGTTATCGGGCATCATCCATGACCCATAATGAATATAATAATAACAATAATAATGAATACTTATATAGCGCCTATTCTCGGCTAGAGACCAAGCTCTAAGCGCTTTACAATCCACACTCGTTACACAACGGGCTGCCTACCTGGGTAGTGCCGACTGAAGAGCTGCCAGCTGGCGCATCATTCAGTCGTTTCCCGTGTCATACAGTCAATATCGTCCAATATCGTTCACTCAATATCCTTGCTTCCTCCATTCTTTCAATTTCTCACGCAGTGTGTATGCTATGTGTAACGTGTCATCCATACCAACGGCCAAACTGGCCTTCTCTTCCGAAAGTTGGTGATGGGATTTTACGTGTGTGCAAGATGTTATGCGTGCGTTCACACACGGAACCTCGGTTTATAGTCTCATTCGAAGGACTGTATGGGGAATGGAGTCAGAACCAATGTTAACTCCGAGGAAAAAATCCCCCTGTACCGAAATTCGAACCCGTAACCTCAGGATCACGAGTCTGGTGCTCTACCAACTGAGCTATTCGGCTATACCTGCCAATTTTCACAAAGATCGGCCGCGTACTTTCTGAGATATTCCATGAAGACGAAAAAGCGTTACAGGCCGTTACAGCCGTTAGTAACGGCTATCACAGTAAACTAAAATATCGGGTATCATCCGTGACCCATAATGAACATACCTACAAATTTTCACAAAGATCGACAAAATGCTTTCTGAGATATTCCATAAAGAAGAAAACCGGTTATGGGCCGTTATAGCTGTTAGTAACGGCTATAACGGTAAACTAAAACATCGGGCATCATCCGTAACCCACAGTGAACATACCTGCTAATTTTCACAAAGATCGGCCAAGTACTTCCTGAGATATTCCATAAAGAAGAAAAACCGTTACAGGCCGTTACAGCCGCTAGTAACGGCTATAACGGTAAACTAAATCATCGGGCATCATCCGTGACCCATAATGAACTTACCCGCTAATTTTCACAAAGATCGGCCAAATACTTTCTGATATTTTCCATGAAGAAGAAAAACCATTACAGGCCGGTACAGCCGTTAGTAAAGGCTATAACGGTAAACTAAAACATCGGGTATCATCCGTGACCCATAGTGAACATACCTGCTAATTTTCAGAAAGATCGGCTAAGTACTTTCTGAGATATTCCATGAAGAAGAAAAAGCGTTACAGCCGTTACAGCCGTTAGTAACGGCTATAACGGTGAAATAAAACATCAGGCATTATTCGTTACCCATAATGAACATACCTACAAATTTTCACAAAGATCGGCCAAGTACTTTCTGAGATATTCCATAAAGAAGAAAAAACCGTTACAGGCCGTCAAGCCGTTAGTAACGGCTATAACGGGGTAAACTAAAACATCGGGCATCATTCGTGACCCATAATGAACATACCTGCTAATTTTCACAAAGATCGGCCCAGTACGTTCTGAGATATTCCATAAAGAAGAAAAACCGTTACAGGCCGTTACAGCCATTAGTAACGGCTATAACGGTAAAATAACACATCGGGCATCATCTTTGGTCCATAATGAACATACCTACAAAACTTTCAGAAAGATCGGCCCAGTACTTTTGTCTGGAGCGAGTGGAACACATTTTGACCACGGACGGACGGACGGACGGACGGACGGACACACACACACACACACACACACACACACACACACCACACACACACACACACACACACACCATTTCTTCGTTCCCATTCTAAAGTACTCCCTGTTCTATAGGAACTGGGAGTACAAAAACGTAAAGACATTGAAATTTTTACACGTCATTTATCGCTGAAAACAGACTAACACCCGTACGTTTGCTTCTTGAAAAAAAAAAAAGAAGAAAAGTTTGCTCTGCTAAATCGTGTTGAATGTTGTGATCAGACTTAACGTAGGTGGTAAGTGTAGTTCTATGCCGATGCGTTCTTGCCGGGAGGAGCAGACAGAAATCTGTTGCGACAATTATGTTATGCAAAAGAAAGTAATACAATGCATTACAGTGCAATGAAATACAATCCATTACAATGCAACGCAGCGCAACGCAACACAACACAACACAACGCAACGCAACGCAACGCAACACAATCAAAATTAACCACTGGCATCATCTCTATGCCTGTGCAACGCAACACAACCCAACTCAACACAGCCCAACTCAACACAGCCCAACACAAAACAATGAAATATAATCAAAATCAGCTACTAGCGCACTGTCCGTATCTGTACCACCAAAAGTGTCATCTGCCCTGACCAGGCGACAAGATCTGTAGAACGTGTGAATAGCTTGTCAGAGGAAGGTGCGAAAAAAGAAGGTTAAAATGGGAAAAAAGAAGGCAGAAAAGATTGAATAAAGAAGAAGAAGAAGAAGAAGAAGAGGAAGAAGAAGAAGAAGAAGAAAAAGAAACGGTGGGGGAAGACAGAGACAAGGGTAATTCTTTAAGAAAAAGAGTTTGGAAAGAAAAAGAAATAGGAAAAGGGAAAGGAAAAGGTCAGTGGGGAAAAAGAAGACAAATATAAGGAAAAGTTGAAAAAGGCTGTCTAAAGACAGAAAAAGTAAAAAAAAAAAAAAAACAAACAAAACAAAAAAACCAACAGATAATGGGTAAAAAAAAAAAGGGAAAATATCGGAATATTTCAAAAGATAACAAAAGAACAGGAAAAGATATGGTTAGAGGTTGGGAAAAATGAAAAAAAAAAAATAGAAAAAGGCAGAAAAGGATTGGAAAAGGAAGGGCAAAGATAGGGAAATATATGAAACTGTTGAGAAAAAAAAATGAAGGAAAAAGGTTGGAAGACGATAGAAAAAGAAGATTAAGGTGGGGAAGAGGAAGGAAAAAATTAGAAAAAGGACAAAAAAAATGTGTGTGTGTGTGTGGGTGGTGGTGGGTGGGGGGTGGGGTGGGGGGGGGGGGGGAGAAAGAGTATAGAGAAGGCAGAAAACGAAAGGAACCACAAAGCACAATACAGAACCAAAACAAGCGATAAAAGGAACTAGGAAAAAGGTATGAACAAGGGAAAGGAAAGGTGAAGATAGTTAAAGGTGTGAACAGAATGGGAAAACAGGTTTGACCAAAGCGAAAAATGGGGAATGAATAAAGCAGGGAAAAGGAAGCAACAAGATAGTGAAAAGTTAGGAATAAAGTAGGACAACAACAGGATTTAAGTGGACAAATGTCCTTCGAATGAGACTATAAACCGAGGTTCCATGTGTGAACACACGTATATCTTGCACACACATAAAATCCCATCACCAACTTTCGGAAGAGAAGGCCAGTTTGGCCGTTGGTATGGATGACACGTTACTCATAGTATGCACCCTGTGTGAGAAATGGAAAGAATGAAGGAAGTAAGGAAACTGAGTGAACGATATTGACTGAATGACACGGGAAACGACTGAATGAAACGCCAGCAGGCAGCTCTTGAGTCGGCACTACCCAGGTAGGCAGCCCGTTGTGTAAATGAGTGTGGACTGTAAAGCGCTTAGAGCTTGGTCTCTAGCCGAGAATAGGCGCTATATAAGCATTCATTATAATAATAATAATAAAAGGCCCAAATAAGGTAAGAAAAAAGGGGTCTAAATTAAGTAGGGGTCAAAGTAGCAATGACGTGGAGGAAAGGTATGACTAAGGTATGAAAAATTAGAAATAAGGTAAAAAAAAAATAAAAAAAAAAAAATTGAAGAAAAGGATGAACGTGGTATGAATGAGGGAGGGAAAAAAGTAGAAACAAAATAACTATGAGGAAAAAAAAAGGGTAGGAAGAAGGTAGAAAAAAACCCAAAAAAACTACTGACTGAACTTGCTCCAGCCCAGAGATTTCTCTCCCCTCAGCCCCACCCATCTTCCCTTCCCCATCCCCACCAAAGCCCAAAGTGCCAAGCGTTCACTGTTTATTTTACCCCCTGAGAGGGCAGTGTTTGCCGGGCTCACGGTGGAGGGTGGGGACACCTGAAAGGTGGTCTGTGCAGACATTGATTTTCTTGTGCCAATCTCCGGACCTTGTCTTCTTTTAAAGAGGAGACCAGGAGATGTGTTCAGATCGATGTGATAATGGTTAGAGTCTTTTCCACGGGGCTCTGTCTGTCTGTCTTTCTGTCTGTCTAGGAAGCGCTCATCCTGTCCGTCCGTCTGTCTGGGAATCGCTCAGTCTGTCTGTCTGTCTGTCTGTCTGCCTGTCTTCTTTCTTTCTTTCTTTCTTTCTTTCTTTGCATCTTTCTTTGTTTCTTTCTTTCTTTTGTTCTTCTCTCTCTCTCCCTCTCTCTCTCTCCCTCTCCTCCCTCTCCTCTCCTCTCCCTCCTCTCTCCTCTCCTCTCCTCTCTCTCTCTCTCTCTCTCTCTCTCTCTCCTTTGCGGTCGGCTTGGCTGTAAGCAACATTCCCCCTCCCTCATACACACACAAACAACACACCACACACACACAGAGAGAGAGAGAGAGAGAGAGAGAGAGAGAGAGAGAGAGAGAGGCATGCACAAATTCATCTGCAATGCGTTGAAGACAAATACAAGTTTGATGTATTGATTGCGTTTGCTGTGATGACGGAGGGGTTGTTGGCCTGCGCTTGTTTTTCCCCCACTATCAGATTGTTGGTCTTTGTATTTGTCTGACTTTATTCAAGTTTAAAAGGCTGTGCCAGTCTTGAATAAAAGTTACTCTGTGTTAGGTTTTCTTATGGGAGCAAGAGTTACCCTACTTATTTATTGTTTATAGTTTACTGTTCCCTGCCTCATTTTATTTTCAACTGCGTTTAAACAGTTTTGCAACAAAATGTTACGAAAATACACATTGCATGTATGGCAAACACCTGACTGTCAACTGTTTTCTCCCCTTCTCTGTCCAGGAAAGGAAATGCAGCCAGGATTCAGCCAACTTAACACATTCACGTGGAACGAAAGTACCGTTTCCCCCTGAAAATGTTTGAATGATATTCATTTGCTCCACTACCCAACCCACCCCATCGTCCCCTCCTCCATCTTTCTGGGTTTTTTTTGTTTGTTTGGGGTTTTTTTTGTTTTTGTTTTTTAATCCCTTGTCGTCTTATATCAGTATAGTAAAGAGACGTTAATGTGATGAAGAAACACTCACACGAACACATCCAGGGGGTGGGATGCAGAAGCTGATAACACACACACACACACACACACACGCTCACACAAATCCGTTCGCACGCGCTGCTCCCCCCCCCCCCTCCCCTCCTTCATACGCACAAAGAACGAGAGCGAGGAAAAGAGGACTAGTGAACCAAGCCAGAGCACGCTTTGAGGTCCAGACACGTGAAACACGTGAAACAAATGTTCCGTGTGGGTGTGTGTGTGTGTGTGTGCGTGTTGGTATCAGCGTTTCTCACATGTTTTTTTTTTCTTTCTTCACCTCGGTTCAAATAATTACTATAGTGTGCCCCGCTCTGACGTAAGGGAGCCAGAACTGTAGTGAGAGCACTGTGGGTTTGATGATAGTGGGTGAGGTAGACAGCCTCTGTACATTTGTAATATTCACCTAAAGTTTGAGGCCTCTCTGTTCAACCCCCCCCCCCCCCCCCCCCATCTTCCCTTTGAAACAGACCCCCATTCCGTCAAATATCAAGGCTGAAGTGTACCTAGTTTGAAAAACTGTATTGTGTATTCGGCACTAGCTGAACATTAGTGTTTTCAATCGGACTCACCACGGCTTTTGACGGTGTAACGAAAACTTTTAACTCCCCAAATGGTTTAACTCCCAGGGAGTTAAACTGTTCATATGTAAATTTTAACTCCCCGGGAGTTAAACTAGAATGACTCCCACCCTGTGCCAAAATAACTCCACTCAGTAAAACTTCAAAATGTTCTAAAATCTTTTTTGTACAAGTCTCAACAAATTCTTGAAACATTAAGGGGGGAGTCATTTTGTACATATATCAGACTTAACTCCTACCCTGTAACAGAATGACCCCCCTGGGAGTTAGTACAGATTAACTCCCGGGAGTTAATCCAGGCGTGTAAAAGTTTAACTCCCCGCCCACTAAGGGGAGTCAGTTTTTCACAGTTTAGTATAACTCCCCTGGGAGTTAATGTGTACACGTGTTTTCTGACTCCCAGGGAGTTACTTTGTAACAGAGGGGAAGTTAATCTGATCATGACTAAGATGACTCCCCAACCACCTATTCCCACGTGTCTTTCGGTAAGAGAATGGAGAAGGGGATTTAATGTTCATCATCATCATCATCATAGGGAAAGGAAATGTCCGTGTACATATTCATGTGCTCATCTATGCATGTCCTTGATATTTTACTATGGCTTTTTGTATATAATCTGTATGTAAAGTCTGTATTTACATGAATTAATGGTTTGATGCCTTTGGTAGAAATACTGTACCTTCAGTCTTTGGCGTTCTCTCTCTCTCTCTCTCTCTCTCTCTCTCTCTCTCTCTCTCTCTCTCTCTCTCTCTCTCTCATGGAATCTATGCGACTATCAAACAGTCACCCATTAAGTGTAGGCCATTACACTCAAATGGTGTAGAAATGGAAAATTTTCTATTTTTCATTGTGTCATGCCGCCAAATTAGGGAGTGAGGGGGGGGGGGGGGGGGGGGGTTGAGAGGGTAAGGAAGGTGGGGAGAGAATGACGAGTAGTCGCGACGTGACGTAAAATTGTTTGTATCGACTCGCTACATCTGGGAGAGAAGGAAGGAGAAAAAGGGTTGGCATAGATTAGAAATTTGTGTGTGAGACACATGGGATAGAGAAAGGAGGGGGGGGGGGGGGGGGGGGGGGGGGGGGTTGTGGTGCCTGTTTTTGTACAATTTGTACAAGAGGGTGGCTGCTTGGGACCGATCTGATGAAGTTGTCAAGTGACTCGTCACAGGTGTGGTGGTGTGCGTGTGCCAAGCTAAAAATGAAAGTCGGCCAGCCAATCAGAAAAACACACATTTTTGAGTAAAATTCAGGACACGTGACTAATTCACAGAAACCAGTAATATCGAAGGAAACAATTCTACCTGACAAGTCTTGATCTGGCAAGTTAGTGTAAGAACACACACACACACACACACACACACACACACCACACACACACACACACACACACACACACACATTTCGAATATATATATATATATATATATATAGATGCATGGGTGGAAGCGAGGTGCGGGGAGTGGGTGGTATGTGGTGGGTGGGAGTCATTCTGGTAGTATGTCAGAATAACTCCCCTGGAGTCAAACTGAAACACAGAGCGAGTTAGTTTTTTATATTCTAGTTTAACTCCAGGGAGTTAAAATTTACAAATGAGTAGTTTAACTCCATGAGAGTTAAACCATTCGGGGAGTTAAAACTTTTCGTTACACCGGAAAGGAAAGATGACGCAAAAAAAAAAAAAAAAAAAGAAAAAACAGTAAACAAGTGGGGTATTTTTTGCTCCCATAAGAAAACCTAACACAGAGTAACTTTTATTCCAGACTGGCACAACCTTTTAAACTTGAATAAAGTCAGACAAATACATAGACGAACAATCTAATAATGGGGGAAAAAACAAGCGTAGGCCAACAACTGAACTATCTTCATAGAATGACTTAGCAAAGATTTGGACTTAAGGAGGGGGGGGGGGGGGGGGGGGGGGGGGGGGGGGGGGGAGGGGGGGGGAGTTTGAAGATGGAGAAACTGGGAACATGAAATTAAGAAAATATGTTACAGATATGAAAACTCTTCACTAGCTGCATAAGGGAACCATCGCAATCCCTTTTGAAGGCAGATATATTTGTATTGCCTGCTCCGAGGCCTTTCGGAGCAGGCAATACAAATATATCTACCTTCAATACAAATATATCTGCCTTCAAAAGGGATTGCGATGGTTCCCTTATGCAGCTAGTGAAGAGTAGCTGCATAAGGGAACCATCGCAATCCCTTTTGAAGGCAGATATATTTGTATTGCCTGCTCCGAGGCCTTTCGGAGCAGGCAATACAAATATATCTACCTTCAATACAAAATATATCTGCCTTCAAAAGGGATTGCGATGGTTCCCTTATGCAGCTAGTGAAGAGTAGCTGCATAAGGGAACCATCGCAATCCTTTTGAAGGCAGATATATTTGTATTGCCTGCTCCGAGGCCTTTCGGAGCAGGCAATACAAATATATCTGCCTTCAAAAGGGATTGCGATGGTTCCCTTATGCAGCTAGTGAAGAGTTTTCATATCTGTAACATATTTTCTTAATTCATGTTCCCAGTTTCTCCATCTTCAAAAACCCCCCCCCCCCCCCCCCCCCCCCCCCACCCCCCCCCCCCCCCCCCCCCCCCCCCCCCCTTAACGTCCACAAATCTTTGCCAAGTCATTACTATGAAGACAGTTCAGTTGTTGGCCTGCGCTTGTTTTTTCCCCATTATTAGATTGTTCGTCTATGTATTTGTCTGACTTTATTCAATAGATTGTTCGTCTATGTATTTGTCTGTGCCAGTCTTGAATAAAAGTTACTCTGTGTTAGATTTTTCATGGGAGCAAAAAATACCCACTTGTTTACTGTTTATCGTTTACTGTTCCCTGCCTCATTTCATTTCCGAAAAAAAGAAAAAGTTTGATGGGGTGAGTATTAAACTTTTTTTTTTTTTTTTTCCGGAATGAGAAAGTAATCCGTAGGCAGTTTTTGGAAATGACCAATGGTTGTTGAGATGTCGCAGTGAAATGGTCAACTTGCACGCTCATTGAGCCTAATCTTGAGCCATTTCAGGCTGGTAGGAATTGAGTTCACCACTACTCTACTCCGTCTCCCACCCCCCACCCCCAACCCCCCCCCCCCTCCCAATTTAGGCAAAAATTTCAATGCCCTGTTGACGAAATATATATACTACTAAAAACAATTGAAGTACCACCCCTAATTTTTGTATGCAATTTTTAAAAAGCTCTGATAAACCAATTAATATTGATAATTGAATAAATTCTGCTGGATAAGCTTACCCGGTTCTCAAATACTACTCCTCGTGCATTTTTGTTATGTTAAAGTCGGTCAGCAGTTATCTACCGCGTCGCATCTGAGGCAAAAAAACCCCGAGAAATTATCGAACTTGTGTCGCTCCCAGATTTTGACACAGACACAGCAAGAAAAAAAAATGTGATGCACGTGAAAGCAAGGTCTTTTCTGAGCAGAATTGCAATCAGTTAGCACATTTGACGGGTATAAAAAGTCGCGAAATTTAGGAAGATTTAACCATGCCTGCGAGACAAACGACTAAGCAACACGACAGAGGAAGAGCGATAGCATGGTACCAAGAAGGTATTGGCTTGAGGGAGATTGGTCGACGGCTTGAGTGAGTCACCCAGTCATTCTGAGGCTCAGAGACCGTTGGCTTAACACTGGAAGTGTTGAAGAACAGCAGGGACGTGGACGGACGAGAAGCACCTCCAGACAGCAGGATCGGTTCATTGTTATCGCTTGTCTGAGAGACCGTTCAGCCAGTGCCACAGTACTCCGAGACCAGCTACGACAAGCCAGCAACGTCAACGTCAGTACCCAGACAGTTCGGAACCGGCTCCACGACGCCAACTTGAGGTCAAGGTCCCCAGCAGTGAGATCAATACTGACCCCAGCGCATCGAGCTCATCGTCGGGCCTGGGCAGCATGTCATAGAAGGTGGACAAGAGCTGAATGGGCAACAGTACTCTTCACAGACGAGTCAAGGTTCACCCTCAGGTTCAACGACGGGCGGGTTCGCGTCTGGCGACGTCCTGGAGAACGCTACGTTGACGCTGCCGTCAGGGAGCATGACCGCTATGGAGGTGGGTCCGTGATGGTGTGGGGTGGGTTCAGCCTACGTCACAGGACCCCCTACACCGTGTTGAAGGCCGCCTGACCGGTGCCACCTACCGCGACACCATCATCCGCCCCCTTGTGATGCCCGCCCTGAGGGCAGTTGGCCAGGGCGCCCAGTTCCAGGACGACAACGCGCCGTGCCACCGCGCCGCCATCGTGAATCAGTTCCTACAAGGGCAGCAGGTGACAAGAATGGACTGGCCTGCCAGGTCACCAGATTTGAACCCCATAGAGCATCTGTGGGACGTGCTGGGGAGGCGAGTGCGGGCCCACAACCCTCCAGCAGACACCGTGGACCAGCTGTTTCAGTTGCTGGAGCAGGAGTGGCAGGCGATCCCCCAGGACACTCTCCGCCGCCTGGTGCACTCCATGAGACGTCGATGTGACGCTTGTTTGAACGCGAACGGTGGTCATACCCGTTATTAACATCATGACATCTACCATAGACTCTTGTTACTTTTCATTTTGGGGGTATGCCTCTTTAATCAAGTGTAAAACAAAGATAATTTTTTGTCACGGTGTTTGAATAAATTTGAATGGATTGAGGAATAATAAAAATAAAATATTCAATCATTAAATTATGTTCAGCTTTGTTTTCTTTCGAATGACAGCAGTTTTCCTAAGTGGTACTTCAATTGTTTTGAGTAGTGTATATGAGTGATAGTAGTAATACTCCCTTGTGTGTTTTGCTAACCATTTTTTTTCACGGTTATGAGCTGAATTATCATATGAGCTATAGGTGAGTGGCGAGGCAGGTTGTCAGCTCACTCTTTCCTTTTCCCCTTGTTCACCCCTCTCTCCTTTCGTACTCGCTCTTCTAATTGAAGTCTGGTGACTGAGAAGGTCAGACTGACAGGATGTCATGCCCCTCCACCTCCCCGACTCCCCTTTCTTGGGGGATCCCCAAATCCTGGTCATTCTTGTGCAAACCAGGACAGGGGAAAGAAAGCGTCTCGCCCCGACTGAGCACCGTCCCATTGGCTCGTTCATAAACAGTTCATTTCTCTTTTGGCTCGTTCATAAACAGTTCATTTCTCCTTTGGCTCGTTCATAAACAGTTCATTTTTCTTTTGGCTCGTTCATAAACAGTTCATTTCTCTTCTGGCTCGTTCATAAACAGTTCATTTTTCCTTTGGCTCGTTCATAAACAGTTTCATTTCTCACCGTTGAATACACGATGAGAGAAATGAATTGTTGAAGAACAAACCAAAGGGACGGTGCTCGATCGAGAGAAAAACAAACAAACGAACACACACAGAGGCGCGCTCGCGCATACGCCAAAGACACTTGTCCCCCAGATTTCGGACCGGACCGACAGACGGACGAACAAGATTTCTGTCCCCCCCCCCCCCCCCCCCCCCCCCCCCCCCCCCTCCATCCCTGCCACTATTGTGCCGGGAGATCAGATAGACAGAGGTTTTCATTCTCTTAAAGGTAATGGTAATGGTAATGTGGATTGTTCCTTATCTTGGGCCACCGACATTCCGCTATCCTAACATAATTAAAATATGAATGTCTGAAACAAATTAGCACATTTGGCAAAGAAATGCACGAGTGTTTTGTTCTAACGAAACTCTTCATACAAGATTCTCATGGAACCGTTGTAGCAATTGCTAAAAGACATTGAATATTTCAAAGTGACCTGATTTGTCATGTTTTAAATCCTTGGTTGTGTTTGATGTTCTGGGAATTGTTCTTACTACTACAACATACAGATCCCCAAATTCAACTTTAAATGATATAACTGATGAAATGTTTCAGTTCTTACATAAAAAGACCCTGCTATCACTGAAGGCGGTTTCAGTTATCCTGAAATTGACTGGGATAATAAAATACACAATAGACAACAGTCATGATCACCTTGCTAATTTCATTTTAGAAACAAGACCTGTTTTCTTTTTCAATCCGTGAGAGAACCAACCCACTTTAGAGGGGTGCACACAGCGTGTGTTCTTGATCTGATACTTGCGGAAAACAAACATAACACTGATAATCTTGGGGGCCGGAATAGCCCAGTGGTAGAGCGCCTGACTCGTAAATCTTGGTGATCCTGGGGTTGAGGGTTCGAATTTGCACCGGGCCGTTTCGGTACAGGGGGATTTTTCCGTCGGAGTTAACATTGGTTCTGACTCCATTTCCCATACACTTCTTCGAATGAGACTATAAACCGAGGTTCTGTGTGTGAACGCACGCACAGCATCTTGCACACATGTCAAATCCCATCGCCTACTTTCGGAACAGGCCAGTTTGGCTGTTGGTATGGATGACACGTTACACATAGCATGCACCTTCCCCGAAGTTGAAGTATGGCTGCCTTAATGACGGGATAAAAAAAAAAAACATACACACAAAACTCCACTCCCTTTGTTGGGTAGATGGGATTAATCCTTGCTTGTCTATACAGGGAGTGTCCGCAGGTCTATCAGCCTGCGTACACAGGAGAAAAAAAAACCCTGATAATCCTGTTTACTTTCTTCCAGTGGGAAGAGTCACCATGTCACGGTGTTTTGACAAACCATTTTTCTCTGGCCAGGTTCTGGCTGAGCCAGGAGGCAGAGGGAAAAGGACTTGTGGAATAAGGGGAGACTATCATTGCACAAGACAATTTATGGATCGTGCGGCCTAAAAAGACATGTTGACAATGGAACTATATTTCAGATCACTGATCGATAACAAGATACATATAATTCTGTTCCTTCTAGATATTGTACATAGAGGAATTCCTTTCAGTGGGTGAGTGTACCCCAACCTTTACTGGACAAATACGTCTTCAACGCAAAATGCATCAAACTGACGAGATTCCAGGACCAATGACTATAATGACTATGCTTGTGCGCGAAATCAGGTTTACTGGGTAATGCGAAAAAAACTGTAAAACATCACGAAATGAAGTGAGCCGCAATAAATATTTGAAATGATGCGAAAAGCTTTTATGCCTATATGGCATCACAAACTAAACCAATGGATGGCATAGCTAGTCCCATCAAGCCTGACTTTGACTTTGAGTATCAGGTAAAGGCAGAGGTCCCAGATAAATATTTACGAGGGAAGATTTTGACAATATCCCATACATCCTGGAACGAACAGGCAGTACCGTATCCGAATTAGTGACATTAGAAAAACAAACAAACAAACAAGACAGGTTAATGACAACCCTGCAAGCTGAAGTGATTCAAAGTCACCTGGTTCTGGTGAAATTCGTCCCAGGTTGCTAAAGGTAGCTAAAGATGCACTCTCAGGCTGCATTGTAATGCTGGCCACGTGGTAAACATTCCGTGTGTGTGTGTGTGTGTGTGTGTGTGTGTGTGTGTGTGTGTGTGTGTGTGTGTGTGTGTGTGTGTGTGTGTATGTGTGTGTGTGTGTGTTTTCCCCATCACTTATTCATTCCATAATAATTTAATTAACCATTTGGGGACTGCATCTATTATGAGATCCACTTGAAAGCTGTCTTACACAGTTCTGAGCAAACCTCGAGCAAACCATGCACTTTCCACAGTCTGTCGCTTTTAAACATGATTATTTCTCTGTCGTGTTTGCTTTCCATCAAGGACTGGCTCTGTGAAGTTAATTAGAAAACGCCGTGAATGTTCCGCACATGCTAAACACACCACGTTCGTGCTTTCGATTCTGTTCAATTCAGATCAGTTCGATGATGGTTTATGTGTTCAGAGCATGGACATTTACACACACACACACACACACACACACACACACACACACCACACACACACACACGCACGCACGCACGCACGCACGCACACACACACGCACACACACACACACACACACACACACACACACACACACACGCGTACACGCACATGCACACGCGTACATGCACACGCACACACACACACGCGCGCACGCGCACACGCACAACACACACACACACACACACACACACACACACACACACACACACACACACACACACACACACACACATTTTTGCTTGAATTGGGTGAATGAGACTTGCGCAGAAAAATCAGCAGTCAGAAGAGCATGTTGCTGGTGATGTCAACAGGGACAGGGAACTGCAGCATCAATGGCCGCGGAAGACGATGATGAGGGAACTGGGCGAAGGCTGCTGATCGTAAGGTGAGTGGTGGTGGTGGTGGTGGTGGTGGTTTGTTCGTCTGTTTCCCCATCCTCCCTTCCTTTCCTCTGCATTTCTTCCAGTGTTGTGTGCTGTCACTGGGTTTAGCGTCTTTTTGCACAGTCTTGAAAGAAAATTGAATTTTTATTTCATGCTGATCGATGAGAATGAGGATGATGAAGATGATGCTACGGATTTCCATTCTGGTCTGAGACTACATGACAGGGCTGTACTCTACGCTTCCTTTCATATAATATCCCGGCTCAACCAGGCCCGAGAGATACAGACACCTGCAGTGTTGGTCAGGAAATTTGAGTAACACTCTCAGAGACGCATCCATCAAGTGGAGTAAACTCGACTGTGTGGTCCCAGTCTTCCCAACTGAGTCCGTAGCATCAACTCTGGCTAGGAGCCGGTCGGGGCAGAAAAATCCCACATGACTCTGATGGGAATCGAACCCACGACCTCCCAGCCGGGAGTCCGCGACGCTAACCACGGCGGCTGGTAACTTGTGAGAAAAATTAATATTCCGGAGCACGAACGAAAAAAAAAAAAAAGTAAGATAAAAGACGACGTGTTTCGACCTCTTCGGTCCTCTTCAGGCAAGACAGACAACATTGAAGACAATGAAAACGAAGAAGGAACAACCATTTCTCTCCTCAAAATTGGGACACAGAGTTCAGTGCATTGTTTGTGTGTGTCTTTTTCGTAAGAGCTCGGTGTCTTTAAAAAACAACAACAACAACAACAACAACACGGCATTTGGCGCAATGTTTATTTACAAGTTTTGATATCTTCCTTTGTAGTGTCCTGTCCCGCTTATTCACTAGTTGTAAGGTCTAGTGTCTCCTCCCTTCCCCAGGCTGTTAACACCCTTTGGTAGGATCAGCATGGGTGTTCCGGTTTCCTCTGGCAGTGTTCTGAGAAACAGGAGTGGAGAAAAGAGAGCACCTTAGGGGAATGCTTCCAGATAGAGGTCAAAGGGTGATGTGATCGGTGAAGTGACCGATCTTGTGATTCGGGGATCAGCAATACAGACGCCTGTTTTTCACATTCTCTGGGACTGAGCTGCATCTTGTGCCAGAAATGTTTTGCATGTGCGCACCTGGTACCTTATGAATGCATCCCCTGGCCCACGCAAAGTCTGACATGGTCAACATAGGCAACATGTTGATACTTCCATGGAAGAGTTAACTGTCCTCCTTTTGTAGGGTTGAGTGTCTTCTTTCATGGATTTAATGTCTCCTTACATAGAGTTCAATGTCTTTTTTTTTTTTTTTTTTTTTTTTTAGGGTTTAGTGCCCTTTTCTCATAAGATTTAGGGTTGTCTTTTCATAGCATATGCTGTCATTCTTTTACTGCGTTCAGTAACTGGAAACTATCAGTAATTTCCCCTTTATATAATTCATTCTGACTTAGTTTCTCTGTCCCCCTCCTCCCTCCCTCTGTCCATCTGTCTGTGTCTCTCTGCTTTTGTCTGTCTGTCTGTTTATCTGACTGTTTGTCTCTTTTGTCTTTCTGTCTGTCTGTCCCTTCCCCTCTCTCCTTTCTACCTCCTTGTTTGCTGTGTGCGTGCGCGTGCATGCGAGAGAAATTTATTATTTATCGCTCACTTTTCTATCGATATTTTAGAAACTCCAGTTTTATGATTACATTCAGTTCAGTTAAAATGAAAGAAATACTTCTTCCAGTCAGGCCGTTGTTATCGCACAGGCTGTGAATTCTGTATTCTATTTTTTAACACTTTTGTTGATAAGTAATTGCTTTGTGTTTAGTACAAATACACTGGTCGGAATGGTGTCGAGTAACTTGCCTAGGTGGGTAAACTGTTGCAAATCTCACAGCAATGTACCGTATTGTAGAGTGTGCATGATAAGCAGATTTTTTAGTTCTGAATGTTTGTAGTATTTGACATTGGAAAAAGGTTTCCCCAAACAAGGCTACTGATGTCTGAAAGCATGGAAAAGATTAGATCATAACCGTCACTGACATTCTAGATTCCATTACTTTATACTGTGCTTTTGAAAAGAAAATCATGCAAAGAACCGGTGTGTGTGTGTGTGTGTGTGTGTGTGTGTGTGTGTGTGTGTGTGTGTGTGGTGTGTGTGTGTGTGTGTGTGTGTGTGTGTGTGTGTGTGTGTGTGTGTGTGTGTGTGTGTGTGTGTGTGTGTGTGTGTGTGTGTGTGCGTGCGCTTTTGTATGTATGTGCGTGTGCGTGCGTGTATGAGATTTCAGTGTGTGTATATGTGCGTGCGTGCATATGCGTGCGTACGTACATACAATGTGTGTGTGCGTGTGTCGAGAGAGAGAGAGAGAGAGAGAGAGAGAGAGGAGAGAGAGAGAGAGAGAGAGAGAGAGGATACTCTGAAAAAAATAAATCAGGAGTACCTTGACACAACGATCTCCTTGTTGTCCGCTATGGATGTTGCTGATGGGGAAGGGCTAGGAGGGGAGTTCGTGCAATCTCTCCGCTCGCCCATCTCCCCTTCCCTTCCCACATGCACGCACACAAGCACGCGCTCGCACGCACGCACACACACACACACACACACACACACACACACACACACACACACACACACACACACACACAACACAAACACACACACACACGCACGCGCGCGCGCGCGCGCGCGCTCACGCACACGCATACACGCACGCGCGCACGCACGCACACACGCACGCACTCGCACACACGCACGCACGCACGCAAACACAGGCATACCTTCCATTCATGAGAGAGAGAAAGACAGACAGACAGACAGACAGACAGACAGAGGGAGGGAGGGAGGGAGGGAGGTATTTTGCATACGTGAATGATTTAAAAAAATACGGGGTACCCACGTTACAATCTGCGTGATTCTTTCTCCCGAACCATTTCCCCCTCTTCCCCCATCCCAACGCTCTTTACCTAACCTTACCTGTTTGAACCATTCCCCCTCTTCCCCCATCCCAACGCTTTTACCTAACCTTACCTGTTTGAACCATTCCCCCCTCTTCCCCCATCCCAACGCTCTTTACCTAACCTTACCTTTTGAACCATTCCCCCTCTTCCCCCATCCCAACGCTCTTTACCTAACCTTACCTGTTTGAACCATTTCCCCCTCTTCCCCCATCCCAACGCTCTTGACCTAATCTCACCTGTTTGTTACCCTAGTATGTAAGTGATAGCATATGGGATCAGTCTGTCCAAGATGGGCTGATCACACTGCATACACATGTGTATCTTCATTCCCAGTTGGGGAACATTCGAGTTCAAAATATTGTATGTGGAAGTAGTGACAGAGTTTCTACCACATATCCTGCACTTTTCACCCCAAGCTCTCCCCCTGCCGCCACTGGCCCTTTCGTTTTACACACACACACACACACACACACACACACACACACACACACACACACACACACACACACACACACACACACACACACACGCACGCACGCACGACACAACACACACACACACTCACTCTCTCTCTCTCTCTCACCATCTCTCTTCTCTCTCTCTCTCTCACACACACACACACACACTCACACACACACACACACACACACACACACACACACACACAACACACACACACACACACGCACACACACACTCTCTCTCTCTCTCTCTCTCTCTCTCTCTCTCTCTCTCACACACACACACACACACATCTACATTCAAACATATCTACTTACTGGTAAAAACATACACCAAAAGTAACACCGGTGTTTATCTAATTTTGTGATAACTCCAGTGAATAAAAAAAAATGGTTTAAAATCAAAATTGGTCGCCAAAAATGTGTTTTATAAATCTGTTGACAAGACCGAAAATGACAGCCACCTGGGCGAGAGAAATCTCCCCTTCATCATTATTCACTTCAGTTGTGAAGTTGTAGTAGAGGGATCTGAGTCCGTTGAGAGAATTCGTTTTCTTTTTGGCTATCCAAAAATGTGAGCTATTAAGGTCAAGTAGACGGTGATTGTGCTCTGTTTTTCTGTTGCAGTGCATCGGAGACATGACAGGGAGTGGTCTGGTAGATTGAAATGTTGAGTTATTAGAGATCCAGTATTGAGTCTAATATTTGATCGATAGGGCATTCTTGTCTGCGGGAGTTTCTGGTTTCTCTGATGTATTGTGAATTTGGGCATTTAGAGCAATATGATAGAAATGCAAAGTTGGATGTTAAAAGTGGAATCTGATATCAAAAGCTTCAGATGTAACCAGGGTGGAGGTGGTAGTCTGAACCAAGTAGCTGTCACCTGCCATACAGCGGTTTCTTTGGCATCTACAACATTCCCTTCCACCGATGGCACTGGGAAGACCTGAAGGCATCAGCGATTTCCCGAGAAACCTGCCGTTACTTTCTCCAAGGATGGGTAATTCAGAAATGGCCTGCTGCAATCTTTTACATGCATGTGGCAGATGTTCCTAGAACCAGACCTTTTCTTTCTAAATTTATCAGAAGGTAGGTCGACCTGGCCATACTGGACTTCACTAAGGCGTTTGTTACAGTATCCCACAAAAAGCATATACATAAACCCTCCTACTAAGGCTTAAGGGAACGCACCCACAGGTGGATCAAGAACCTCTTGAAATACTGAAGTGCGAGTTTCGCCCTGGATGGCGGAGAGTCGAAGGAGGTTAGAGCAGAATCCGGCGTCCACAGGGCACTGTCTTTGGCCCGTCGCTGTTTCTGTGCCACATTAAAGCGTCAGTCAAACTGCAGGTGCATTTTATTCGCAGATGACGGCCTGCTCTACCGACAGATCACGACCTTCGCCGACCACCTTGCCTCCCAGGAAGACCTCAGGCCAGTGTCAAGGAGGCCCAGGACTGGACTGTGTGCTTCAGTACTCCCAGGAAGACCTCAGGCCAGTGTCAAGGAGGCCCAGGACTGGACTGTGTGCTTCAGTACTCCCAGGAAGACCTCAGGCCAGTGTCAAGGAGGCCCAGGACTGGACTGTGTGCTTCAGTACTCCCAGGAAGACCTCAGGCCAGTGTCAAGGAGGCCCAGGAAGACCTCAGGCCAGTGTCAAGGAGGCCCAGGAAGACCTCAGGCCAGTGTCAAGGAGGCCCAGGAAGACCTCAGGCCAGTGTCAAGGAGGCCCAGGAAGACCTCAGGCCAGTGTCAAGGAGGCCCAGGACTGGACTGTGTGCTGCAGTACAAGGAGGAGCTACATATCATCAGCATCAAGATGAAGCCTGACTTCAAGTACAGCCTCTGCGGCGAATTCCTCCACCAAGTCAGCAGCCAGTCACACCTCGGTGGCATGACATCTGAAGACATGAAGTGCCACTCTCTGTCTCAGTCGCAAACATCACCAGGAAAGCCAGCGCCACCCTTATGCTTCCTGACAGGTCATCTTCGTCATTGCTCGCAATCCGGCGATAGAACAGCGCGCACCGTATGGTGCTCCTGCGCCACGATCGCATTCCGACCACCGAAGGGACATGGAGAAAGCAGAGTGCATTCAGCATGGCACCATGAGATCCATCACATGGAGAAAGCAGAGTGCATTCAGCATGGCACCATGAGATTCATCACATGGAGAAAGCAGAGTGCATTCAGCATGGCACCATGAGATTCATCACATGGAACTGCGAGTCAAGGCAGCCAGGCTGTGTTTCTGGCATGCTGGAAGAAGTGCACATCGAAAGTGTGAGACCGGCCAGAAGACCAGCGACTATTCCACCTTCATCGAGATGTAGAAGAGTCCGTGCTGGTTCTGCCACCAGACCCGCTCCATCAAGCCTTGAACGTTTGATCAGCGGCGCCTCCATCCAAAGCCGTTTAGTGACTGTGTTGACCCCTCCCACTTTGCCCCCCCCCCCCCCCCCCCACCTGCCTTCCTCCCTTCAGTCCGCTGTGTTTTCAGGCAGTACTGGCTGGCACAATGTATCCAGATCCAGGCTCTGTGCACTGGGAACTACCCCACTCGCATTGCGATGCGGTCTGCATGAAAGGTTGGTTGTTCCAGACCGCCCACGGATATTCAGAGGAGAGGTAGGCGGGGAAGGTGATGGAGGAGGTGTCAGAAAAAAAAAATGTTGTAACGCACATCAGCAAGCTTGCAGAAAATGACAAGACTGCCGTGAGAAAGAAAGAAAAGAAGCCAGCACTTCTTGAATAAAACATACACACACACACATGCACTTGCGCGTGCGTATACTCGTTCCACACACCACACACACACACACACACACACACACACACACACACACACACACACGCACTTGCGCGTGCGTAAACTCGTTCACAACACACACACACACACACACACACACACACACACACACACACACACACACACACTGTTCCTCCCTACCCCATCCCCACTGATCTTTTCCTCTACATCCCTGCCCCATTCCTCGTATCCCCTTCCCTCCCTCCCCTCCCCCCCCCCCCCCCCCATCCGCCCCCCTCCCCCCCACCTCCCCCCCCCCTCTCCATTTCACAAACTCTCCCTCAGCTCAGGACAAAAGCGAAGCTGTGTTCACCAACATTAGCCGCTTGAAGAGAACGCAATTAATATTTGAACGGTGGCCAACAGATGAAATGACACACACACACACCACGGGCTGTCAGCTCCCAACATCGATGAAAGCGTAAACTAACAAATCGAATTTGCACGCCCGTTCATTTTCCACTCCGTCTTTTTTTTTTTTTTCTTTTTTTTTTTTTTTTTTTTTTTTTTTCTTTTTTTTTTTGTGTTGTTCGTCTTGGTGGCGGAAGGAGAGGAGAATAAGGATTGTGGAAAGAGCGGGGAGGGGGAGGGAGGGGGAGGGGGGTCTTAAGCGCTCGCATGCTCCGCAGTGTTTGTCACTCGGGTCTGTGTCTGCTTTTTCTGTCTCTCCTGTGTTTGCTCCCCTCATGATGGCGAGCAGCTTGTGAAAGAAAAAGGACAGAAAGAAGGAAAAGAAGGAAGACGGATAAAGAAGGATGACGGACAAAGAAAGAAGGAAAAGAAGGAAGACGGACAAACAAAGGAAAAGAAGGAAGGCGGACAAAAAAAGGAACAGAAGGAAGGCGGATAAAGAAGGAAGACGGACAAAAAAAAAAGGAAAAGAAGGAAGACGGACAAAAAAAAAAGGAAAAGAAGGAAGACGGAACAAAAAAGGAAAAGAAGGAAGACGGACAAAAAAAAAAGGAAAAGAGGGAAGACGGACAAAAAAGGAAAAGAAGGAAGACGGACAAAAAAAGGAAAAGAAGGAAGGCGGATAAAGAAGGAAGACGGACAAAAAAGGAAAAGAAGGAAGACGGACAAAAAAAAGGAAAAGAAGGAAGGCGGATAAAGAAGGAAGACGGACAAAAAAAAGGAAAAGAAGGAAGACGGACAAAAAAAAGGAAAAGAAGGAAGGCGGATAAAGAAGGAAGACGGACAAAAAAGGAAAAGAAGGAAGACGGACAAAAAAGAAAAGAAGAAGACGGACAAAAAAAGGAAAAGAAGGAAGACGGACAAAAAAAAGGAAAAGAAGGAAGGCGGATAAAGAAGGAAGACGGACAAAAAAGGGAAAAGAAGGAAGGCGGATAAAGAAGGAAGACGGACAAA
>CM065729.1:23865935-23868435 GCA_033310375.1 Conus canariensis | reverse complement strand
GCACACACGCACGCACGCACGTATGCACGCACGCACGCACGCACGCACGCACATACTCATACTCTCTTTTTCTAACTCACACCCTCACACCACCCACACACACAACCCCACACACAACACACAGAACACACAGACAACACACAACACACACACACACACACACACACACACACACACACACACACACACGCACACTGTCTTATCTCTTTCAAGGACATCTTGAAGCTAATGGATTCACACCACAGCCACCACCACCACCACCACCATTCCCCCCAAACTCTCTTCGCCATCCCCCATTCCTCAGTGTTGCAGAATCATTGTCATTGAACGGCTGACATCTATCGTTTCTTGGGCTTCTGTCCTCCCCCCCTCCCCCCCCCCACCCCCTCCACCTCCCCATCTGTACCTCCCTTCCACCCCCCCCCCACCCCCCACCCCGCAATTTTCCCGGTGTCGCGTGAAATCTGGGAACGTGATATCTGGGAACGCGTTCCCAAAATGTACTGCAATATCTGGGAAGGCCCGTGATATCTGGGAACGTGGTCTTTCAGAGCTCAGAAGGACAGAAAGAAGAAAAAAGAATGGATTTTCGAGATAAGGCAGGAAACAATTTATTTATGTGCAATTAAGATCTTTGGCCTTCTTGTCACTTTTTCACGATTGGAAGTTCAGGAAATCTGGGAACGCGTTCCCAGATATCACGGTAAATCTGGGAACGCGTTCCCAGATATCACGGTTCCCAGATATTATACGACACCGGGACTGTGTGCACGTGCAATAATGACACACTGGTTATCAGATGACGGGATTTGATGCGGAGATCTGATGTCTTGACCCCTCCTGCAGGAGGGAAAGAGAAACCATCACATGTGGCAGAAGGAAGACATGCAGACATGGAACGAGACAAGAGAATCAGCCCTTTGGCCTGTGTGTGCTCACCCGGTGCGCCCCCCCCCCTCCCCCAGCCCCCTCCCCAGCCCCCCTCCACCCCTCTCTCTACTCTCCTCCTCTCTCCCCTCTCCATCCCATCTCTCTGTCTCTGCCCCCCCCCCCCCCTTTTTTTTTTCCCCTCACTTCACATCCAGTTTCTTTCAATCTGCCTGTCTGTCTCTGGTTTGTTCTTACAATTTCTTTTTTTCTTTTTTTTTTTTTGCCGTTGTTTGCTCTGGTAGTTTGTGTGTGTGTGTGTGTGTGTGTGTGTGTGTGTGTGTGTGTGTGTGTGTGTGTGTGTGTGTGTGTGTGTTCTTTTGTACTTGTCCTATTTTGTTTGACCTTTTTCCTACCTGGGTTTTGTCTTCATTTTTCTGTCCTTTGCTGTTTTGTTGTCTACTGATTGGTTTTGTCTTTGGATGTTCTGGCTTTTGTGGTGGTTTTTTTTTTCTCTCTGTCTCTTGGATTTTTCCTCGTTTGTTCTTGTTTATTTCTTGTGTGTTTTCATGGCTAATTTTCCTTGTCTGTCCTCATGTTTGTCCTTTCAATTCTTGTTCGGTTTCTTTCTTGGATTGTGTTGCTGCTTTTTCTTGTCTTACAACTACTGATCGTTGTGTGTGTGTGTGTGTGTGTGTGTGTGTGTTGTGCGTGCGTGCGTGCGTGCGTGCGTGCGTGCGTGTGTGTGTGTGTGTGTGTGTGTGTGTGTGTGTGTGTGTGTGTGTGTGTCTTCTTTGTTCTGCAAGCTTTTTCTCTTTGCCATTTTTTCTGGTTGTTCTCATGGCTTTTTATTTTTTACTTTTTGTTTCCCTGAGTTCTATTTCTCCTTTGTTTCTCGATTTTTTTTTCTCCCCTATGTTGTTCTCCTGAATTCATTACTTTGTTTGTTCTCCTGGTTTCTAGTCCCTGTTTGTTCTTCCGCTTCTCTTTCTTTGCTTACTGTTCCGAAATTTGGAAAGAGAGGGGGCTAGTTACCGCCAAGGACACAGACAAACAGAGTACAGGACTAGGCACAATGCATTTCGACCTCTTGGGTCTTCTTCAGGTGAAAACAAATAACATTTAGGACAGTGACAAGAAGAACATGTAGCCACTTAGCCAAAGTCCAAATGGAGACGAACAGGAGAAGCTAAGTGGCTACATGTTCTTCTTGTCACTGTCCTAAATGTTATTTGTTTTCACCTGAAGAAGACCCAAGAGGTCGAAATGCATTGTGTCTAGTCCTGTACTCTTGTTTGTCTGTGTCCTTGGCTGTAACTAACCCCTCTCTTTCCAAATTTTGCTTTATTTTCCGCCCTCAGTCACTCCGTTTTGAAACTTTACTGTCCCGAGTTTTTTTTTTGTTCTGTGTGTTTGTTTTCAGTGTTTGTTACCACGACTCCTTTTCTTTGTTCTGGCTTTCTGTTCTGTGTTTGCTCTCTTTCCCCCATGGTTCTCCAGTCTTCTGTTCTGTGTCTTCCAGGCTTTCTGTTCTGTGTTTGCTCTCTTTCCCCCATGGTTCTCCAGTCTTCTGTTCTGTGTCTTCCAGGCTTTCTGTTCTGTGTTTGCTCTCTTTCCCCCATGGTTCTCCAGT
>CM065729.1:23858435-23860935 GCA_033310375.1 Conus canariensis | reverse complement strand
CACACGCGTGCGCGAGACAACAGAAAAGACGACGCAATGGCACGCCGCAGAAAGAACGCACATACGAATGTATCGTGCAGACACACCAGAGAGGCAAAGCAAGAGTGACCACACAGACAAGACACACACAGGAGCACAAGACACACACATGATAACACGACGCGCAGCGCATCGCACGTCACACCAACAAACAAACAACAAACAACACACACACACACGAAGTTCAACACACAACGCTGCACAAGCCTTACAGTAGCGTCTCCTGATTGGATACGTCACTTTTAATTCAAATAACCTGCATCTCACAGTCGCCAATATCAAGAGGAAGATAACAATAAAGACGCGCAAAGAATCGAACAATTGAAAGAAGTCGATGGTCAAGGGAACAAACAAGAGAAAGACACGAGACCAACGGAAAGCAGTGGGAGAAGGGGGGGGGGGGGGGGGGGGGGGGGAGAAGGGGGTGGGGGGGGGGGGGAGAAGTAGCCGAAAGAACAGATAAGAAAAAAAAAAGAATCTCCATCTTTGTTTTTTGAAAAGATCAGATTGAGAAAGAATAAAAATCACCAGTAATTTAAAATAAAAAAAAAAGGTTAAAAAAAACAAAGCCAGAAGAGACGTAAGACAGCCAAAATCGAGGCAGAAGCCAAAAGAACACAGCACAGGAACCCAGCAGAAGAGAAACAAGAGGCCAGAAAAGCCAGAGAAAAGCAGAAGCTAGGAGAACAACAAACAAAGGCAGAAAACCAGAGAACACCAGAAGCCAGGAGAACAACAAAGGCAGCCAGGAGAGAGAACAAAGAAAAGAAACGGTGGAAAAAACAACAGTTTGACAAACCTATCTCAATCCTTGAAAAGTTTTCGTAGGAAATCTGTTGTCACCCAGAAATGAAGGCACTCTTCTAAAGTAACGCGACATGCATTTCGGCTGCAGCTCAACAACAACAACAAAAAACCAAGATGCAAAGCATATAAACGTACTCCCAGTTTATCTTGAATACGCGTGAGAGGGGGGGGGGGGGGGGGGGGGGGCTGAAAAACGTCACAATCAAACATGAATCATAATGAATTTGACATCACTCAAAACGTAATTTTCTAACGCGTCATCGTTACTGAACGTCATCCCCTCCAAAAGATCAGCTGAGATATTCCATAAAGAAGAAAACCGTTTGGGCCGTTATAGCCGTTAGTAACGACTATTCTGGTAAAATAAAACATTGGACATCATCCGTGACTCATAATGGACATACGTACAAATTTTCAGAAAGATCGGCCCAGAAGTTTTGTCTGGAGCGAGTGGAACACATTTTGACCACGGACAGACATACACACAGACACACAGACAACATTTCTTCGTTCCCATTCTAAAGTACTCCCTGTTCTATAAGAACTGGGAGTACAAAAACGACTTGCCAAAAAATCCTATAGCATTTGTACGTTACAATGTAATTCATTGTGACAGTACCTACCATGTGTACAGTTACAATGTATTTCATTACCAGTGTCCGTGAAAGGTACTGTGTGATTGAGTCGAGTGGTTGGATGATTCTGCAAATGATTTTTTTTTTTCTTCCGCTTTTGACGACTTTTGGTTTTCATGTCCCCACCTTTGATTTAGGGACTTCCATCCTGAGTAAACATATTTGTGTTTGTATCCAAACAGCCTGTTGCTCTATACGAGGGCCACCCATAAGTTCTCGGATGCGCAGAAACCACTGATGTCATAATTTCAATTTTTATATCATCATCACAAGCGATGTCATAATAGCTATGACACAAAAAATGATAAAAATCGTCAGAGCCAAATTTGTTCTAGACAGCAAAATGGATGGCAAGGGGGACGGTTTTCAAAGTGTTGCAGAGAGCCTGTCTTGGAGAGATTTTCGTGCCATGATTTTTATGACTATCTTCAAAGGAAGTCTTTCAAGGAAAGTTTTATAAGTTTGACAAACTGTTTTGGCGACAAGGTCCATCATTATCCACAGTCCATAGGTGGTTCAAAGAATTTCAGTTTGGTACAATGTCGTTGGAAGATCGTGACCGTTGTGGACGTCCAGTTTCAGTTACTACCGATGGGAACGTGAGCACAGTGAAGGCCATGATTACAGAAAATCCTCGAATCACGAGGATGAACTCAAGGATACTCTAAACCTTTCATCAGGAAGCTTAGACCGCATTCTTCGCACAATCTTTCTGTACGGAAGCGTTGCGCCCGTTGGGTGCCCCACCAGCTGACTGGGGAGCAGATGAGGGCTAGGGTTGAATGGTGCCAGTTTATGCTGCAAAAATTTGACGGAGGAAGATCAGATAGGGTCTCCAATATCGTCACAGGTGACGAAACCTATGTTTACCAGTATGACCCCGAAACAAAGCAGCAGTCGTCAGTTTGGCTGTTTCCAGGGGAAACCCCACCTGTGAAATTTAAGAGATGAAGAAGCTGCACAAAGCAAATGATTGCAGTTTTCTTCGCAAGATCCTGGCCATGTGACTACTGTACCGC
>CM065729.1:23845935-23853435 GCA_033310375.1 Conus canariensis | reverse complement strand
ACATCATGTGTTCCCATCACATGCTACAGTTGTCCGTCGGTGCAGGGGATAAGTGGAGGGCGAGCTTCTGAATGGTTGTGGCAAGGTGTGTTCTCATATGTTCCCCATCACTGCTACGTCTGACGTGGTGGGGGGGGGGGGGGGGGGGGTGTGAGGCGGGCAAGGTGTGTTTCTCAGTGTCCCTCATGCTACAGTCTGGACGTGAGTGGGCGGGGGGGGGGGGGGGGGGAGAGGGGGACAAGGTGTGATTTATCATTTGTCCATCATTGCTCTTTGACGTGGTGGGCGGGGGGGGGGGGGGGGGGGGGGGGGGCAAGGTGTGATTTCATCAGTGTCCCATCATGCTACAGTCTGACGAGGTGGGGGGGGGGGGGGCAAGGTGTGATTTCATCAGTGTCCCATCACTGCTACAGTCTGACGAGGTGGGGGGGGGGGGGGGGGGGAAGAGGGGGCAAGGTGTGATTCTCATCAGTGTCCCATCACTGCTACAGTCTGACGGGTGGGGGGGGGGGGAGGGGCAAGGTGTGGATTTCTAGTGTCCCATTGCTCGTCTGAGGGTGGGGGGGGGGGGGTGGGAGGGGTGGAGTGGTGTGTGGATTTATCGCAGTGCCCACACTGCTACAGTCGATGGTGTGTGCGGTGGGGGGGGGTGGGGGGAGGTGGGCAAGGTGTTGTGATTTCATCAGTGTGTCCCATCATGCTTAGTTGAGTGGTGGGGGGGGGGGGGGGGGGGGGGAGGGGGGCAAGGTGTGTTTTCATCAGTGTCCCCATCACTGTTACAGTTGACGTGGTGTGGGGGGGGGGGGGGGAGAGAGGGGGAAGGTGATGATTTTCAGTCAGTTCACCCATCATGCTAAGTTGGACGGTGGGGGAGGGGGGAGGGGGGGAAGGGAAGTGTCCCATCACTGCTGTCAGTCTGAGGGTGGGCGGGGGGGGGGAGATGAGGGCAAGGTGTGGATTTCATCAGTGTCCCATCATGCTCAGTTGCGTAGGTGCGGGGGGGGGGGGAGAGAGGTGGCAAGGTGTGATTCTCATCAGTGTTCCCATCACTGCTTACAGTCTGCGTGGTGGGGGGGGGGGGGGGGGGGGAGGGGGAGGTGTGATTCTCTCGTGTCCCATCATGCTACAGTTGTACGGGTGGGTGGGGAGGGGGGGGGAGAGGGGGAAGGGTGATAAGGATCGTAGCGAGGGGGGGGGGGGGGGGAGAGGGGGCAAGGTGTGATTTTATAGTGCGCCATATGCTACGTTGAGGGGGGGGGGGGGGAGGGGGGGGGCAGGTGTGATTTCATCAGTGTCCCATCACTGCTTCAGTCTGACGTGGTGGGGGGGGGGGGGGGGGGGGGAGGGGCAAGGTGTGATTCTCATCAGTGTCCCCATCACTGCTACAGTCTGACGGGTGGGGGGGGGGGGGGGGGGGAGAGGGGGCAAGGTGTGATTCTCATCAGTGTCCCATCACTGCTACAGTCTGAGGGCGGGGGGGGGGGGGGGGGGGGAGAGGGGGCAAGGTGTGATTCTCATCAGTGTCCCCATCACTGCTACAGTCTGACGAGGTGGGGGGGGGGGGGGGGAGGGAGAGGGGGCAAGGTGTGATTCTCATCAGTGTCCCATCACTGCTTCAGTCTGACGTGGTGGGGGGGGGGGGGGGGGGGGGCAAGGTGTGATTCTCATCAGTGTCCCATCACTGCTACAGTCTGACGAGGTGGGGGGGGGGGGGGGGGAGAGAGGGGCAAGGTGTGATTCTCATCAGTGTCCCATCACTGCTTCAGTCTGACGAGGGGTGGGGGGGGGGGGGGGGAGAGAGGGGGCAAGGTGTGATTCTCATCAGTGTCCCCATCACTGCTACAGTCTGACGAGGTGGGGGGGGGGGGGGGGGGGGGAGAGGGGGCAAGGTGTGATTCTCATCAGTGTCCCCATCACTGCTTCAGTCTGACGTGGTGGGGGGGGGGGGGGGGGGAGAGGGGGCAAGGTGTGATTCTCATCAGTGTCCCCATCACTGCTACAGTCTGACGAGGTGGGGGGGGGGGGGGGGAGGGGGCAAGGTGTGGATTTCTCATCAGTGTCCCCATCACTGCTTCAGTCTGACGTGGTGGGGGGGGGGGGGGGGGGAGGGGCAAGGTGTGATTCTCATCAGTGTCCCCATCACTGCTTCAGTCTGACGAGGTGGGGGGGGGGGGGGGGGGGGGGAGAGGGGGGCATGGTGTGATTCTTATCAGTGTCCCCATCACTGCTACAGTCTGACGAGGGCATGCCACAGCTCTCCTGTTGCTGCACGCTTTCTGCAATAGAAATCAGTATAACACTGCAATGATGTAACACTGCAATGATGTAACACTGCAAAGGTGTAACACTGCAATGGTGTAACACTGCAATGGTGTTAACACTGCAACGATGTAACAATGTAACGATGTAACAATGTAATGATGTAACACTGTAATGATATAACACTGTAATGATGTAACAATGTAACGACGTAACAATGTAATGATGTAACACTGCAATGATATAACACTGTAATGATATAACACTGTAATGATGTAACACTGCAATGATATGCAGCACTGCATTTGGGAGGCCAACACACTTCATCACACAAACATTTTGACTAGCAAAAAGTGTTTATACCAACACCTTACCTTGAATTGACAGCTCCATTTCATTTCATCAATTTGGTATCAAAATAATATCCCAAAACTTTCGTTCTGTTTGCTGTCAATGGAAGATCTGTCTTTTTTTCATAGTTTCCATTAGTAAAGCTTTTGTTGTATGAGTATGCAATATTAGGCCAGAAAACTTTTCAAAGAATGACAAGATTCATACATGTCGGTCTTTGAGAAACAAAGTGTCATCCCTGTTAATTTGTCTTAAGATTAACGTTTTCATTGCAAGAATAGCATACAGGAATTCTGATGCCGAACTATTCCGAATCTTATTGGCAAGTAACTCAACGGCTTACGAGCAGTCTTGTCTCATACCGCAGTTCATGTCAAAGGGCTCAGATATCCAGTCTTCGGGATTTATTAGAGGTCATTAGACAAAACAGATACCCTTCTCTAAAAACAAAATCGGACCCAAACAAAAACATCAAACATTCCAGCAGAAAACTTTTGGATACTGAGTCAATTGCTTTTATATAGTCGATGGCGAGCAAAGAAAGCCCCCTTATTAGTTTTGTTTCGGTGATTGATGACGTCATTTTCATCCAATGTTACTGACTTCCTCCAGCAGCGTCATTCATACCTTACTCGTATGCTTGGGAGAGATCATCAATGTAAGTAAGAAACACCACAGCCAGAACCCTGAGAGACTCAGGTATACGACGAAAATGTAACAGCAGCAATCTCCAGACTCGGTGAAACAATGCGGCAGTCTGGACAAAAAATGTAACACATTGTCACATTTTCCGTCCTGGAAGTACGACCAATGTTACAATTGTTACATTCTTGACGTCGAGGCTGCTGCTTTCTGCGTGTTTGTTGGTCAGTCACAGCTGAACCCGATGGACTACTGAGGTTAAATCTTTTGCTCTTGATGAGTTATGAGTTATGTTACCTCCACATATTCGAACTCTTCAACGGTACTTGAATTTCTGTTGATAACTATTTTACATTTTCTGTCTATTTAGATAACAGAAATCTAGCAGAATTTTCTGCGACAATGTAACGATTTGTAAAAATTTTCGCGCTTAAAGCAAAGAAATGGAACAGTTGTTCCTATTTTTTGTGTATGTGGATTGCACATGAAAATAGTAGCAACCTTTCACAGTTTTAGTGGATCGCACACCCGAATATTGTCATAGTGTTACGTTTTTAGTGAAGCCTGCTGAATTGCTACATTTTACATTATGTCTATGTCAACGCAGTCCTTCGAAAAATGCAAAATGACAAGGAAATGTTTGCTTCTTTGAAATTAATGATTTTAAGAGAGAGAGAGAGAGAGAGGAGAGAGAGAGAGAGAGAGAGAGAGGAGAGAGAGAGAGAGAGAGAGATGGAAGTGGTGGAGGATTTTGCTGGAAGGGGGGATGCTTGTAAGGAAGAGAGAGAGAGAGGAGAGAGAGAGAGAGAGAGGGAGGGGAGAGAAGAGGACGAGAGAGGAGAGAGAGAGAGAAAAAACAAAGGCTTTGTGTGGAGGAGCGTGGTATGATGTAACGGAAAGCTATGCTTGTAGGAATCTCACCATCAGTCGCAGTGTACGTCATATGTGGCGAAGGTGAATCACTGCGGTGACGTCACGTCGCCTGCAAATATCGTCAGCAGGTCTGTCTTTGTGCATCCGTGACGTCTGTCTGTGTATGTGTGCATGTCTCTCTCTGTCCCTCTACATCCGTGACGTCTGTCTGTGTATGTGTGCATGTCTCTCTCTGTCCCTATCTGCATCCGTGACGTCTGTCTGTGTATGTGTGCATGTCTCTCTCTGTCCCTACCTGCATCCATGACGTCTGTCGTGTATGTTTGCATGTCTCTCTCTGTCCCTACCTGCATCCGTGACGTCTGTCTGTGTATGTGTGCATGTCTCTCTCTGTCCCTACCTGCATCCGTGACGTCTGTCTGTGTATGTGTGCATCTCTCTTCTGTCCCTATCTGCATCGTGACGTCTGTCTGTGTATGTGTGCATGTCTCTCTCTGTCCCTATCTGCATCCGTGACGCCGTCTGTTGTGTATGTTGTGCATGTCTCTTTCTGTCCCTATCTGCATCCGTGACGTCTGTCTGTGTATGTGTGCATGTCTCTCTCTGTCCCTACCTGCATTCGTGACGTCTGTCTGTGAATGTGTGCATGTCTCTCTCTGTCCCTACTGCATCCGTGACGTCTGTCTGTGAATGTGTGCACGTCTCTCTCTGTCCCTATCTGCATCGTGACGTCTGTCTGTGTATGTTTGCATGTCTCTCTCTGTCCCTATCTGCCAATCTCTCTCTCTCTCTCTCTCTCTCTCTCTCTCTCTCTCTCTCTCCACACACACACACACACACACACACACACACTCCATCTCTGCTTGTCTGTCTGTCTGTCTGTCTGTCTGTCTCTCTCTCTCTTTCTCTCCCTCTTTCTCTCTCTCTCTCTTTCTCTCCCTCTCCTCTCTCTCCCTCTCCTCTCTCTCTTTCTGTCTCGCTGTCTTTCTCTCTCTCTTTCTCACTCTCTCTCTCTCTCTGTCTCCCTCTCTTGCTCCCTCCCAATCTCTCTCTGCCTGCCCGTCTCTCTCTCTCTTTCTCTCTCTCTTTCTCTCTCTCTCTCATTCCCTCCCTCCCTCTTTCTCTCTCACTATGTCTATCTTTCTGTCTCTCTCTCTCTGTCTCTCTCTCTGTCTTCTCTCTCTCTTTCTCTCTCTCCCTTTCTCTCTCTCGCTCTCTTTCTCTCTCTCTCTCACTCTCTCTCTCACTCTCTTTTTCTCTCACTCTCTCTCTCTCTCTTCCTTCTTCTCTCTCTCTCTCTCTGTCACTCACTCTTGCTCCCTCCCAATCCCCCCTCCTCCTCTCTCCATCCCCCTCTCTCTCTCTCTCTCTCTCTTTCTTTCTCTCTCTCTCTCTCGTCTGTCTGTCTGTTGGCATTTTCCCATCGCAGCTGTCGGGATCACTTCCATGTCTATCTGTTTCTCTTCTTTTGACATTGTTCTTCTGCTATCTGCCCCACATCGCTCTCCCTGTGTCAGAGAGAGAGAGAGAGAGAGAGAGAGAGAGAGAGAGAGAGAGAGAGGGGATGAGTTGTGGGTGGTATTTTTTTTTAATGTAGAGGACTGTCTACCTACGTAATCATTTTCGACATCAAATGAATTTGAATATCATTGTACACTCATCAGTTCTATGGTGATTAATAACACACGACACCACCAAAATTCGTTCTCTCTCTCTCTCTCTCTCTCTCTCTCTTCTCTCTCTCTGTGTGTGTGTGTGTGTGTGTGTGTGTGTGTGTGTGTGTGTGTGTGTGTGTGTGTTGCATTCGTTGTGTGTGTGTGCGCGCGTATGTGCGTGCGTGCTTGTGTGTGTGTGTGTGTGTGTGTGTGTGTGTGTGTGTGTGTGTTGTGCGCGCGCGCGCGCGCGCGTTTGTGTGTGCGAGTGTGTGTGTGCGCGTGCGCGCATATCACTGTGTATGAATGAGTGTTCGTGTATTCGTAGAGAGAAAGAGAGACAGACAGACAGACAGAAGAGAGAGAGATATATCTCTATCTACCCATCATCCTTAATATTTGTTTATCATAAAATCAACAGCGAAATGTTCGCCGATCAATCTACTTTAGACAAGAGTCATGCTGACGCCCAACAGGTGTGCCACGAAAACTTCAATCTGTTCGGTTGAATGGGCTCAGTTTAATCACACGGTTCTCCATTCTCAAGAAACTAAATTTATAATGATTAATACGAGACAGAACGCCCATTCTCAATAAGAATGGCACGTGGGATCTCAGCAAGATGTAAATTTTCAATTTTTTAATTTTCCCTCCTAAAGAGGTTTTTCAGATAAACTGACCGTTACCATAGAAGAAAAACTGGGTGCCCTCAAGTTAAGCCAACTGCATTCCCATGCGTTGCAAAAATATCTGAGGTTAAAAGAGACATTCGGAAAGCACTGTGAAAAAAATACTGAAGACATCCCGCTTCAGACATGCACGTTGCTTTCAGTAACGTAAATGTTGTGCTCGTTTAGATCTGTCGCAGCCAAGGAAAAGTGAAAAGAAAAGGTTTGTTAGATCTGACGTACTCTTTGACGTCACTTACACTGATAAGGACGGTCAGGCCTAAAGAAATATTTCTACGTAGATTGAGATACTTTTTAGACACAGTCACCCCCCCCCCCCCCCCCCCCCCCCCCCCTTTGAAGTAACTTTGAGAAGGAATAAAAGCCAATAATCCTACTTACTGTGAGAAGATGCTCTTTCTGCAAAATGGTGGGGTTTGAAAGAGGTCACGTGAGCCTGCAACAAGTGTTTTCTGGTCACGTCTCGGTTAGTTTTGTAAAATGCGCATCACGTACATGTTGGTAATGCCTATGTTGGGGCACCAGCATTTTATTGTATGGCAAAGGCTGAAACCAATCTGTGGCAATGTAATATCTTTTCCTACCTTGGTTTTCTCTTGTGCACAGCACAGCTGAAGAGCTTTGATACTGGTCATTTTCCTGCTGAGAAAAATGGTAGAAACGTACATGTTGCTGGTGGTGAACCACACACACATTTTCAGGTTAACTATCCTGTTGTGGTCTTCAGTAATGTCTCAGTTGAAAACCCATCATTTACCTAACTAGAGGGTTCAGTTAACTGTCATTTTAGGACATTTGTGGATTATTTTATTGGAATTGTAATACGGTAGGGCTTCATGAACAACAGGCCTACTTTTTTTTCTTATCTTCGGGAACAGGTGGTAACAGGTCGATTTACTGGGGACAGTGCAGCTCATGCATAAATGAGGTAGTGGAACATTAAAAAGGGTGACTGCTCATCATAACAACGCATAAAAGCATATCATCAGTTCGATTTTGTATTTTTCTTCAGCTGCTGAAGCTGTGGAAACTCA
>CM065729.1:23820935-23840935 GCA_033310375.1 Conus canariensis | reverse complement strand
GGGAAAACAGTTATTAACCTCAGAAAAAAAAAACAGGGGAAATAGTCGGAAAATAGTTATGATGCTCAGGACCCTCTATCTTTAAGTTTTTCGAGGATCACAGTTGTTTTCCTGAAGAAGACGGCTATTATCACTCTTTAGACGCTTGTCTGCTCCCATACATTTCCTTCCGTGTCTTGCTCGCAGTCGGGATGGGGTTGCATGTTGTGCTTCGTACACATGTAAAGCGTGTAAAGAAAGAAGTTAGTTTACACAATCTCTGTACAAAAAGATGCGAGTTTACATAAAACGTTATTGAGAACATTTTTACGCATTAAAAACCCAGGCGCGAAATAAAATCTTAAAAAAAAAAAAAAGAAGATGAACCGAAATAAAAAGAAGTTAATGAATAAATGGGTAAATAAGTAAAACAACAACACACAACAACAACAGAATAAAAGAAGAGTGCAAATCAACGTGCATTCAAACACACACACACACACACACACACACACACACACACACACACCCCACACACAATGTACGAGTCACATTAAGTGCATAAAGCTCAGAACACACTTTTAAGTTTCTTGACGTAAATTAATTCATCGTTTTTGTTTTGTGGTTGTTTGTTTGGTTGGTTGGTTGTTTGTTGTTGTTGTTGTTGTTGTTGTTGTTTCTAATCAGGTGATACAGGTCTTTCGGGCAGTGTCGGAGCATCAACATTTTGATTCTATGAAAGTTCGTGTCTTTCCATAATTTGCTGACATACCACTCCGACAATGACACGAGCAGGCTGTATGAGATCTGTTTTGATGCTTGTTTGGTGCTCCTATACTCCATTCTGGTCAGACGATACCCCATTCGTTTTCGTGGAGTGTGATAATATTGTTGATTTCCAGCTCGAACTTCAGGGTGAGTGAGAGAAGGTGAACGGAGACTCACACGTTGTTTTGTTTCTTTCACGAGAGCAAACCACACGGCAGCGGAATCCGTTCATTCGTCTGTTTTCTGATTGGCTGCTTGTGTGTGGTCGACATGCCATACTGTTTGTTAAGCTGTTGATTACTGAATTTGACTACTGTCATGGGTTATTTGTTATGATTTGAATTTAGATTGGATGGAGTGGTTTTTGTTCCTGTTCAGGATAAACTTACACACGTGCACGCACACACATGCATGCACGCGAGCTCACGCGCGCGCTCACACACACACACACACACACACACACACACACACACACACACACATACACACACACACCACACACACACACACACACACACACACACACATTGTTTCATATCAGTAGAAAAACAAAAACGAACACATGTGCAGAATTTATCACACACACACACACACACACACACACACACACACACACACACACACACACCACAGACAGAGAGAGAGAGAGAGAGAGAGAGAGAGAGAGAGAGAGAGAGAGAGAGAGATGCAAGGACAAACTCTCCACAAACAAACAAATAAACAAAAGGTAGAAGAAGAAGAAGAAAGAAAGGGCTAGGGGGAAAGCATTTAGGTTACACACACACACACACACACACACACACACACACACACACACACACACACACACACGTACACACACACACATGCACACACACACACACACACACACACACACACATACACGCACGTACGCACACACACAAACGCACACACACACACACAAGCAGACGCACAAGCAAGCACACACACACACACACACACACACACACACACACACACACACACACACACACCACACGCACACACACTCGTCAGATGGAGAAAATACACAGATAGTAGCACCGCACTAAATCCTCTCTGAACCGTTATTCTGTTAAAGAACCGATTCAGACCGCAGAGTTACTGATCGAAAGCCAAAACACAAATACCCAACCAGCGGGCAAAGCCATTCTTCAAGAGACCTGTGAAATGTCAACAGCTTTATCGTCTTCAGCGTCACAAGCAATGGTTAGTTCTAAGGCACCGAACCGATTATCTCCCCTGGTCGCAGCCAGTATGACAATGACTATCGTCGTGCGGCGGGTCTACGGAGTATGGTTTGTGCAGTTCTAGCTCTGAAGAAGAAATCTTTGTTGAAGATTCACCCCATCCTGTTTTGCATTGTGTTTTAACTCAGCGTTACTTTGTAGTGTGTGTGTGTGTGTGTGTGTGTGTGTGTGTGTGTGTGTGTGTGTGTGTGTGTGTGTGTGTGCATGCATGCGTACGTGCATGTGTGTGTGCGTGCGTGCCTTTGTGCGTGTGTAACTGCGCGCGCGAGTGAGAGAGAGAGGTGTGTGTGTGTGTGTGTGTGTGTGTGTGTGTGTGTGTGTGTGTGTGTGTGTGTGTGCATGCGTGCGTGCGTGCATGTGTGCGTGCGTGCGTGCCTTCGTGAGTGTATAACTGCGCGCGCGAGTAGTGTGGTGTGTGTGTGTGTGTGTGTGTGTGTGTGTGTGTGTGTTGGCTCGTTATTCAATGAGTTGCTATTTCAGAGAAGTGAAGCAAGTGAAGCATGGTGTTACAAATATTTAGAACGTCACATCTTATTCAGGTCCTATTACTGAATAAAATGTGTGGGATGGAAAAAACAAAACAACAAAAAACATTAAGTTCGACTGTACTTACTGTTATCTTCGGTCGATTCAGATCTTTATCCCTTGTGGTTCTCTTTGCAATAGGAAGAACGTCGAAGTTTGTTGGGAACGCCAAAGTCATTATCAGGGGAGGTCACTACGATGAATATTGTTAAAAGCAGGAAGGCTATATATATATATATATATATATATATATATATATATATATATATTAGGGTTTCTGGATGTCTAAGGGTTAGGAATACAGGTTAGATTAAACTGGGATTAGAATTAGGGTCAAGTTGGGGCCAGGGTAAGCTTTCAGCTTATGCGCAGAAGACAGAACTTCATACAACGTTTCTTGATAGATCCGACAAATGTCGATATTTTTCACACTCGTCCGTATTAAGTTTATTGTGATGTTTGTTCACTGAATGACCTATACATGAATTACGTAATAATTCCGGAGGTCTCACAAAAATACCAGAACGAGGCAGAAAGTTCCAGAAGCTTCCAGAAAGTATCTATCGAATGTTCCGAGCATTTTTATCGGTCATGACATTTGATAGTACTCGATCCTTGCAGAAAGCCTCGTGCATTTTGATTGGCTACTCAACGTCAAATTTCTCGAACATTCCATGATCATTGATTGGTTTACGCACCACTGTTTCTTGAACTTTTGATTGGATGATCCATAAATACTTCAGAGAACAAGCGATAGGCGTAGGTGATGATGAGATTGAGAATTCAAATGAAAGTGAAAAAGTTGACGGAGGATACGCTTTTGTTTTGGGAATGTTGCCATGGTTATTGATATTGGTTTATGAATCATCTACTGTAACTTAAAGACTTTGAACTTGTTTCCAGAGTCGACGGTTTCTCTGTTCGGATCGATTCAACGAGAGATCAGAACCAAACCTCTTTGTCTCCTAACATCACTTCGTCCAGTTGACCAACGAATCAGGATTCGATTCTTCTTAGTCGTAACATCTACATACAGCAGCGCACGAACATGGAACCAGTATAGAGAGTAGGGGGTCAGTCCTGCAGGTCCCAGACCCTGCCGGACTATATGGGGACACTGGACATGACTACATTGAATATGGGGACATTTCCATGATAAACGCCGCACTGGTTTTCTCTACTTTTAGCGATTGTGGGCAGTCGCGACAGGTTGCAGCCAAACTTTTTCCACTGTCCACCAAGGAACGTTGTCTGTCCACCTGTCTCCCCTGTCTCCTCTTGTATATCCGTGAATCGTTGCATCACAGGCTGGTCTTGGAGAGAGGTGTAGGAGGAATCCAGATTCCCCGGACCTTCGTGCCTTGCTCCCGTGGTGACACCCAGGTAACGATCTTCTTCTTTTCCTTTTCTCCCATGCCCGTGGGAAGTGCCCGCTGAGGTCGTCGGAGTGGGCAAGATCATGGAAAGTATCGCTGGATGACATGGGTGGGGTGGGAAGTGGTGGAGGAAAGGGGAGATTGAGGAGCAGGCGTTGACGTGAGAGGAATGGGAGTACATATCGCCATTGAGAAGGCACACCAATTAAAAAATAACAAGATGCAAAGCATATTAACGTACTCCCAGTTTATCTTGAATACGCGTGCGGGGGAGGGGGGGGGGGGGGGGGGGAGCTGAAAAACGTCACAATCAAACATGCGTCATAATGTGTTTGACGTCACTCAAAACGTAATTTTCTAACGCGTCATCGTTACTGAACGTCATCCCCTCCAAAAGATCAGCTGAGATATTCCACAAAGAAGAAAAACCGTTCTGGGTTAATAACGGCTATTCTGGTAAAATAAAACATCGGGCATCATCCGTGACCCATAATGAACATACCTACAAATTTTCAGAAAGATCGGCCCAGACGGTTTGTCTGGAGCGAGTGGAACACATTTTGACCACGGACAGACAGACACACACACACACAGACAGCATTTCTTCGTTCCCATTGTAAAGTACTCCCTGTTCTATAAGAACTGGGAGTACAAAACGGAGGGGGTGGGGGAAGGAAAGCTGGGGAGGAGGTTGAGGGGGGAGGAGAGGATGAAACGAGGAATGAGGGAGCTGCGGAACATGATGAGGAGAGGAAAGGACGTGGGTGGGGGGGGGGGGGGGGGGGGGGGAGTGATAAATATCATGACGTATTTTCCTCTTCGAGTCTGGTAGCTGCCGCCGCAGATGAAATCTGTCTTAACTTGTCCTTTTTCTTTGCGGTATGCGTATTACGCTCACACGAACGACGGCGTGGCGACCTCGCTCCCAGCATGCTGCCGGCCCCTGCGCCGACACCTGACAAGGCCCCGCTCCTCGTGCAGCGCACCTGCACAGATGTCTCTGCCCGCCAAACTCCCGCCAGGATGCACGTGCACACCAGGGTCAGCCCTGATGATGATAACAATGGCCTCCCCGGTCGACGCCTGGAGGGGGGTTATAAATGAACAAGGTGACTTGACGTGCTCCCTGATCCTGGGATAGACCCAGCTGTTTATCCCACGAGTTACTGATCCTGGGATAGACCCAGCTGTTTATCCCACGAGTTACTGACCCTGGGACAGACCCAGCTGTTTATCCCACGAGTTACTGACCCTGGGATAGACCCAGCTGTTTATCCCACGAGTTACTTATCCTGGGACAGACCCAGCTGTTTATCCCACGAGTTACTGATCCTTGGACAGACCCAGCTGTTTATCCCACGAGTTACTGATCCTGGGACAGACCCAGCTGTTTATCCCACGAGTTACTGATCCTGGGATAGACCCAGCTGTTTATCCCATAAGTTACTGACCCTGGGAGAGACCCAGCTGTTTATCCCACGTGTTACTGATCCTGGGATAGACCCAGCTGTTTATCCCACGAGTTACTGACCCTGGGATAGACCCAGCTGTTTATCCCACGAGTTACTGATCCTGGGATAGACCCGGCTGTTTATCCCACGAGTTACTGACCCTAGGATAGACCCAGCTGTTTATCCCACGAGTTACTGATCCTGGGATAGACCCAGCTGTTTATCCCACGAGTTACTGATCCTGGGATAGACCCAGCTGTTTATCCCACGAGTTACTGACCCTAGGATAGACCCAGCTGTTTATCCCACGAGTTATTTACTTGCTTTTAGACCTGCCCTTTTTTCTTTTTTTCTTTTTCTTCTTTTTTTTTCGTTGTCCTGCATGGGGGCGAAACTCTGCAGGTCAGGGGAGATAATTATGTTCGATCTTGTTCTGTGCGTTTGTTTGTCTGGCTCTCCGTCATTAGATTAACTCCCTATGTCAGCTGATCTTCTTTATGCATTTCAGAGGGTTGTTTGGAGTGCCAGCATTTACAAGTGATTAAATAGTAAGGTCGTTGGGTTGTTAACAAAAACTGTTGGAAGGGGAAAACTGTTCGCAAACGAGCATTTTTTTTTCTGGAAGGGACGCAATTTTTGTTTCTGTAAGGAACACTTAGCGTGCGCGGGGTTTATGCTCCAATCTCTGATTTAATTTTGTCATGCCAACCACATGAGTCTCCCCAAAACCATGCACCTTTTATTTGTGTTATTAATTTTGTTTTAAAAACAGTGTCCATATTTGGAGAAAAATAAAAACATTTGAAACCAAAGTCACACGCTTACTTTAGAAACTGAAAATATAATGTAAAAAAAAAAAGCCCTTCAGTCCGAATTCTTTTTGATGAACGTATTAAACAATTCAAATGGAAAACCATACTTCACACACACACACACACACACACACACCACACACACACACACACACACATATATATATATATATATATATATATATATATAATTGTGTGTGTGTGTGGTGTGTGTGTGTGTGGTGTGTGTGTGTGTGTGTGTGAGAGAGGGTGGGGAGAGAAATATATACACACACACACACACTTACATTCATACACACATACATACATACAGAGGTTCAAGTGAGGAATATGATCAGCGTCAAATCACAGTAAAATGATGATATGACTTGTTTTTATGGCGCAGGAGGGAGGGAGAGAGAGAGGGAGACAGACGACAGACAGACAGACAGACAGAGAGAGAGAGAGAGAGAGAGAGAGAGAGAGAGAGAGAGAGAGAGACGGCGTGAGGTAGCGGGGTCAGGGTGCAATGGAATGCGCTTTTCTCCTCACTGCAGTCTGCTTGCCTGCTCACTTTCAGGAACAAACACATCGCATTCACGTGCAGGAGACGATGTGAACAAACACATCGCATTCACGTGCAGGAGACGATGTGAACAAACACATCGCATTCACGTGCAGGAGACGATGTGAACAAACACATCGCATTCACGTGCAAGAGACGATGTGAACAAACACATCGCATTCACGTGCAGGAGACGATGTGAACAAACACATCGCATTCACGTGCAGGAGACGATGTGAACAAGCACATCGCATTCACGTGCAGGAGACGATGTGAACAAGCACATCGCATTCACGTGCAGGAGACGATGTGAACAAGCACATCACATTCACGTGCAGGAGACGATGTGAACAAGCACATCACATTCACGTGCAGGAGACGATGTGAACAACACACTCCAGAAGACCTTGACCGACCCGAGCTGTATTCATCCAGCTGGCTGTTTCACTTTCAGACGCCCCAGCTGTCCTCTTTCCCCTGATTGGTCACATCGCCGTCACAAACACCAGCTGTAATCCGTTATCTGATTGGTCCGTATCACTTACGACGCACCACCCCTGATTGGCCACATCGCCTTCACAAACACCAGCTATAATCCGTTCTCTGATTGGTCCGTATCACTTACGACGCCGCCCAGCCCCCCCCCCCCCCCCCCCCCCCCCCCCCCCCCCCTCCCCAGCTGTAATCCGCCAGACGATTGCTGTGTCACCTTCATCAAAAATTCGACTGAAATCTACCGTCTGACTGGCTCCCTGACCGTGACAAAAACTCGTCTGCCATCACATTGGCCGTGTCACCTTGAAAACACTCCCCTTCCCCCTTGCCCCCCCTCTCTTCCACCCTCTCACACCACCTGCTTCGATGTTCTACCTGACTGGCTACGTTATGTTGATCTATCGGCATGGCAACCTGCCATTTCATTATCGGTTTTCACCTGCAGAGAGGTTCCCATCTCTGCTGTCACTGGTGTTCCTGGCACTTCTGATGCCAAACACAGGAAGTGCTGGGGGTGTTTTGTTAACTCACGGTGCCAGAAACAGGCAGAGGGGGGACTGGTCCTGTAGAGTTCGGTGATTGTATTGGGGGTGGGGGTGGGATTTTTTTTTGCCCTCCCTCCCTGCCTTTGTCCTGTCCTCCCCCCCCTTCCCCCTCCTCCCCCTGAGGATGTCGTGGGGCTCCTCATTCCCGCCTCTGGGAAATTCTGTGCCAGCCATTTCCTCTGTTCCGCCACTCTCTTTGACTGGTTCCAATCGAATGATTTTTTTTTTTTTTTTTTTTTTTTTTGTGATGAAAGAAATTGAGCAATGATCATCGGAGAAACCTTAGGTAGGGTTAAAATTAGTACATAAAAATGAAGCGTTCTGCAATGGACAGAAGACGGCAAGCACAGACACAAAAAGGGGGCCGTGAAACTAGGACATTACCAAACATTGCAAATACTATTCAATACAACGGTTTCTTCGTAAGGGGAAAAAGATATTTTCGGCTTCCATTATGGATGAAAATCTCCTCAGATCATGACAGAGTAACGAGAATGTCGTAAAAAAAAAAATTGAACACGCATCGTTATCTCCATCCTGACAAACCCACACTTTCATTAAATGTAACGTGTGTTCCGCAGAAAATAGCCTGTTTATAAATGAAGCATTTACCGCCATGCATAGTCAAAGAAAGCACACGACGCTTTGATGATAAGTTTCGCAAATAAATGACGTCATTGTGTGCGACATTGCGAACGGATGACCTGCGCCGAACTATGCGCAGACGTCCTGTTTTCACATCAAGGCGGCTCACTTGAGAGAGGAAGAGAGAGAGAGAGAGAGAGAGGGAGGGAGGGAGGGGACTGCGACCAATTTCAGGTGTGTTTTTTTTCAGTTATAAGTCTGCATTACACGCAGATGGTGGTGATGAGGGGGGTGGAGGGGGGGGGGCTGAGGTGGAAAGAGGGGGGAGGGGTGGGGGAGAAGGGATGGGATAGGAAAGGGGAAGCGTGGGTAGTGGTAGTGGAGGGGAGAGTGAGGATGCAGCGGGGGCACTGTGTTACCAGCGTCGCAGAACACGAACCAAAATATTATTCAAAAGGGAAGGGTAGTGGCAGGGGGGGGGGGGGGGGGGGGGGGGCTGTATTGTTCTTGTTTACCAAACTATCTGCTCTGGGATGGGGAAACTGTTAGTATTGTTCTTGTTTAACAAACTATCTGCTCTTGGATGGGAAAACTGTAAGTATTGTTCTTGTTTACCAAACTTTCTGATTACGTTTTCTATGGTCGGACGTTTCCTTATCCAGAATACCCCCCCCCCTTCCCCCTCCGCCCTCCGGCTCCCTATCTCTACCCTGATCCAGTCTGGCTTTTTTCAGGTTATGTAACATGAGTGACGTGTTAATTTGATATCAGGAGAGAAGGGAACACACACATACACAGATATAGGCCGATATACAGTCCATACACACACGCACACACCTAAACACACACCACACACACACACACACACACACACACACACACACACACACACACACACGCACACACATACACAAACGCACACACAAACATACACACACACACACACACACACACACACACACACACACACACACACACACACACAGAGCTCAAAGGAACAGATCCATCTAAACATGTATATACCCACGGAGCTGTATATCTGAAAGGGAGGCAAACATAGACGGGGGGTTGGGGGCGGAAGGAGACAGTCAAGCATGCAGACAGACAGACAGACCAAAACACACTCAGAGAGAGAGACAGGCAGACAGACAGACAGACAGACGGACAAACAAGAGAGAGAGAGAGAGAGAGAGAGAGAGAGAGAGAGAGAGAGAGAGAGAGAGAGAGAGATGCTTCACGCGCAGCGAAGCGACGAGTTATCGGCTGTTCTTGAAGAAAGTAATCGAGTGGAAAGAGCATTCGAGGTGAGGGAAAGCGGGCGAGGGGGGGGGGGGGGGGGGGGGGGGGGGGAGGGGGGGAGGCGACAAGAGAAAGAAAGGAATGTGCACGTTTGAACAATGCCATGACCACGGAAAGATGAGAAGGGATGGAGAGGAAGGGGGGGAGGGGAGGGGGGGGGGGGGGGGGGCAAGAGAGGATGGGGTGTAAGGGACGAAGGCAGAAGCGTGAACTTGCCGTGCACATATCTGGGAGCACGGCTTTGAAGTTGCGCACATTCCTCCGGTTCAAAGATAGAAGGGAAGAAACAATGGGGGAATGAAAAAAAAAAAAAAAGACAGATGAAGGGAGAAATGAAGAAAGGAAATAAGAAAGAAGAGAGAGAGGAGAGGGGGGGGGGGGGATAGAGGGAGGGAGAGGAAGAGAGAGAGAGAGAGAGAGAGGGGGGGTGATTGATAGATAGATAGAGATAGATAGACAGATAGATAAATAGATAGATTGATAAGATAGATAGATTGATAGATTGATAGATAGATTGATAGATAGATAGATAGATAGACAGACAGACAGACAGACAGATAGAGGGATAAATGTGCATGATGCTTAATCTATTAACATATTTCATGAAATGCGATAACATTTGTTTACGATATAAATTCAGCAGCAAAACTGTTTATTTCCTGAACTCAGCACCAAAAAAAAAATCCTTACCTAGTATATAAAATAAGCAAGATGCAAACTGACAGCTAAATAGTCACTGTCCAGATTGCTTAGTACGTGATGTAAGCAAGGGTGAAATGTTGTCATTAAAGTAAGTCGTCAGTTTTGTTAAAGTAAACACTGCGCATACAAAAACCGGTCTAACTCAAGAATTAGACACAAAAAAAAGCTAAATTGTAATGTTACGTTTGCTTTAAGTCATAAAAATGAAAATTTCAACAAGTGAGGAATGCGTGAAAGAAAAGCAAAACAAACACTATCTTTGTAAATTCTATGTCATCACCCAATATCTTTGATGATTTGCCAGTATACCGAGACCATTCACTCTAGCAGCAATATGTCAGAGAATGATGCAAGCAAAATGAATTGAAAATAAGACAATTCCATTACGTTTGGACAGAAATGAGCAGAAACTTTGTGACTCGGGACAAGTCAATGTAGTATTTGTAGCTTTGCAGACATTCACAATATCAAAAAAAGCATACATGATGGTGAAGACTGGAGAATGTCTGTTCAGATGAAATATTCCAGCATCAATGTCATGGATGGCAGGCACTACCGCGAAACATTCCTGCCTGCATGCACAAGAAATGCTGTGTGAGGCATGTGGACGTACGGAAGCACTTGCAGCCCTGCCCATGGCCCTCTGACGGTGCCCAAACCGCTGTCTGATTATCAGAACTGTGTCTGGAACAATGTCCAGAGTGCTGCCCTTGTGATCCGTCATTTCAAGTTGATTTTTTTTCTTCCAAATTTCACAGACAGAATTCCAGTTTGTGTTCCAGCTTTGAAAACCTCGGCTGCCTTTATCTAAAACAGTTCCTAGTCAGTTAGCAAGGTCTCCTTTTGCCACAGTCAAATTTCGGTGGCTCACTGGGGACCAGAATATTGTTGGCAATATCTAACGTTTCAGTCTGGTTGTCACTCGTGTGGGTTATGCGTTCCGCTTACCTTTTGGCAGATTTGGCACAGTCTCAGTTCCCAGTGCTATGAAGGACTCGTTGCTTGCTTGTAGCACTGGGGTCCTAGTCAGCTGGACAGTTCCCAAGCCCTCCCTGATCAGAACTCTGTGGCCACAGCAAAGGAGAAGGTCTAACTACAACACTCGTTGTACTGTGGCCGTGTGAGTCATTGTCCTGACTGGTTGCACTGCCATGGTTGGTTTCCCTGTCCTGGTTGGTTGTACTGCCATGGTTGGTTTCTCTATCCTGGTTGGTTGTACTGCCGTGGTTGGTTTCCCTATCCTGGTTGGTTGTACTGCCATGGTTGGTTTCCCTATCCTGGTTGGTTGTACTGCCATGGTTGGTTTCTCTATCCAGGTTGGTTGTACTGCCATTGTTGGTTTCCCTATTCTGGTTGGTTGTACTGCCATGGTTGGTTTCTCTATCCTGGTTGGTTGTACTGCCATGGTTGGTTTCCCTATCCTGGTTGGTTGTACTGCCATGGTTGGTTTCTCTATCTGGTTGGTTGTACTGCCATGGTTGGTTTCCTATCCAGATTGATTGTACTGCCATAGTTGGTTTCCCTGTCCTGGTTGGTTGTACTGCCATGGCTGGTTTCTCTATCCTGGTTGGTTGTACTGCCATGGTTGGGATCTCTATCCTGGTTGGCTGTACTGCCATGGTTGATTTCTCTATCCAGATTGGTTGTACTGCCATGGTTGGCTTCTCTATTCCAGATTGGTTGTACTGCCATGGTTGGTTTCCCTATCCTGGTTGGTTGTACTGCCATGGTTGATTTCTCTATCCTGGTTGGTTGTACTGCCATGGTTGGGTTCTCTATCCTGGTTGGCTGTACTGCCATGGTTGATTTCTCTATCCAGATTGGTTGTACTGCCATGGTTGGTTTCTCTATCCAGATCGGTTGTCCTGAACTGAGCTAGAACCCCGCGGCTAGTGCTGAAGAACAGCGGAGGCAGTGAGGTGAAGCGGTGACTATGTATAATGGATAGTTTCGGAGAAATGCACACGATGGATTCGGGCACGGTCTGATGGAAATGAAAAGCACTGCTTGACGTTGGTGGAAGGCTGCGATCTCCCGGGTGCTGTGATTGTGCAGACGAGTAAAGTGTTTATTGACCTGTTTTCGCGCTGCGTCGTTCGCTTGATCAAACGACAATGACGCTGTGTTTCGCTAGATATGTGACTCTATCTGTAGTGAGATGCTGTAGTGAGACCTTCTCCTCTGCTTGCTAGAAGTCGCATTAAATGTTCTGATCCTGATAGAATTGAAGATGGTTCTTATTTTTTTTTTAAGCAATATTTGTTGAAAATATCTTTTAACACATATCCTATCCATGTATAAAGCAGTGATTTTTTAAGTAATCGCCGTTTTTAGTTGTCGAGAAATGTGAATTTTTGTTGCATTGAAAATATTGTTGAAAACGTGAATAGCCTTTACAGTAAGGTGACACCTTCATGAAAGGGATGGCTGGACAATCCGCATCACTTATTACCGTTCGTCCAAATGTAATAGTGTGAAAGGGTTGCAAATGCCAAGAAAATGTCAACAGTAAAGTTTACGAAGAAACACACACACACACACACACACACACACACACACACACACACACACACACACACACACACACACACACCACGCACGCACGCACGACGCACGCACGCACACATACACACACACGCACGCACGCACGCACGCACGCACGCACACACGCACGCACGCACGCACACGCCCGCGCGCACGCACGCACGCGCGCGCGCACACACACACACTTGCTCACGCACGCACGAACGCATGCTCGTTCACTCACTCGCTCGCACGTTCTACACGCACGCGCTCACATACACACACACTACTCATTCATACACACACACCACACACACACACACACACACACACACAACTACACACACATACACACACACACACACACACACACACACACACACAACACACACACATACACACACACACTCTCTCTCTCTCTCTCTCTCTCTCTCTCTCTGGGCACACACACACAATCACACACAAAACCACACACACACACACACACACACACACACACACACACACACACACACACACACACACACACACACACCACACACACACACACACATGCACACACTCTTCTCTCTCCTCTTCTCTCTTATGCGTCTCTCTCTCTCTCTCTCTCTCTCTCTCTCTCTCTGTGTCTCTCTCTCTTTCAAGCACACACTAGCATACACACGCACACACACACGCACACACACACACATGCACCCCCCTCCACACCACACACACACACACACACACACACACACCCCACACACACACACACACCACAGAGGCATTTCATTTCTGATGGACAGATACCATCAAACGTAGTCATCCCCAGAAGAAAGGGGTTTGCATCAAGCTGTCGGGTGGAAAGACGAAGCCTGTGAAACTGTCCCTCTGGACCAGCGCCAGACAACAGAAGACAGTTTGCAGAACATTCCCCACCGAACAGGCAACCAACCAGTGCTGGAGTTTCAGGACTGGAGAGACATGCCATGTTCACGGTCGAGGGGGTTTTACAGTGGGTCGTACAGCACTGTTCTGGATCGTCGGGAGTTTTTTGAAACAGGAACTTCAAAAAACGCCAACTGGGAGGAGCAGTGCCAACATCATCAAATCCAGAGAGAACTCCAGAAGAAGGGAAGAGTCTAGAAGGAAGGCAGCCACAGAGAAGTGGTGACGGGCGATGCTCTTCTCCTCATCTGCTGCAGACAATGTGTTAGACGGGGCGGAAAGGGGGGTGGGTGGGTAGGTAATGGGGTGATGCTGGTCTGGGGTGAAGAAGGGAGGTGGGGGGGGGTGGAGGGAGTGAAGAAGAGCGGGGGAAGGAGAGTGGGGGGAGGGGGGGAGGGGGGTAAAAGACGAGGGTGAGTCCGGGTGGGGCTGAGTTTTGCATATTGGTGGGAAGCTTTGTCGGACAGTAATGAGCTCTCCTTCTGGCATCGTATCGCACCCCCCCTCTTCGCTTTGCTTTGGTTTGGGTTTTGGTATTGTTTGTTTCTTTTTTCTTTCTTTTCCTCACTTTTTCTTCTTTTTTTTTTTGTTTTTTTTTTTTTGTTTTTTGTTATTCATTGTCATTTTGTTCGTGCGGTGGAAAGTGATGGAAGTATGTATTAAAGTACAGACAGACAGACAGACAGACAGACAGACAGGCACACGTTCAGGCTTGATCAGACCTGCAAAATAAATCAAGAGAGATGTGGGAGAAATGAGAGAAGAAGAAGAAGAAGAAGAAGAAGAAGAAGAAGAAGAAGAAGAGAGAGAGAGAGAGAGAGAGAGAGAGAGAGAGAGAGAGAGAGAGAGAGAGAAGAGAGAGAGAGAGGGACAGAGAACGTCATGGGTAGACAGAGGGGGAACAGAGAGAGAGAGGGAGAGAGGCAAGCGAATTAGAGGGGTGGGGTTTGAGAGAGAGAGAGAGAGGAGAGAGAGAGAGAGAGAGAGGAGAGAGAGAGAGAGAGAGAGAGAGAGGGACAGAGAACGTCATGGGTAGACAGAGGGGGAACAAGAGAGAGAGAGGGAGAGAGGCAAGCGAATTAGAGGGGTGGGGTTTGAGAGAGAGAGAGAGAGAGAGAGAGAGGAGAGGAGAGGGAGGGACAGAGAACGGCATGGGTAGACAGAGGGGGAACAGAGAGAGAGAGGGAGAGAGGCAAGCGAATTAGAGGGGTGGGGTTTGAGGAGGAGAGAGAGAGAGAGAGAGAGAGAGAGAGAGAGAGAGAGAGAGACGTGTTTGTGTGTATGTGTGTGTGTGTGTTTGTGTGTGTGTGTGTGGAGAGAGAGAGAGAGAGAGAGAGAGAGAGGAGAGAGAGAAGAGAGAGGACGTGTTTGTGTGTATGTGTGTGTGTGTGTTTGTGTGTGTGTGTGGAGAGAGAGAGAGAGAGAGAGAGAGAGAGAGAGAGAGAGACGTGTGCAGAGGAGGGGGGTGGGGGAGAGCAAACAGACAGGCCGTATTGAGAAGGAGGATGAGAGGGGGGAGGGAAGGTGGAGACGAAAGGTGATACAAAGATGTATCACCCATAGTGCTTAGGTTCAAACCTCCTGCTGACATTCCTGCGTGCTTATTGACAATACCACGCTCTCTCTACAATCCCTGAAGGTATCAGAGGGGCTAGAGAGTTGTGGTGGGGATGGGGGCGGGGTGTATGTGGAGGGGTGTTAAAGAAGATGGGGAGTGGGGACTGAGGAAGGGTAGGGGTGGGGGTGGGGGGGGGGAGTGGATTTCGCATCCTCACAGCCGCGTTTTTAGACAGTAATGAGCTCTGCTTCTGACGTTGTCTTGGTTTTTGTTTTGAAGTCCCCGTCTTTTGACGTTGTCTTGGTTTTTGTTTTGAAGTCCCCGTCTTTTGACGTTGTCTTGGTTTTTGTTTTGAAGTCCCCGTCTTTTGACGTTGTCTTGGTTTTTGTTTTGAAGTCCCCGTCTTTTGACGTTGTCTTGGTTTTTGTTTTGAAGTCCCCGTCTTTTGACGTTGTCTTGGTTTTTGTTTTGAAGTCCCCGTCTTTTGACGTTGTCTTGGTTTTTGTTTTGAAGTCCCCGTCTTTTGACGTTGTCTTGGTTTTTGTTTTGAAGTCCCCGTCTTTTGACGTTGTCTTGGTTTTTGTTTTGAAGTCCCCGTCTTTTGACGTTGTCTTGGTTTTTGTTTTGAAGTCCCCGTCTTTGACGTTGTCTTGGTTTTTGTTTTGAAGTCCCCGTCTTTCTGACGTTGTCTTGGTTTTTGTTTTGAAGTCCCCGTCTTTTGACGTTGTCTTGGTTTTTGTTTTGAAGTCCCCGTCTTTTGACGTTGTCTTGGTTTTTGTTTTGAAGTCCCCGTCTTTTGACGTTGTCTTGGTTTTTGTTTTGAAGTCCCCGTCTTTTGACGTTGTCTTGGTTTTTGTTTTGAAGTCCCCGTCTTTTTGACGTTGTCTTGGTTTTTGTTTTGAAGTCCCCGTCTTTTGACGTTGTCTTGGTTTTTGTTTTGAAGTCCCCGTCTTCTGACGTTGTCTTGGTTTTTGTTTTGAAGTCCCCGTCTTTTGACGTTGTCTTGGTTTTTGTTTTGAAGTCCCCGTCTTCTGACGTTGTCTTGGTTTTTGTTTTGAAGTCCCCGTCTTCTGACGTTGTCTTGGTTTTTGTTTTGAAGTCCCCGTCTTTTGACGTTGTCTTGGTTTTTGTTTTGAAGTCCCCGTCTTTTGACGTTGTCTTGGTTTTTGTTTTGAAGTCCCCGTCTTTGACGTTGTCTTGGTTTTTGTTTTGAAGTCCCCGTCTTTTGACGTTGTCTTGGTTTTTGTTTTGAAGTCCCCGTCTTTTGACGTTGTCTTGGTTTTTGTTTTGAAGTCCCCGTCTTTTGACGTTGTCTTGGTTTTTGTTTTGAAGTCCCCGTCTTTTGACGTTGTCATGGTTTTTGTTTTGAAGTCTCCGTCTTTTGACGTTGTCTTGGTTTTTGTTTTGAAGTCCCCGTCTTTTGACGTTGTCATGGTTTTTGTTTTGAAGTCCCGTCTTTGACGTTGTCATGGTTTTTGTTTTGAAGTCCCCGTCTTCTGACGTTGTCATGGTTTTTGTTTTGAAGTCCCCGTCTTTGACGTTGTCATGGTTTTTGTTTTGAAGTCCCCGTCTTTCTGACGTTGTCATGGTTTTTGTTTTGAAGTCCCCGTCTTTGACGTTGTCTTGGTTTTTGTTTTGAAGTCCCCGTCTTTTGACGTTGTCTTGGTTTTTGTTTTGAAGTCCCCGTCTTCTGACGTTGTCTTGGTTTTTGTTTTGAAGTCCCCGTCTTTTGACGTTGTCTTGGTTTTTGTTTTGAAGTCCCCGTCTTTGACGTTGTCTTGGTTTTTGTTTTGAAGTCCCCGTCTTCTGACGTTGTCTTGGTTTTTGTTTTGAAGTCCCCGTCTTCTGACGTTGTCATTGGTTTTTGTTTTGAAGTCCCCGTCTTTTCTTTCCTGGGGTGGAGGGTGAAAGGAAACGGGACAGACAGGCAGTCTGACAAACAGACGGAGACTACACTGCGAGCACGCTCACACGCACGCACGCCGCACCGCGCGCGCGCACACAACACACACACACACACACACACCACACACAACCACACACTACATAAAACACAGCACCCACGCACACACGCATACACACACACAGGCATACTCACCACGCACGCACGCACACGCACGCGCGCGCGCAACACACACACACACACACACACACACACACACACACACACACACACACACACACCACTCAAACTCTCTCTCTCTCTCTCTCTCTCTCTTCTTTCTTTCTCACGCACAGAGAGAGAGAGAGAGAGAGAGAGAGAGAGAGAGAGAGAGTTAATCAGCCCTGAATGTTTAATACAGCCTGGTGCCAAGTCATTGTTAACCTGTCAAAATGCTGGCATTGCTGAGATTCATCAACTGAAACATGAACCGTCTGTCTCTTACTTCGCTCGACGTCCTGAAGTGTGAACACCAGCATCAGGTGGCCTCCTGATGAATCCAAACAAACCGAACCGTTGGGGTTAGCAGTAAATGTGTTAAAAGGTGCTGGAAGATACCAGACGGGCAGCCGGTTCCATGCCACCGTGAATGACTTGACTTGACTTAGTCCTCTTCGTTCCGATCGGAACACAGGGCCTGCACTGCAGATCCCATCTCGCTCTGTCTTGGGCTGTTCTCTTGGCTTCACCCCAGGTCATGTTGGTGAACTTGAGTTCTGCCTGCAGAGTTCTTCTCCAGGTGGTGACTGGTCGTCCCCTCTTCCGCTTCGCCTGTGGGTTCCAGTCCAAGGCGTGGCGTGGAATGTGGTGGGCCTGTCCTCTACGCAGGGTGTGTCCAACCCAACCCCACTTCCTCATCTGGATGCTCTTGGTGATGTGCTGCGAATGCATACTTGAAATTCCCCAGAGCGGCAGTGTGGTGTATGAGACATTTTGCCTTGCCTTCGCAGCTGCCCAGACATTGTCAGGTGGGTCTGAGACTGGGTGACTGTGCTGGCCGTGGCAGGAAGCGAGTGGGCTGCTGCCGCCCGTTCCACACTTCTGTCTTGTGTTGTCGTCTTGCAGGGGAAAACTGCTTTTGCGGGAAATATTCGCTGAACAGATACGTGCAGACGGACTCGTAGCAACTAAAACATGCTTCTTAGAGTTCATTGTTCCACAGAGGCAAAATCACCCACGCTGAAGTATGAAGCACGGCTCCTGAGCATGAGTTTTAGAATAAATAATGTGGATCACACACCACACCCACAAATCGTGGTGCCCATTCTCCACAGGGAAAGTCCACTGGGCAGCGAGAAGGACAGCAGCTCGGTTGCTCGTGAGAGGACATCGTGGGACCTTGTGGCGAAAGCTTGGCTGTGTTTGGAGTTGTGCTGGTCTCACCTGTCAGCGAAACAGCATGTGGGGGCTGCAGGATGCGCACAGCAGTTGGCTTGGTCGTGGCGTCTCTGGCCGAGGGGCTGTGCAGTCATGACATACAGACTGGCACACCCAAAGGGACGCTTCCGTGGGGGTTCTGTTGTCATGACATACGGACTGGCACACCCAAAGGGACGCTTCCGTGGGGCTTCTGTTGTCATGGCATACGGACTGGTACACCCAAAGGGACGCTTCCGTGGGGGTTCTGTTGTCATGACATACGGACTGGTACACCCAAAGGGACGCTTCCGTGGGGCTTCTGTTGTCATGACACACGGACTGGCACACCCGAAGGGACGCTTCTGTGGGGGTTCTGTTGAGTCGCGTCAGTGCCCATCAGTGGCCATCACAGAATGGCTGTTCCAGGAAGCAGTCATGTCCTTTGAGAGAGAGAGGAGAGAGAGAGAGAGAGAGAGAGGGAGAGAGGGAGAGGAGAGAGAGAGAGAGAGAGAGAGAGAGAGAGAGAGAGAGAGAGAGAGAGAGAGAGAGAGAAGGTCCATCGAAAACGCTGAGACAAGAAGAAGAGAGGGAAGGAGGACTGAGGTAGCGCAGAGAGAGAGAGAGAGAGAGAGAGAGAGAGAGAGAGAGAGAGAGAGAGAGAGAGAGAGAGAGGGTGGAAGGCAGAGAAGGAAGAGGGGGGGGGAGGTAACCCGACAAGAAAAATCAGGAAAGAAAGAAGGAGATAGAGGCGGAAAACAAGACAGGCACGGATAGAGAGCACAGGGAAGGATGAAGAAAGAAAACCCCACAAACACTCAAACTAATGACGAAATAGGATAGGATGGGAGATCGTTGTGTTGCTGAGGGTCGACATCATAAAACCCCTGATTGACATTCCGGCCTCCTTAGCGTAAACCCTCATGCCATGCCAGGAGATGTCAGAGGGGTGGGAGAGGAGAAGGAGGAGGGTTGGGAGTCGGGGGATGGGGGGCATGACGGGAATAGAGACAGGTTATAAGGATTGGGGGTCGGGGGAAGGAGGCGAGAGTGAGTTTTGCATCACAGCACAGGCACCCTGTCAGACGATGATGAGCCCTGCTTCTGGCTTCGTCTTCCTTTTCATTGGACCCACCTGAGATCGGGAAGAGAAAGAAGAGAGAGAGAGAGAGAGAGAGAGAGAGAGAGAGACAGAGAGAGAGACAGAGAGAGAGACAGAGAGAGAGACAGAGACAGAGAGAGAGCAGAGAGAGAGAGACAGGAGAGAGAGAGAGAGAGAGAGAGAGAGAGAGAGAGAGAGAGAGAGAGTGAGAGAGAGAGAGAGAGAGAGAGAGAGAGTGAGAGAGGGAGGGTGGAAACGAGA
>CM065729.1:23800935-23815935 GCA_033310375.1 Conus canariensis | reverse complement strand
GATCTTCCTATTGACATTCCGGCCTCCTCAGTGAAGACACCCAGGATCTCCCTATTGACATTCCGGCCTCCTCAGTGAAAAACACCCAGGATCTCCCTATTGACATTCGGGCCTCCTCAGTGAAAACACCCAGGATCTTCCTATTGACATTCCGGCCTCCTCAGTGAAGACACCCAGGATCTCCCTATTGACATTCCGGCCTCCTCAGTGAAGACACCCAGGATCTCCCTATTGACATTCCGGCCTCCTCAGTGAAAACACGCAGGATCTCCCTATTGACATTCCGGCCTCCTCAGTGAAAACACCCAGGATCTCCCTATTGACATTCCGGCCTCCTCAGTGAAAACACCCAGGATCTTCCTATTGACATTCCAGCCTCCTCAGTGAAAACCCCAGTATCTCCCTATTGACATTCCGGCCTCCTCAGTGAAAACACCCAGGATCTTCCTATTGACATTCCGGCCTCCTCAGTGAAAACACCCAGGATCTCCCTATTGACATTCCGGCCTCCTCAGTGAAGACACCAGGATCTCCCTATTGACATTCCGGCCTCCTCAGTGAAGACACCCAGGATCTCCCTATTGACATTCCGGCCTCCTCAGTGAAGACACCCAGGATCTCCCTATTGACATTCCGGCCTCCTCAGTGAAAACACCCAGGATCGCCCTATTGACATTCTGGCCTCCTCAGTGAAAACACCCAGGATCTTCCTATTGACATTCCGGCCTCCTCAGTGAAAACACCCAGGATCTCCCTATTGACATTCTGGCTTCCTCAGTGAAGACACCCAGGATCTCCCTATTGACATTCCGGCCTCCTCAGTGAAGACACCCAGGATCTTCCTATTGACATTCCGGCCTCCTCAGTAAAAACACCCAGGATCTTCCTATTGACATTCTGGCCTCCTCAGTGAAAACACCCAGGATCGCCCTATTGACATTCCGGCCTCCTCAGTGAAAACACCCAGGATCTTCCTATTGACATTCCGGCCTCCTCAGTGAAAACACCCAGGATCTCCCTATTGACATTCCGGCCTCCTCAGTGAAAACACCACACCTCACCTTGCAGTCCCTGGAGGAGTCCTCCACTGGGCTGGTGAAAGGGGAGGAGGGGCGGTGAGGTGGGAAGATGGGTGGGGGTGGGGAGGATGGGGAGGGGGGTTTAAGGGAATAAGGACTGAGGTGAGGATGAAGTTGGGAGCGGGAGGGGGGGGGGGATTTTTGGGAGGGTTAAGGTGGAGGTGAGTTTTGCATCTGCGGAGACGCTTTGTCAGACAGGAATGAGCCCTCCTGGCATCATTTGCTCCCTGAAGCTGACTGGGTTTTTTTTTTCTTGTTTTTTCGTTCTGTGGGAGGAGTAAGAAAGAGGAAAAGGGCAGACAGACAGGCAGGATGGAAACTTACCTGGACGTACCTGAAATGAGGAACGTGGGAGGGGTGGGGAGAGAGAGAGAGAGAGAGAGAGAGAGAGAGAGAGAGAGAGAGAGAGAGGCTCCCCTCTCTCTCTCTCTCTTTTTCTCTGTCTCTCTCACCTTAATAGTGACAGATATTCAACATACCGTTCCTTCAAATCCTTATGGCAACCTGAGAAATATTTAATTGATATTACAATTTCTAAATTTCGCAAAGTGTTCGTGAGATTTCGACTTGGTATTAATGATTTGAATGTCAATCAAAGACATACATTAAAATTAAAAAACAACTGTCCATTCTGTCACCAAATCGAGGACGAAATACATTTTTGGATTGTTTGTCCATCCTATAAAGATTTAAGAGATAAATACACTTTGCCTCATACTAGAAATGTTCATCAAGTATCATTGCTTCTTTTACTGCAAAATGAAAAGAGAATTGTAACTCGCTCTGTAGCCATGTTCATTTTCAAAGCACTGAAACAAAAGAGAAGAACTGCTATCAGTTAACACACAAATGCCAGAGTAATTTCAGGAAGAATATTTTGTTATGCAAATATTTTATTTCATAATGTTCAGTATATGCGCCGAGCGCGTGCGTGTTCTACTTTTGTTTTTGACCTCATTGCAGATAGGTCGGTGGCCTTTGCAATTAAACTATTTGAGTCTGAGTTTGAGTCTGTCTGTCTCTGTCTGTCTGTCTGTCTGTCTGTCTGTCTGTCTGTCTGTCTGTCTCTCTCTCTCTCCCTCTCTCACTCTAAAGACAGAGACACTTACAGAGACACCCAGAGAGATCAAAGAGGGGAGGGGCAACGATGGTGTCGGAGACAGGGAGAGACAAACAGAGAGACAGACAGAGGGAGAGGAAAAGAAAGACGCAGAGAGAGAGAGAGAGGGGAAGAGAGAGAGAGAGAGAGAGAGAGAGAGAAAGAGAGAGAGAGAGAGAGAAAGAGAGAGAGAACGTGAAAGACAGGGTGGGGAGGTAGGAATCCGAAAACACAGACAGGGACTGAGGGAGAAGGGATAAACATGACAGATAAACACTACAAGAAAAAGAAAGGTGAGAGGAACACACACACACCACACACACACACACACACACACACACACACAACACACACACACACACACACAGAGAAAATAATGATGAAATGGGAGAGGGTGGGGGAAATGTGTGGTGCTGGGGATCGACACCCAGGGTCTTCCTATTGACATTCCGGCCTCCTCAGTGAAAACACCCAGGGTCTTCCTATTGACATTCCGGCCTCCTCAGTGAAAACACCCAGGATCTCCCTATTGACATTCCGGCCTCCTCAGTGAAAACACCAGGATCTCCCTATTGACATTCCGGCCTCCTCAGTGAAAACACCCAGGATCTTCCTATTGACATTCCGGCCTCCTCAGTGAAGACACCCAGGATCTTCCTATTGACATTCCGGCCTCCTCAGTGAAAACACCCAGGATCTTCCTATTGACATTCCGGCCTCCTCAGTGAAAACACCCAGGATCTCCCTATTGACATTCCGGCATGTTCGGTGAAAACACCCAGGATCTTCCTATTGACATTCTGGCCTCCTCAGTGAAAATACCCAGGATCTTCCTGTTGACATTCCGGCCTCCTCAGTGAAAACACCCAGGATCTTTCTATTGACATTCCGGCCTCCTCAGTGAAGACACCGGGATCTCCCTTTGGACATTCGGGCCTCCTCAGTGAAAATACCCAGGATCTTCCTATTGACGTTCCGGCCTCCTCAGTGAAAACACCCAGGATCTTCCTATTGATATTCCGGCCTCCTCAGTGAAAAAACCCAGGATCTTCCTATTGACATTCCGGCCTCCTCAGTGAAAACACCCAGAATCTTCCTCTTGACATTCGGGCCGCCTCAGTGAAAACACCCGCGATCTCCATATTGACATTCACCCGGGATCTCCATATTGAAATTCGGGCCTCCTCAGTGAAAACACCCAGGATCTTCCTATTGACATTCCCGCCTCCTCGGTGAAAAACACCTAGGATCTTCCTATTGACATTCCGGCCTCCTCAGTGAAAACACCCAGGATCTTCCTATTGACATTCCCGCCTCCTCGGTGAAAAACACCTAGGATCCTCCTATTGACATTCCGGCCTCCTCAGTGAAAAACACCCAGGATCTCCCTATTGACATTCCGGCCTCCTCAGTGAAAACACCCAGGATCTCCCTATTGACATTCCGGCCTCCTGAGTGAAAACACCCAGGATCTCCCTATTGACATTCCGGCCTCCTCAGTGAAAACACCCAGGATCTTCCTATTGACATTCCGGCCTCCTCAGTGAAAACACCCAGGATCTCCCTATTGACATTCCGGCCTCCTGAGTGAAAACACCCAGGATCTCCCTATTGACATTCCGGCCTCCTCAGTGAAAACACCCAGGATCTTCCTATTGACATTCCGGCCTCCTCAGTGAAAACACCCAGGATCTCCCTATTGACATTCCGGCCTCCTCAGTGAAAACACCCAGGATCTCCCTATTGACATTCCGGCCTCCTCAGTGAAAAACACCCAGGATCTTCCTATTGACATTCCGGACTCCTCAGTGAAAACACCCAGGATCTTCCTATTGACATTCCGGCCTCCTCAGTGGAGACACCCAGGATCTCCCTATTGACATTCCGGCCTCCCAGTGAAAAACACCCAGGATCTCCCTATTGACATTCCGGCCTCCTCAGTGAAAACACCCAGGATCTTCCTATTGACATTCCGGCCTCCTCAGTGAAGACACCCAGGATCTCCCTATTGACATTCCGGCCTCCTCAGTGAAAACACGCAGGATCTCCCTATTGACATTCCGGCCTCCTCAGTGAAAACACCCAGGATCTCCCTATTGACATTCCGGCCTCCTCAGTGAAAACACCCAGGATCTCCCTATTGACATTCCGGCCTCCTCAGTGAAAACACCCAGGATCTTCCTATTGACATTCCGGCCTCCTCAGTGAAAACACCCAGGATCTCCTATTGACATTCCGGTCTCTCAGTGAAAACACCCAGGATCTCCCTATTGACATTCCGGCCTCCTCAGTGAAAACACCCAGGATCTCCCTGTTGACATTCCGGCCTCCTCAGTGAAAAACACCCAGGATCTCCCTATTGACATTCCGGCCTCCTCAGTGAAAACACCCAGGATCTCCCTATTGACATTCCGGCCTCCTCAGTGAAAACACCAGGATCTTCCTATTGACATTCCGGCCTCCTCAGTGAAAACACCCAGGATCTTCCTATTGGCATTCCGGCCTCCTCAGTGAAAAACACCCAGGATCTTCCTATTGACATTCCGGACTCCTCAGTGAAAACCCCCAGGATCTCCCTATTGACATTCCGGCCTCCTCAGTGAAAACACCCAGGATCTTCCTATTGACATTCTGGCCTCCTCAGTGAAAACACCCAGGATCTCCCTATTGACATTCCGGCCTCCTCAGTGAAAACACCCAGGATCTCCCTATTGACATTCCGGCCTCCTCAGTGAAAAACACCCAGGATCTCCCTATTGACATTCCGGCCTCCTCAGTTAAAAACACCCAGGATCTCCCTATTGACATTCCGGCCTCCTCAGTGAAAACACCCAGGATCTTCCTATTGACATTCCGGCCTCCTCAGTGAAAACACCCAGGATCTTCCTATTAAACATTCCGGCCTCCTCAGTGAAAAACCCCCAGGATTTCCTATTGACATTCCGGACTCCTCAGTGAAACACCAGGATCTTCCTATTGACATTCCGGCCTCCTCAGTGAAGACACCCAGGATCTCCCTATTGACATTCCGGCCTCCTCAGTGAAAAACACCCAGGATCTCCCTATTGACATTCCGGCCTCCTCAGTGAAAACACCAGGATCTTCCTATTGACATTCCGGCCTCCTCGTGAAGACACCCAGGATCTCCCTATTGACATTCCGGCCCTCCTCAGTGAAGACCCCCAGGATCTCCCTATTGACATTCCGGCCTCCTCAGTGAAAACACGCAGGATCTCCCTATTGACATTCCGGCCTCCTCAGTGAAAACACCCAGGATCTCCTATTGACATTCCGGCCTCCTCAGTGAAAAACACCAGGATCTTCCTATTGACTTTCCCAGCCTCCTCAGTGAAAACACCCAGAATCTCCTATTGACATTCCCGGCCCTCTCAGGGGAAAACACCCAGGATCTTCCTATTGACATTCCGGCCTCCTCAGTGAAAACACCCAGGATCTCCCTATTGACATTCCGGCCACCTCAGTGAAGACACCCAGGATCTCCCTATTGACATTCCGGCCTCCTCGTGAAGACACCAGGATCTCCCTATTGACATTCCGGCCTCCTCAGTGAAGACACCCAGGATCTCCCTATTGACATTCCGGCCTCCTCAGTGAAAAACCACCCAGGATCTTCCTATTGAATTCTGGCCTCCTCAGTGAAAAACACCCAGGATCTCCCTATTGACATTCGGCCTCCTCAGTGAAAAACCCAGGATCTTCCTATTGACATTCCGGCCTCCTCAGTGAAAAACCCAGGATCTCCCTATTGACATTCCGGCCTCCTCAGTGAAAACACCCAGGATCTCCCTATTGACATTCCGGCCTCCTCATGAAAAACACCCAGGATCTCCCTATTGACATTCCGGCCCTCCTCATTTAAAACACCCAGGATCTCCCTATTGACATTCCGGCCTCCTCAGTGAAAACACCAGGATCTTCCTATGACATTCCGGCCTCCTCAGTGAAAACACCCAGGATCTTCCTATTGAATTTCCGGCCTCCTCAGTGAAAAAACACCCAGGATCTTCCTATTGACATTCCGGACTCCTCAGTGAAAACACCCAGGATCTTCCTATTGACATTCCGGCCTCCTCAGTGAAGACACCCAGGATCTCCCTATTGACATTCCGGCCTCCTCAGTGAAAAACACCCAGGATCTCCCTATTGACATTCGGGCCTCCTCAGTGAAAACACCCAGGATCTTCCTATTGACTTTCCCGGCCCTCCTCAGTGAAGCCCACCCAGGATCTCCCTATTGACATTCCGGCCTCCCTCAGTGAAGACACCCAGGATCTCCCTATTGACATTCCGGCCCTCCTCCAGTGAAAAACACGCAGGATCTCCCTATTGACATTTCCGGCCTCCTCAGTGAAAACACCCAGGATCTCCCTATTGACATTCCGGCCTCTCAGTGAAAACACCCAGGATCTTCCTATTGACATTCCAGCCTCCTCAGTGAAAACACCCAGTATCTCCCTATTGACATTCCGGCCTCTCAGTGAAAACACCCAGGATCTTCCTATTGACATTCGGCCTCCTCAGTGAAAACACCCAGGATCTCCCTATTGACATTCCGGCCTCCTCAGTGAAGACACCCAGGATCTCCCTATTGACATTCCGGCTCCTCAGTGAAGACACCCAGGATCTCCCTATTGACATTCCGGCCTCCTCAGTGAAGACACCCAGGATCTCCCTATTGACATTCCGGCCTCCTCAGTGAAAAACACCCAGGATCGCCCTATTGACATTCTGGCCTCCTCAGTGAAAAAACCCAGGATCTTCCTATTGACATTCCGGCCTCCTCAGTGAAAACACCCGGATCTCCCTATTGACATTCTGGCTTCCTCAGTGAAAGACACCCAGGATCTCCCTATTGACATTCCGGCCTCCTCAGTGAAGACACCCAGGATCTCCTATTGACATTCCGGCCTCCTCAGTAAAAACACCCAGGATCTTCCTATTGACATTCTGGCCTCCTCAGTGAAAACACCCAGGATCGCCCTATTGACATTCCGGCCTCCTCAGTGAAAACACCCAGGATCTTCCTATTGACATTCCGGCCTCCTCAGTGAAAACACCCAGGATCTCCCTATTGACATTCCGGCCTCCTCAGTGAAAACACCACACCTCACCTTGCAGTCCCTGGAGGGTCCTCCACTGGGCTGGTGAAAGGGGAGGAGGGGCGGTGAGGTGGGAAGATGGGTGGGGGTGGGGAGGATGGGGAGGGGGGTTTAAGGGATAAGGACTGAGGTGAGGATGAAGTTGGGAGCGGGGGGGGGGGGGGGATTTTTGGGAGGGTTAAGGTGGAGGTGAGTTTTGCATCTGCGGAGACGCTTTGTCAGACAGGAATGAGCCCTCCTGGCATCATTTGCTCCCTGAAGCTGACTGGGTTTTTTTTTCTTGTTTTTTCGTTCTGTGGGAGGAGTAGAAAGAGGAAAAGGGCGACAGACAGGCAGGATGGAACTTACCTGGACGTACCTGAAATGAGGAACGTGGGAGGGGTGGGGAGAGAGAGGAGAGAGAGAGAGAGAGAGAGAGAGAGAGAGGAGAGAGAGAGAGAGAGAGAGAGGCTCCCCTCTCTCTCTCTCTCTTTTTCTCTGTCTCTCTCACCTTAATAGTGACAGATATTCAACATACCGTTCCTTCAAATCCTTATGGCAACCTGAGAAATATTTAATTGATATTACAATTTCTAAATTTCGCAAAGTGTTCGTGAGATTTCGACTTGGTATTAATGATTTGAATGTCAATCAAAGACATACATTAAAATTAAAAACAACTGTCCATTCTGTCACCAAATCGAGGACGAAATACATTTTTGGATTGTTTGTCCATCCTATAAAGATTTAAGAGATAAATACACTTTGCCTCATACTAGAAATGTTCATCAAGTATCATTGCTTCTTTTACTGCAAAATGAAAAGAGAATTGTAACTCGCTCTGTAGCCATGTTCATTTTCAAAGCACTGAAACAAAAGAGAAGAACTGCTATCAGTTAACACACAAATGCCAGAGTAATTTCAGGAAGAATATTTTGTTATGCAAATATTTTATTTCATAATGTTCAGTATATGCGCCGAGCGCGTGCGTGTTCTACTTTTGTTTTTGACCTCATTGCAGATAGGTCGGTGGCCTTTGCAATTAAACTATTTGAGTCTGAGTTTGAGTCTGTCTGTCTCTGTCTGTCTGTCTGTCTGTCTGTCTGTCTGTCTGTCTGTCTGTCTCTCTCTCTCTCTCCTCTCTCACTCTAAAGACAGAGACACTTACAGAGACACCCAGAGAGATCAAAGAGGGGAGGGGCAACGATGGTGTCGGAGACAGGGAGAGACAAACAGAGAGACAGACAGAGGGAGAGGAAAAGAAAGACGCAGAGAGAGAGAGAGAGGGGAGAGAGAGAGAGAGAGAGAGAGAGAGAAAGAGAGAGAGAGAGAGAGAGAAAGAGAGAGAGAACGTGAAAGACAGGGTGGGGAGGTAGGAATCCGAAAACACAGACAGGGACTGAGGGAGAAGGGATAAACATGACAGATAAACACTACAAGAAAAAGAAAGGTGAGAGGAACACACACACACACACACACACACACACACACACACACACACACACACACACACACACACCACACACACACACACAGAGAAAATAATGATGAAATGGGAGAGGTGGGGGAAATGTGTGGTGCTGGGGATCGACACCCAGGGTCTTCCTATTGACATTCCGGCCTCCTCAGTGAAAACACCCAGGGTCTTCCTATTGACATTCCGGCCTCCTCAGTGAAAAAACCCAGGATCTTCCTATTGACATTCCGGCCTCCTCAGTGAAAACACCAGGATTTTCCTATTGACATTCCGGCCTCCTCAGTGAAACACCCAGGATCTCCCTATTGACATTCCGGCCTCCTCAGTGAAGACACCCAGGATCTTCCTATTGACATTCGGCCTCTCAGTGAAAACCCAGGATCTCCCTATTGACATTCCGGCTCCTCAGTGAAAACACCAGGATCTCCTATTGACATTCCGGCCTTCAGTGAAAACACCGGATTTAGACATTCGCCCTCTCAGTGAAAAAAAAAAAAGGGGGAAAACCCCAGGATTTCTTGACATTCGGCCTCTCAGTGAAAACAGATCTCTATTGAATTCGGCCTTCAGTGAAAACACCAGGATCTCCTATTGAATTCGCCTCCTCAGTGAAAACACAGGATTCCTATTGCATTCGGCCTCTCAGTGAAACACCAGGATTCTATTGACATTCGGCCCTCAGTGAAAAACAGGATTTCCTATTGAATCGGCTCCTCAGTGAAACACCGGATTCCATGAATTCGCTTAGTGAAACACCAGGATTCTATGACATTCGGCCTCTAGTGAAACACCAGGATCTCATTGACATTCGGCTCCTCAGTGAAGACACCAGGATTCCTATTGACATTCGGCTTCAGTGAAACACCAGGATCTTTTGACATTCGGCCTCCTCAGTGAAAACCCCAGGATCTCCTATTGAATTCGGCCTCCTCAGTGAAAACACCAGGATCTCTATTGACATTCGGCCTCTCAGTGAAAACCAGATCTCTATTGACATTCGGCCTCCTCAGTGAAAACACCAGGATCTCCTATTGACATTCCGGCCTCCTCAGTGAAAACACCAGGATCTCTATTGACATTCGGCCTCCTAGTGAAAACACCGGATCTATTGACATTCCGGCTCCTCAGTGAAAACACAGGATCTCCTATTGACATTCGGCCTCCTCAGTGAAAACACCAGGATCTCCTATTGAATTCGGCTCCTCAGTGAAAACACCCAGGATCTCTATTGACATTCCGGCCTCCTCAGTGAAAACCCAGGATCTCCCTATTGACATTCCGGCTCCTCAGTGAAAACACCAGGATCTCCTATTGACATTCCGGCTCCTCAGTGAAACACCAGGATCTCCCTATTGACATTCGGCTCCTCAGTGAAGACACCAGGATCTCCTATTGACATTCGGCCTCTCAGTGAAAACACCAGGATCTCCTATTGACATTCGGCCCTCAGTAAACACCAGGATCTCCTATTGACATTCGGCTCTCAGTGAAGACACCAGGATTCCTATTGACATTCCGGCTCTCAGTGAAAACACCAGGATTCCTATTGACATTCCGGCCTCCTCAGTGAAAACACCAGGATCTCCTATTGACATTCGGCCTCCTCAGTGAAACACCAGGATCCCTATTGACATTCGGCCTCTCAGTGAAAACACCAGGATCCCCATTGACATTCCGCTCCTCAGTGAAAAACCCAGGATTCCTATTGACATTCGGCTCTCAGTGAAAACACCAGGATCTTATTGACATTCCGGCCTCTCAGTGAAACACCGGATCTCCTATTGAATTCGGCTCTAGTGAACAAGATTCCTATTGACATTCCGGCCTCCTCAGTGAAACACCAGGATCTCCTATTGACATTCCGCCTCCTCAGTGAAACACCAGGATCTCCTATTGACATTCCGGCTCCTCAGTGAAAACACCCAGGATCTCCTATTGACATTCGGCCTCCTCAGTGAAAACACCAGGATTCTATTGAATTCGCTTCAGTGAAAACCCAGGATTTTTTGACATTCCGCTTGTGAAAACAGGATTCTATGACATTCGGCTCTCAGTGAAACACAGTCTTATTGAATTCGGCCTTCAGTGAAAACCGGATCTCTATTGAATTGGTTCAGTGAAACACAGATTCTATTGACATTCGGCCTCCTAGTAAACAGGATTCTATGACATTCGCTCTCAGTGAAAACCCAGGATCTCCTATTGACATTCGCTCTCATGAAACACAGATTCTATTGACATCGGTCTCAGTGAAAACCAGGTCCTATTGATCGGTCTCAGGAAAACGGATCTTTGAATCGCCTCAGTAACCGGCTCTATGAATCGCTCCCGTAAAACCAGGATCTATGCTTCGGCTTCAGTGAAAGATCTTGATGTCTCGTGAACAATCATGACATTCGGCTCCCGTGAAACAGGTTCTTGCTTCGTCCTGAACCGTCCTATGTGCTCCAGTGAACACCAATCTATTGAATCCGGTTCGTGAACAGGTTATTGAATTGCTCTCTGAACACGGTTCTATGCATTCGGTCGTGACACCAGGATCATGCATTCGGCTCTAGTGAAAAACTCCTATGAATTCGGCTCTCGTGAAAACAGGATTTGAATTCGGTCAGGAAACACAGGATCTCATTGAATTCGGCTCCGAAACACAGATCTCTATGACATTCCGCTCTCAGTGAAACCGATCTCCTATTGACATTGCCCTATGAAAACCAGATTCCTATTGAATTCCCTCCCAGTGAAAACACCAGGATTCTATTGACATTCCGCCTCTTAAAAAGTTCATGACATTGCTATAAACTTCCATGATTCTCATGAAAACACAGATTCTATAATTGCCATAAACATCTTGACTTCGGCTATAAACCAATCTATTCGCCGGAAAACCGTCTCAGAATTGCTCTATAAACACATCTCTGACTCCTCTCATGAAACGATTTCTATGATTCTAAACAGATTCTTTGACTCGGTCTCGTGAAACCCAGATCATTATCGGCTCAGTGAAACCAGACTCTATTGACATGCTCTAAAACCTTCTTGATTCCTCATGAAAACAGGATCCTTGAATCGGCTCTAGTGAACACGACCTATGACATTCCGCTCTCATGAAACCAGGATTCCTATGCTTGCCCTAGTGAACAAGATCTATTAATCGCTCTGGAAACACAGGACTCTATGACATCCTCTCGTAAACACCAGATCTCCTAGACATTCGGCTCCTCATGAAAACACCATCTCATTGAATTCGCTCTCAGTGAAACCCAGATCTCTATGAATTCGGCCCCCATGAAGAGATCCCTTACTCCCTCCTCATGAACACCAGATCTCATACATTCCGCTCCTCATGAAAACACCAGGATCTCCCTATTGACATCGGCTCCTCATGAACACCAGGACTCCCTATGACATTCCGGCCTCCTCATAAAACACCCAGATCTTCCTATTGACATTCCGGCCTCCTCATAAAACACCAGGACTCCTATTGACATTCGGCCTCCTCAGTGAAAACACCAGGATCTCCCTATTGACATTCCGCCTCCTCATGAAAACACCCAGGATCTTCCTATTGACATTCCCAGACCCAGGAAACTCCCATAATCCCCCTATTGACATTCCGCTCCTCAGTGAAAACACCCAGGATCTCCTATTGACATTCCGGCCTCCTCAGTAAAACACCCAGGATCTCCCTATTGACATTCCGGCCTCCTCAGTGAAGACACCCAGGATCTCCCTATTGACATTCCGGCCTCCTCAGTGAAGACACCCAGGATCTCCCTATTGACATTCCGGCCTCCTCAGTGAAGACACCCAGGATCTCCCTATTGACATTCCGGCCTCCTCAGTGAAAACACCCAGGATCTTCCTATTGACATTCTGGCCTCCTCAGTGAAAACACCCAGGATCTTCCTATTGACATTCGGCCTCCTCAGTGAAAACACCCAGGATCTCCCTATTGACATTCTGGCTTCCTCAGTGAAGACACCCAGGATCTCCCTATTGACATTCCGGCCTCCTCAGTGAAGACACCCAGGATCTTCCTATTGACATTCCGGCCTCCTCAGTAAAAACACCCAGGATCTTCCTATTGACATTCTGGCCTCCTCAGTGAAAACACCCAGGATCGCCTATTGACATTCCGGCCTCCTCAGTGAAAACACCCAGGATCTTCCTATTGACATTCCGGCCTCCTCAGTGAAAACACCACACCTCACCTTGCAGTCCCTGGAGGAGTCCTCCACTGGGCTGGTGAAAGGGGAGGAGGGGCGGTGAGGTGGGAAGATGGGTGGGGGTGGGGAGGATGGGGAGGGGGGGTTTAAGGGAATAAGGACTGAGGTGAGGATGAAGTTGGGAGCGGGGAGGGGGGGGGGGATTTTTGGGAGGGTTAAGGTGGAGGTGAGTTTTGCATCTGCGGAGACGCTTTGTCAGACAGGAATGAGCCCTCCTGGCATCATTTGCTCCCTGAAGCTGACTGGGTTTTTTTTTTCTTGTTTTTTCGTTCTGTGGGAGGAGTAAGAAAGAGGAAAAGGGCAGACAGACAGGCAGGATGGAAACTTACCTGGACGTACCTGAAATGAGGAACGTGGGAGGGGTGGGGAGAGAGAGAGAGAGAGAGAGAGAGAGAGAGAGAGAGAGAGAGAGAGAGAAGAGGCTCCCCTCTCTCTCTCTCTCTTTTTCTCTGTCTCTCTCACCTTAATAGTGACAGATATTCAACATACCGTTCCTTCAAATCCTTATGGCAACCTGAGAAATATTTAATTGATATTACAATTTCTAAATTTCGCAAAGTGTTCGTGAGATTTCGACTTGGTATTAATGATTTGAATGTCAATCAAAGACATACATTAAAATTAAAAAACAACTGTCCATTCTGTCACCAAATCGAGGACGAAATACATTTTTGGATTGTTTGTCCATCCTATAAAGATTTAAGAGATAAATACACTTTGCCTCATACTAGAAATGTTCATCAAGTATCATTGCTTCTTTTACTGCAAAATGAAAAGAGAATTGTAACTCGCTCTGTAGCCATGTTCATTTTCAAAGCACTGAAACAAAAGAGAAGAACTGCTATCAGTTAACACACAAATGCCAGAGTAATTTCAGGAAGAATATTTTGTTATGCAAATATTTTATTTCATAATGTTCAGTATATGCGCCGAGCGCGTGCGTGTTCTACTTTTGTTTTTGACCTCATTGCAGATAGGTCGGTGGCCTTTGCAATTAAACTATTTGAGTCTGAGTTTGAGTCTGTCTGTCTCTGTCTGTCTGTCTGTCTGTCTGTCTGTCTGTCTGTCTGTCTGTCTCTCTCTCTCCCTCTCTCACTCTAAAGACAGAGACACTTACAGAGACACCCAGAGAGATCAAAGAGGGGAGGGGCAACGATGGTGTCGGAGACAGGGAGAGACAAACAGAGAGACAGACAGAGGGAGAGGAAAAGAAAGACGCAGAGAGAGAGAGAGAGGGGAGAGAGAGAGAGAGAGAGAGAGAGAGAGAGAGAGAGAGAGAGAAAGAGAGAGAGAGAGAGAAAGAGAAGAGAGAGAACGTGAAAGACAGGGTGGGGAGGTAGGAATCCGAAAACACAGACAGGGACTGAGGGAGAAGGGATAAACATGACAGATAAACACTACAAGAAAAAGAAAGGTGAGAGGAACACACACACACACACACACACACACACACACACACACACACACACACACACACACACACACACACACACACACACAGAAAATAATGATGAAATGGGAGAGGGTGGGGGAAATGTGTGGTGCTGGGGATCGACACCCAGGGTCTTCCTATTGACATTCCGGCCTCCTCAGTGAAAACACCCAGGGTCTTCCTATTGACATTCCGGCCTCCTCAGTGAAAACACCCAGGATCTCCCTATTGACATTCCGGCCTCCTCAGTGAAAACACCAGGATCTCCCTATTGACATTCCGGCCTCCTCAGTGAAAACACCCAGGATCTTCCTATTGACATTCCGGCCTCCTCAGTGAAGACACCCAGGATCTTCTTATTGACATTCCGGCCTCCTCAGTGAAAACACCCAGGATCTTCCTATTGACATTCCGGCCTCCTCAGTGAAAACACCCAGGATCTCCCTATTGACATTCCGGCATGTTCGGTGAAAACACCCAGGATCTTCCTATTGACATTCTGGCCTCCTCAGTGAAAATACCCAGGATCTTCCTGTTGACATTCCGGCCTCCTCAGTGAAAACACCCAGGATCTTTCTATTGACATTC
>CM065729.1:23763343-23788335 GCA_033310375.1 Conus canariensis | reverse complement strand
AAAAAATTCGCTATGTACTTGTACATGTTACCTAATATATTCCAATTTTTAAGTTTTTGTAGAAGTTTGTTATGCCATACTTGGTCATAAGCTTTTTTAACATCGAAAAAGGTTGCAAGAATATTTTTTCGCCTGGCAAACTGTTGCTTTACTTGTGTCGTTAGTTTTTACCAGATGATCAATGGTAGATCGACCTTTTCGAAAGCCTGCTTGATTTATAGGTATAATGCCTTGTTTTTCACAGAAATGAACTAATCTATTTAAAACGATCTTTTCCATGAATTTACATGCATGAGATGTTAACGCAATAGGGCGATAGCTACTTTTATCTGTTCTAAGTTTTCCTTGTTTATGTATAGGGATAACAACTGAATGTTTCCAGATTCGAGGAATTTCGCCAGTCGACCAACATTTTTGTAGAAGTACATATAAAAAATTGATGACATTGTTTGGTAAATGCCTTAGCATTTCATTCGATATCCCGTCTAGTCCTACAGATGTTTTCTTTTTGCTAAGCTTGAAAATGTTTTCTTTAACTTCATCCAGTGTAATATCGGCATTTACATAACTGTTTCTTGTAGGCATACTGCTGTCATCATTTGTTGTGGATTTGTTTTTCTCTTGATTTTCTCTATATTGTCTACCTTCAGCTGATAAACCTGTAATTCTACTATGGTTTTGCAAACATATCAGCAAATGCTTCTGCTTTTTCTCCGTTGCAAGGTAGATCTGAAGTTTCCAGTTTTATTGGACATTGTGGTAAATATATTCCATTTTTCATAGTTTTCATTTTTTTCCCATACTTTTTGCATATCTTTATGACTGTAAACTTCGTTAACACAGAAAGATGACCAGTATTGTCTTTTCGCTTGTGCATTTATTCTGTTTGCTTTATTTTTTGCCTGTTTAGACTCTAAATGATTTTGGGGAGATTTGTCCTTTAAGTAAATATTAAATTTCATCCATTTTTCAATTCTAGCCTTTTCACAGTCCTTGTTCCACCAGATATTACCAGAATGTTTATGAGACTTTTTTGATTTACATTTAGGGATAGACTCATTTGCTGCGTTCAGAACTGCATTTGTAAATAATGAATACAATTCATTAACGTCTTTATCATTTATGTTTTCAACATGAAATGTTGACAATAAATATGAAAATTTCTCCCAGTTAGCAAGTTTGTATTTGTATTTTGGTATTTTATCCTCAGTTGGATCGGTGGATCTCATATTTGTTATCTCAAAACTAGTAATAATAGGGATATGATCACTATGTAGGTTATCATTTAGTGAACTCCACTCACAAATTGGTGCTAGATCTGGAGAAACAAGAGTTAAATCAATAGCAGATGCTCTATGATAAGGATTATCGGGAATGCGTGTTACTCGACCGTCATTCAGGAGATATAAGTTTGCATCAACAATATTATCAATAAAACGATTGCTTGTGATATTTTGACAATTCCTCTCCCAAAATGGGGCATGTGCATTGAAATCTCCCGTTACAAGAATTTTTGTACCTTTATCTGGTTGAAGTGTACGAATCCATTCTGTGTTTTCATTGTCTGGGCCTTTTGGTAAATACACAGATATGACAGTTAACAGGGTGTTATCAAATTGAACTGTTACAGCGCAAGATTGTATATTGGATATATCTGGTGGAACGGGGCTGGAACATAGAGTGTAATTCACCCCTTCATGGATATAAATTGCCGTACTAACTTTCCCGTTGGTATCTTCCTTTTGACAAATAGGAGGGTAATAGTAGTTATCTAACCTAGGCAATTTTTCCTTCTTAACATTTAGAGATTGCAGACTTAAGATATATTGATGACAGGCAAGATGTTGAACTAGATGATCAAGATTACTACTAATGGAACGACAGTTCCATTGAAAAACACTGAAATTATGTTTTGTTGCCATAGACTAGGTGAAAAGGTGATGAATACAATTTTTGAGTAACAAATATAACGATTAGATAATTCAGTATTTTTCTAAATAAAAGGAAGTCAAACTATCTATAACCAAGGAACAAAAGAAGAGAATCCAATAAGACACTAAAGAAGGTAGATCCAAATCTAAAGCAGAATGTTCAGTGGTAACACAACAGTGTTTGCGTAATGTCACATTCAAGCACATGGTGGAGTTGTTTACTCAAGTCAGTAGGGAGCCCAGTCCACCAAGCTGCAGTAAGGATTGAACCAGCTGTAGTGATGGTGGGCAGGGTAGTCTTGGTACCGGGGACGTGGTGGGGGTCGCGCTGATTTCTTGGGAGTCTCCCACAGCAGGTCCCTGACGTGGCGCCCAACGTTCCCTGCCAGCAGACTCGAGCCCCTCCGTGTCAGGTGGATGCCGTCTCGCAGGTGATGTGTCTTGATATTGTTGTTGTCTATAACAGAAATATTCTCCAACCCGAACAACTCAGATGCTACAATAGCATTGAAAAGTTGTCGTTTGACTTCTAGTTTTTGTCTGCGACGGTTGTGATTTTGCTAATCACAAACTTGGTTTTAGGGTGTTTCATTGCAACTGTCTTTAAAACTCGAACGAAGGATTCACTCACTTGTTTAGCCTCTGCTGACTTTAAGTCGTTGATACAGCTGTGTACAACCACAGCGTCGGGCTGCTGGTCAGAAGCATCAAAGTCACGAGACCTATGTTCAACATCGCTCATGGTGGAGCTCCTTCTTTTGGTAGCATCGAAATAGTACGATCTGCCGAGTAGTTTCTCGTTTATGCCATTTGCGACAGAGTCATGAAAGATCGCAACCTTTGGAAGACGGTCGTCTAGTTTTGTTTTCATTTTCTTGTTTTGGGTGTTCTTATTTCGGCAGTGTGTTTTGACGTCATCAGTTTTTTCGTGTTCATGGATTGGAGATTTTGCGTCACTATTTACTCGTTTGTCCACGTTCTCTGGCGGTTCGCTACATTATTTAAGATTTGTTTAGATTTCCGCCTGCAGTCCTCTCGCTTTGCAACTACTCACTATTTACGTTTTTGTTCTTAGTGGATTTCACTTTTTCATTTTGTTTTATTTTCTGATAGCCAGATTTTTGAGGCAAGAGAGCGGTTTAGTCTTGACAGCATTATTTGTAGTACTAGATTTTGCCACTTCGGCGTAAGTTGGGACTGCCAAAGAGCAGAAATCGGTCTGAGTTGCCTGGGTCGTCATGGCAACACCTACTGGCTTCATGTTTTTAAGCATCGTTGTTTGCGTTTCTACGGCGTTCTCTAGCGATGCGATGCGGTTGTAGAGAGTTGTTAGTGCCTTTTTAATGTCGATTGTATCTATATTTCCAGTACCGACCTCATTTGACGTTGAATCTTGTTCAGGTCGTGGTCCGTGGAAGGATGCCTGAACAGCTGTTGGCGATGCAGACAACGGCGTGTCGACTCGCTGGTTGACTTGCATGGCGTTGTTTTCCCCGTGGCGATCCTTCCCCAGTAGTGTGGATGATCGCCACGGTCGCCGGGTGGTAACGTTCGGCGTCGCCAACCTTCTAATTATTCTAGATTTCATTTTCCAGCCTGACTTGACTAAAAACTTTGCCACCGATGTTGCTTAGCTGCTGTATGTGTCCGCCATCTTGTGTGTGTGTGTGTGTGTGTGTGTGTCTGTGTGTGTACGTGTGTGTACGTGTGTGTATGCAGCTGTTTGCGTGTGTGTGTGTGTGTGTGTGTGTGTGCGTGCGTGCGTGCGTGCGTGCGTGCGTGCGTGCGTGCGTGTGTGTGTGTGTGTGTGTGTGTGTGTGTGTGTGTGTGTGTGTGTACAGTGGAAAGTCCCAGGTTGAAGCCAAGGTCTTAAAGTCTTCTGCTGTGAACTGAGGTCCATACTCACTCATGACAATTTCAGGTATGCCATGGCGGGCAAAGTGGACTGACAGTTTGCTGATGACAGTGGTAGATGTTGTGTGGGGTAGTTCGTCAACTTCAAAGTATTGACTGTAGTAGTCTGCAGTTACCAAGTAGGTTTTGGTGTTCCATGCAAAGAGATCTGCTCCCACTGTCCAGTTTGCTATCCGATCCTTGTGGGTACCTTATGTATTTCGTCTTGTATCTGTCGTTGTCGACAGTGTTGGGAGTGTTTTCTTTATGCCGTGGAGTTGCTTTCGAAAGAGTATGAAGCATTAGTTCGATTCTTTAAGTTCTTTGGGGCTACAAGGCATGATGCGAATAGATACGATGCTGACACATTCCTGAGGCTGACTCAGGGAGATCGGGGTGTTTCAACCTATGTCTTTGGTTTCCTTCTGTAATGAAGATCGCACAATGTTATCTCCATCTGTCTATTGTATAACCTGAATTGGTGTGGATGTGAAACCCTAATAGAGAGAGAGAGAGAGAGAGAGAGAGAGAGAGAGAGAGAGAGAGAGAGAGAGAGAGAGAAGAGGGAGAGACAGACAGACAGAGACAGAGAGAGAGAGAGAGAGAGACCACTTCACCAAACTGGAACACACAGATTTTTACAATCTTGACAAGCATTTCTTGTTCTGAAATTTGGACCTTGGGTTTCATACTGTTACCGATAAGATCTGATAGGCTTGATCATCAAGAAACGAAAAATTTTGCTTTTCGGAGAGAAGGGGAGGAGAGAGAGAGGCCGGGGGGGGGGGGGGGGGGGGGAGCGGAGGAAGGAGGATCAGGCCACACAACTGCGATTTTGGATTGTAAAGGCCCAGTTTCTCTGTCAGACTGTGACATAACCTGTCGTTCCCAGTGCTACAAAATCCGGATCCTAATTTGTAGAGTCTGATGCCTAACTGGCGCCAGATAATTCATGAGTTCAAGGAAATTCGTGTTGTGCCTCACCATAAGAGTGCGGGGTTACTGAGTTTTGCTATACTCATTTTTCCCCTGACAACAGTAAACAAAAGGAAAGACCACAACAGGAATTTTAATTTTAAAAAAACGTATCTGCAATTCAGGTTAAGTATAGTTTATTTGCTGGTTGGTTGGTTGGCTGTTTTAACCGTAGGGACAGGATCTGACTGGAAACTGACTTAGTTTCTGCTAGGATGTTGCCTCGACTGCAGCGTTGGCACAGTATCAGACAACTATCAGTCAAACATCTTTCACATTTGGCTGTGGCACAACAGTGCCTGGAGGTGTGTCGGCACCTTTAGACAGGTGCACGCAGCCCTGAACCGGTTAAAGATACGATCAGAGAAACGCTTTTTTCCAAACAACGCAGTTTGGAGCAGGAAAGGGAGATCATTGCCCATTACCTCACTTCTGCGTCGAGCGCGTTATCTCCCTTCGTGGACAGGTGCCGCCACCTGTGGCATGTACCGCCATTACCAGAGATGATGGACAAGGGCTTCCACTTTGTCAGACAGCGCCAGTTTTGTTTACCGCCTCCATATCTCTGGCATTATATTTTGGTCTGGTGATGTGAGTGAATTTATAACGCAGTTTGTTAAGATATGAAAGTATGGCGCCATGCTTTAAGGTCTTCTTCCAACAACTAAACGCCGCGACCTGTTGTTACCAACACTTATTTAATTAACAGTAATCAGCAAATGGCATAGCTCGACACGTTTATTGATATATATTAAATGAAACAGACTGCCCCCCGCAGAGAGAGAGAGAGAGAGAGAGAGACAGAGACAGAGAGAGGGAGGGAGAGAGAGAGAAAGAGAGAGAGAGAGAGAGAGAGAGAGAGAGAGAGAGAGAGCAGCGATCACTACAAAGGAAAAACACATCACCACGAGAGAGAGAGAGAGAGAGAGAGAGAGAGCAGCGATCACTACAAAGGAAAAACACATCACCACGAGAGAGAGAGAGAGAGAGAGAGAGAGAGAGAGAGAGAGAGAGAGAGAGAGAGAGAGAGAGCAGCGATCATTACAAAGGAAAAACAGATCACCACGAGAGAGAGAGAGAGAGAGAGAGAGAGAGAGAGAGAGAGAGAGAGAGAGAGAGAGAGAGACCCGAACCTCTAATATGCGATGTAACATGCTGCAATATAAAATGGCGGAGCGTTGCCGGCAACTCCAGAACAGCAGTGACCGGCGACTGTATCTTGCATCCCGGGTTTCCCTCCACTCACAATTTCACGTCAGGGGTTTAGAGTTCACGGGATTGTTTATTATCACTATTGTTATTATTATTATTATTATTATTATTATTGTTGATATTATTATCAATATCATGATTACTATCTTCATCGTGTTCTGGTCGATAACACAAGGCCTTTCACGGGCTGTCATGTCACTTCCTGAAGAAAGGACATGACTGTTTATTATCACTATTGTTATTATTATCATTGCTATCATTATCAATATTATTATTATTATTATTATTACTATTATTATCTTCATCATGTTCTGGCCGATAACACTAGCCTTTCACAGGCTCTCAGGTCAGCTCCTGAAGAAAGGATACATCGTGACGACAACACGACATACAACAACAATATGACACAGTGAATGACGTGGTGGCTAACCCATTAATGTCATTACGACATACAACAACAATACAAGCAGTTAATGACGTGGTAGTTAACCCATTAATGTCATTACGACATACAACAACAATACGATGCAGTTAATGACGTGGTAGTTAACCCATTAATGTCATTACGACATACAACAACAATACGATGCAGTTGATGACGTGGTAGCTAACCCATTAATGTCATTACGACATACAACAACAATACGATGCAGTTGATGACGTGGTGGCTAACCCATTAATGTCATTACGACAGACAACAACAATCGATGCACAGTTAATGCCGTGGTAGTTAACCCATTAATGTCATGACGACAGACAACAACAATACGATGCACAGTTAATGCCGTGGTAGCTAACCCATTAATGTCATTACGACATACAACAATACGATGCAGTTAATGACGTGGTAGTTAACCCATTAATGTCATTACGACATACAACAATACGATGCAGTTAATGACGTGGTAGCTAACCCATTAATGTCATTACGACATACAACAACAATACGAATCAGTTAATGCCGTGGTAGTTAACCCATTAATGTCATTACGACATACAACAACAACAATACGATGTAGTTAATGACGTGGTGGCTAACCCATTAATGTCATTACGACATACAACAACAATACGATGCAGTTAATGACGTGGTAGCTAACCCATTAATGTCATGACGACAGACAACAACAATACGATGCAGTTAATGCCGTGGTAGTTAACCCATTAATGTCATGACGACAGATAACAACAATACGATGCAGTTAATGACGTGGTAGCTAACCCATTAATGTCATTACGACATACAACAACAATACGATGCAGTTAATGACATGGTAGTTAACCCATTCATGTCATTACGACATACAACAACAATACGATGCAGTTAATGACATGGTAGTTAACCCATTCATGTCATTACGACATACAACAACAATACGATGCAGTTAATGACATGGTAGTTAACCCATTAATGTCATGACGACATACAACAACAATACGATGCAGTTGATGACATGGTAGTTAACCCATTCATGTCATTACGCTGGGTAAGCCCAGGCCGTCTTGAGAAGCTCAGCCATTCAGCTTGTTTTATCAGCCCCAATGTAAAAAAAAAAAAAAGTATTCAATCAATCGATTAATCAGTTAATCAATAACGTTGGATGTTTAGTTTAACGAAAATGAACATGTTAAAAAAAAAAAGGCCAAATGGTTCAAATAGACACTGCCCTACCAACGGCTAGTATGCTGCCATTTTCTCTACCTAGTCGCCAGATGAGAAGGCGGAAAAAGCGGACATGTCATAAATTGTGACCTAGGGGAAAAGAAGCGTAGTGCTCAGAACAAAGGCAGAAAAACGTTAGATGACTCTAAAGAAAGACCAGAAAGGAGAAAAAGAAAGAAAGAAAGAGAGTAAAAGGACAGAAGCAAAGAGAGTGGGAGAAAAGAGGAAGTTAGCTTCACGGAACTTCCAGAAGAGGGAGAGGAGAGCAGTCCGTACCAAAAGAGTCTCCGGCATCCCCGTTGGGACTGAGATCGGAATGTGCACAATGCGATCATTGTTCCTCGTTGGAATCGTGGCAATCAATCATGGATGTCCGTCGTGGTCGACGAAGACGTCAGTGACTCCGTATGTGTGAGCGCAAGCCAAAGCTGGACACACAAATACGTTCGCACTCTGGCCATGCGACAGCTGTCATTGGGTCAGGTCTCCTCTCTTTGCGGGCTTGGCGCTTCTGGTCCAATTCCTGCAAACGCTTCTCTTCGAAGCTGTTGACTCCTTTGTGGACAGCAAGTCGCCAGGCACTGCGGTCTGTGGCAAGTGTTTCCCAGCCCTGAAGCGGGAACTGGTTGGCCTAACAGACAAAGCCTTGTTCTCTAGAGTCAGGAATCCCAAATTCACTGGCCGACGTGGCGCAATGGTTAGTGTCGCGGATTCTCGACTTGGAGGTCGTGGGTTCGGTTCCCATCAGAGCCGTTCATATTTGTGGATTATTTTTCTTTTTAATTCATGACCGGCGTCCACCCAGAATTGAATTTGCTATAGGCTTAGTTAAGAAGAGTGGATCCACACAGTTGAGTTTCATCCGTTTGAAGGACGCGTCTGAGAGTGTCGCTCAAATTTCGGGACCAGCACTGCAGGTATCTGTATCTCTCGGGCCTGGTTGACGCCGGGATATATTGTGAAAGTAAGCGTAGAATACAGTCCCGTCATGTCGTCTCAGACCAGAATGTAACCCCATAGCATCATCTTCATCATCCTCATCCTCATCGACTGGCATTTAAAAAAAAAAAAAAGAGATCTCAGATTCTGTGGCTCTCCATGCCCTGCTGTTATGGTGCCCTCAGTTTTGATTGTCTTTCCATGTCTGTGCCGTTGTTTTGCTCGTGTCGAGGTCGCCAGCATAATGCCAGTTCACCGGGACTGTCGTCAGACGGACGTGGTGGCGCCCTCCTGTGGGAGTTCGCTCACTCACGCTGGCTCTGCGACTAAGCAGTTATGGTCGTCAGTAGGGGCTAAGCAGGTGGTGACATGCATGATATTGAATTAAAACAGACAGCACGGAGCACCACTGAAGTGACTCGGCAGCAGCGCAGTGTCTCCTCTGGTGGGTTGCCTCGTGTGACTCCCCCTGTGGACTGCCGGCGCCGGGACTGCGGCGGGACAAGCCAAGTTGTGACTGTGGACAGGGAACCAGAATAACATGCAGGGAGTGTGTGTGTGTGTGTGGTGGGGGGGGGGGGGGGGGGGGGTGGTGGTGTGGAGGTAATGCTACCGGAGTGACACAGAAGATAAATTAGGGGGAAAAAACACCTTGAGTTCCATCTTAACTAAAAACAGGCAGGTAAGAGGAATTTTTTCTCCTCGCAGTCAACATCCGAGAACATGATTCCAACGCCGTCCGAGCGCTTCAGGTGATTTTTTTTACAATTAATATGAGCTTGTGTGTTAAACGCATGCGATTAACAAAAATTAATACAGGTATGTTAAACCCTACTTGCATGCTTCTTTGAAGGGTAGGCCGTCATGTGCAGGCGGGGTGGAAGCCCTCCCCCTTCCTCCCTTTCACACACCCCCTCCCCCCACCATTCATCCCGCGTTCCCTTCTCCCCCTCCCCTAAAACACTACACACCTGAGTCTTGTTAAGACATCATGCCAGACGTGGGAATGCGGTGGAAATAGAACCTCATCTCACACACAGAAATGTCACCAATGGAGAACCTCAGATTTCTGGACCGAAAACAGAAGAAGAAGAAGAAGAAGAAGAAGAAGAAGAAGAAGAAGAAGAAAGAGATGATGATGATGATGATTTGCAGCCAGCATTTTGTCACAATGCCAACAGGCAGTCCATTGTGAATGTCGTCTGCTGGGTGATCTTCCAAACATTCCTGACGATCATTTCTTTTACCCCACCCCCCCTCCCACCCCCTGCCCCCGTTCTCGCACATAGAGATTATTTTGACACCCGCATCTATTTGTTTGTTTGTCAGTTTGTTTTGTCTGCAAGATTATGCAAAAAAAAAAAAAAAAGAAGAACAAAACTGAACGGAATTTAATGAAGTTTGGTGGAAAGGTGGAAGGTGGGCCTTCCTTCCCCTTCCCTGCTCCCCTTCCTCACCCCCCCCCCCCCCCCCCACACACACACACACACCTCCATCCCCGCCACAAGTAAGATAAGGTGATGTCGCTTATAGCCCAGCCGACCGTATCAGGGACCGTATCAGGGCTGTCACCGCGTTGAAGTCAACTCATAAGTCCCCCCCCCCCCCTCCCCCCTCCCCCTCCCCTTCCCCCCCCCCCCCCCCCCCCCCCCCCTCCAGGATGAATCCGTTAAATCATGATGTGGATTCGGATCCAGGGGCGGATCTAGGATTGGGTTACAGGTTGTGGGATGAAATTTGAGAGGCGATTTGGAACGGATCTGAACGGTTCTTCAAGCGATTTCACGCATTTTCACTGCAAACCGATTTGTGCGGAACAGTCCCCAACTGTTTGGAACTCAAGACTACCTCACATTGCGGTCTGAAGCGTGTGGCATCCTAGCGAGGGAATGCTGCACGATCTGGAGTTTGTCTGGAATTAAGTTTCCCGCAGTCAATGGTTGGTTTTATCCGTACATTTGCGCATCAGTCGAGTGCTTCTACTAGGCATCATTGCCGCTACCCACAGGGGAAAAAGCCACAGCTGCCTATCGAGTGCTTCTACTAGGCATAATTGCCGCTACCCACAGGGGAAAAAAACCATAGCTGCCTATCCAAGAGTGTGCGAACCAAGCCGTTCAAAAGAAACTTGAACGCTCTTCACACACGCCAAACTGCCACGTACACGTCATTATACCACTGCCATGTCTGAATTCTTTGCCGTGAAACAGCCACATGTACTGAAACACAACGCAACAACATGGCGCTGTCATCTTTCAGAATGAAACAATCGCCCTCTTTGCTGCGCCATTACCGCACGTACTTTCAATATGGCGGTCAGGAGTGTCCGCGTCGATCTCTCGTCGATCAAGTTTATAAGCAGACCAAAGCGGTTGGAAACGATTCTATTATTGAAACGGTTCCAAACGTTTGCAGTACAGCTTCAAGTGTAAGTCGCATATCATGAATTTGGGTTTGATCAAAGAACGATGGACTGTTCGGCCTGGACATGGTGGGTCGGCGTTTTGCTTAGTGGCGTGCTAATTCTGTCTGGCTTTTTAATTTTTTTTTTTTTTTTTTTTTATTAAGGCGTGGTGACCGTGGGCGCGCCATTGTGGAATCAACTCCCTTCCACCTCCCTCTTTTCAGGTCCCTTCTTGTGTCACATAGATCCCAGAATGTTGTCACAAACCTGGCACGATATGTGTTATGTACTTGTGTGGTTTTCGTCGTTATGTTTCGAAGGTTTCTGTTTATGTCTTCTATGGTCCCCAAAGGGACTACACGATCAACAAAGCTTTAACCTGTGGGTTGTTCCATGCTCTTGTTTGTCCCAAGACATCTGATTGCTGTCTTGCGACCAAGTTCTTCTTCAACCAGTGAATTACCATCTTATTAGCCACCAATCGCAAGGAAGTTCGCAATTCGGCCGTATCACGTAGCTCGATACACACACACACAACACACACACACACACACACACACACACACAGAGAGAGAGAGAGAGAGAGAGAGAGAGAGAGAGAGAGAGAGAGAGAACTTTGTCTCTGTTTCTCCTTCTCGCCCCGTGCAACAAACAATTAGAACATTTTTCTCTGGTTGAAAGTCCACTCCAGTTTCGATACAAACAAGATCAATGTTGACCTCAACAGTTAGAGAGCGATAGGAGTATGCTTTCTAATTGTCTTCAGCCATTACTTCATATCTTCACGCTATGTACCAGAAGCAGAGAGGCCGCTGATTTGCAGACACATTGCTCTGAGTTCTGACTGTCAACAACCGACAACTTGTACGCTGCCCATGCCTTACCACTGTTGCTCTACCCTTCCCCCGGCTCCATCAGCCAGCTGTGTGGTATGAATTTTGGAAGCAAATATAGAGAAAGGCAAGGAAGACGTGGGGTTAAAAAAATGATCAGGACAAAAAAAACACATATTGGAAAAGATGGAGGGGACGTGGGGAGAACGTAGGGAAATGTTGGAAGAGATTAAAACAAATCAAGACGAAAGGTAAGAAAATGGTAAGAAAAAGAAAGAAAAGGTCATGCAAAATAGAACAAAAGAAAGAGAAAGCAAGCAAAGGAACGAAAAAGCAGGGACAGGTATGGAAAAAGCTGGATTAGGGGAGGGGGGGGGGGGGTGAAGTAACAAGTAGAAACGGAGTCATTCAAAGAAGGGAACAGTTGTGTTAAAGAAGTAAGGACAAACCCGATATCAAAGGGAGAAATAAGAACATGTCAGGGAGAGAAAAGTAGAAACAGGTAGAAATAGTAAACAAGAAAAATGATGGGTAAAGGTAGAAAATGCTAAGAAAACAAGTTCAAAAGGTGGGGAAAAGATATGAGACGTAGCAACAGATCTGGAAACGTAGCGCTGACTGAATCACAGGTATTTACACCAAAAGCCGATGGGCTGAACACAAACTGTTCCGTTGGCGGACTGAGGGTGGGAGAGGGCAGGATGGGGGAATGTGTAGGCCGGTGCGAGGGAGTGGGAGCCGAGGAGTGGAGGGGGGAGGGGGGGGAGACCAGGGGAAGGGTGAGGGACGGGGTGTGAGCTGGGGGGTGGGGGATGGGGGGGAGGGGAAGCAGAGGAAAAAGCGGGTGCAGCAGCGTAAAATGGACAACAGGTGAATGGAAGGGGACTGGCCCTGCCCCCCCTCCCCCCCCCCCCCCCCCCCCCCCCCCCCCCAACAACACGCCGTCCGATTCATGCCAGCTGTCGAGTCTGGTGCTAATGATGCTAGTTTGGCGGCTGCCGCAGGACCAACTCGGCTTCTTCTGATTTATCTTTCCCGCTTTGCGCTCGTGTGAGGTGGTGGTGGTGGGGGGGGGGGGGGGGGGGGGGGGGGGGAGGGGGGATGAGGGAGAGGAAGGGAGGTGGAAGAGGAGGACAGGAGCGAAAGAGGGAGAGGCCTGGAACCAACCACTGTTTCTGTTGAACAGAGTTTCATGAGGATGTGTTGTAAGTTTTGTTTAAGGCATGGCAATGTTCATCCTTATAACACAGTAACCTGCATTTACCCTTATTATACAATAACCTGCACTGATCCTTTTACACAGTAACCTGCATTTACCCTTATTATACAATAACTTGTATTCATCGTTATTACATAGTAACCTGCATTTACCCTTATCATACAATAACCTGTACTCATCCTTTTACACAGTAACCTGCATTTACCCTTATTATACAATAACCTGTATTCATCGTTATTACATAGTAATCTCTATTCATCCTTATTATACAGTAACCTGTATTCATCCTTATTATACAGTAACCTGTATTCATCCTTATTATACAGTAACCTGTATTCATCCTTATTACATAGTAACCTGTATTCATCCTATTACATAGTAACCTGTATTCATCTTATTACACTGTAACCTGTATTCATCTTATTACACTGTAACCTGTATTCATCCTTATTACATAGTAACCTGTATTCATCCTTATTACACTGTAACCTGTATTCATCCTTCTTACACTGTAACCTGTATTCATCCTTATTACACTGTAACCTGTATTCATCCTTATTACATAGTAACCTGTATTCATCCTATTACATAGTAACCTGTATTCATCTTATTACACTGTAACCTGTATTCATCCTTATTACACTGTAACCTGTATTCATCCTTATTACATAGTAACCTGTATTCATCCTTATTATACAGTAACCTGTATTCATCCTTATTACATAGTAACCTGTATTCATCCTATTACATAGTAACCTGTATTCATCTTATTACACTGTAACCTGTATTCATCCTTATTACACTGTAACCTGTATTCATCCTTATTACATAGTAACCTGTATTCATCCTTATTATACAGTAACCTGTATTCATCCTTATTACATAGTAACCTGTATTCATCCTTATTACATAGTAACCTGTATTCATCCTTATTACATAGTAACCTGTATTCATCCTTATTATACAGTAACCTGTATTCATCCTTATTATACAGTAACCTGTATTCATCCTTATTACATAGTAACCTGTATTCATCCTTATTACACAGTAACCTGTATTCATCCTTATTACACTGTAACCTGTATTCATCCTTATTACATAGTAACCTGTGTTCATCCTTATTACACTGTAACCTGTATTCATCCTTATTACATAGTAACCTGTATTCATCCTTATTACATAGTAACCTGTGTTCATCCTTATTACATAGTAACCTGTATTCATCCTTATTACATAGTAACCTGTGTTCATCCTTATTACACTGTAACCTGTATTCATCCTTATTACATAGTAACCTGTATTCATCCTTATTACATAGTAACCTGTGTTCATCCTTATTACATAGTAACCTGTATTCATCCTTATTACATAGTAACCTGTATTCATCCTTATTACATAGTAACCTGTATTCATCCTTATTACATAGTAACCTGTATTCATCCTCATTACACTGTAACCTGTATTCATCCTTATTACACAGTAACCTGTATTCATCCTTATTGCACAGTAACCTGTATTCATCCTTATTGCACAGTAACCTGTATTCATCCTTATTACACAGTAACCTGTATTCATCCTTATTACATAGTAACCTGTACTAATCCTTATTACATAGTAACCTGTATTCATCCTTATTACATAGTAACCTGTGTTCATCCTTATTACATAGTAACCTGTGTTCATCCTTATTACATAGTAACCTGTATTCATCCTTATTACATAGTAACCTGTATTCATCCTTATTACATAGTAACCTGTATTCATTCTTATTACACAGTAACCTGTATTCATCCTTATTACACTGTAACCTGTATTCATCCTTATTATACAGTAACCTGTATTCATCCTTATTACATAGTAACCTGTATTCATCCTTATTACATAGTAACCTGTATTCATCCTTATTACATAGTAACCTGTACTAATCCTTATTACATAGTAACCTGTATTCATCCTTATTACATAGTAACCTGTATTCATCCTTGTTACATAGTAACCTGTATTAATCCTTGTTACATAGTAACCTGTATTCATCCTTATTACACTGTAACCTGTATTCATCCTTATTACACTGTAACCTGTATTCATCCTTATTACATAGTAACCTGTATTCATCCTTATTACATAGTAACCTGTATTCATCATTATTACATAGTAACCTGTATTCATCCTTATTACATAGTAACCTGTATTCATCCTTATTACATAGTAACCTGTATTCATCCTTGTTACACAGTAACCTGTATTCATCCTTGTTACACTGTAACCTGTATTCATCCTTATTATACAGTAACCTGTATTCATCCTTGTTACACTGTAACCTGTATTCATCCTTATTATACAGTAACCTGTATTCATCCTTATTACACTGTAACCTGTATTCATCCTTATTACACAGTAACCTGTATTCATCCTTATTACACAGTAACCTGTGTACTCGGCCTTATTACATAGTAACCTGTGTACTCGGCCTTAGTACATAGTAACCTGGTAGCCTGTGCATCAATTCATGGCATACAAACGCAGAGTCGCTGCTTCCGTCAAGCCGGTCCGGCAGGCTCATAGACGTCTGTAGCTCAAAATTCGCAGCCCCAGTCCAGTTATTTCTTTCAGTCCGGGAGGTGAGGTGAGGAGAGGTGAGGTGGCGATGGAAGAAAGGATGAGGAGGTTGTGTATGTGTGTGAGATGAGGGATGAGGTGCAAGATGCGTGTGGTTCTTAGGCCCATGTCACACGACCCGTTTCCACGTGAATATCCATTCCAAAAAGCCCCACACAGTTAAGAGCAATAAGTCATTGACCCGCTTTGAAGCTGTTTCTTACAATGTGTATGACACGCTATGATACCTGCAACAATATCCCACACGTTTGAACGGTTGCGCTGAACTGCTAGACGCTCGTCTGGTGCACAAAACTAATATAGGCAAGCTCCGTCCGCTTCATGGTTTTTGTTCCTGTTTCTCCTCAATCTTCAGTATCGCACTTTACTGGCAATGTGATACATGAACACATCGATCGGAACACACGTTCTTGTCGTGTTAAGAGTTTGAATCTAGACTGTCCAGTTCTTGTCTGCTGTTCGATTGTCAAGCGAGGCCTAATCACCACTTTACCCGCATGGTCGGTCATTGACTGCTGATGGGCCAAATGCCAGATCTGTCTTCGAAGGGGATAACGATGGTTCTCTCGTGCAGCTAGTGAACAGTTTTCATATCTATAATATGTTTTCTTAATTTCATGTTCCCATTTTCTTCATCTTCAACCCCCACCCCCACCCCCACCCCCCTCCCTTAAGTCCAAATCTTTGCCAAGTCATTACTATGATGACAGAGGAGTTGTTGGCCTGCGCTTTTTTCCCCCACTATTAGATTGTTCGTTTTTGTATTTGTCTGACTTTATTCAAGTTTAAAAGGCTGTGCCAGTCTTGTATAAAAGTTACTCTTTAGAAAAGTGTTTAGACTCAGAATCAAAAACTTACTTTGAGAATATTTCGACAGGGTCGCCCTGTCTTCTTCAGCTCACTGTTGCTGTTGTGGCAGCGAGGCCTGGTGGGGCGGCTGTTGTGTGGGGTGAATAGTTGTCAAGATCTGATTGTAGATAGGGGGAAGTTCGAAACCTTGATCTCTGTTCAGGCTGGGGCGTCTAGTCTTGATTTCGATGGCTTCTTTTAACTTTTCTTTTTGTGAGGAAGGGCTCTGTAGATAAGATCTTGGTTTCTTGGGGGCTGAAACTGTGGCCAGTGGCTTGTAGGTGTTCGTGTATGGCAGAAGTAGATCGGTTTTGGTGTTCCTGTAGACGGGTGGTGAGTGGTCTTGCTGTCTCGCCAATGTAGGTATTGGCACAGTCTTGACACCCTACCTGGTACACTACACCACACCACTTGAGGGGGTCCGTTTTGTCTTTGACATGGGTCAGTTGCTGGCGTAGGGAATTGGTGGGTTTATGGAACACTTTGCATCCATGTTGTTGGAAGGTCCTGGCCAGACGCTCTGAAACTCCTTTAATGTAAGGGATCCCCACTTTCACACTGTCCGTATCTGTAGAAGAAGGTTAGGGAACTCGAGGGTTGTCCCACATCCATGCAGGGTATCCATTAGCGGAAAGGGCAGTCTTGATTTGTTCTTCTTCTTTCAGCTCTTCGTCCTTAGTGGAACACAGTACAGAGGCTCTGTGCATGAGGGTGTTAACAACAGATTTCTTGTGTTGGAGGGAATGGTTGGAGTGAAAGTTCAGCTATTGGTCAGTGTGGGTGGGTTTCCTATAGACACTGGTGACCAGGTCTCCACCCTGTCGTCAGGGGTTCGGGAGATGAGAGTGCCCAGGAACAGGATCTTGCCTTCTGATTCAGTTTCGGAGGTGAACTGGATACTGTCATCGATGGAATTCAAGTGAGTTGTGAAGCTGTCAACCTCCGTCTCCTGTATGCGGGTCATGGTGTCATCCACATAGCGGTACCACATGCTGGGAGGGTTGGCAGCGCTCTCAAGGGCTACTTTTTCAAAATGTTCCATGTACAGATTGGCTACCACTGGGGTTACTGGCGAACCCATGGCAGCTCCTTGTTTCTGCTGGTAGAATACCCTGCATGGATGTGGGACAACCCTCGAGTTCCCTACCCTTCTTCTACAGATACGGACAGTGTGAAAGCGGGGATCCCTTACATTAAAGGAGTTTCAGAGCGTCTGGCCAGGACCTTCCAACAACATGGATGCAAAGTGTTCCATAAACCCACCAATTCCCTACGCCAGCAACTGACCCATGTCAAAGACAAAACGGACCCCCTCAAGTGGTGTGGTGTAGTGTACCAGGTAGGGTGTCAAGACTGTGCCAATACCTACATTGGCGAGACAGCAAGACCACTCACCACCCGTCTACAGGAACACCAAAACCGATCTACTTCTGCCATACACGAACACCTACAAGCCACTGGCCACAGTTTCAGCCCCCAAGAAACCAAGATCTTATCTACAGAGCCCTTCCTCACAAAAAGAAAAGTTAAAGAAGCTATCGAAATCAAGACTAGACGCCCCAGCCTGAACAGAGATCAAGGTTTCGAACTTCCCCCCATCTACAATCAGATCTTGACAACTATTCACCCCACACAACAGCCGTCCCACCAGGCCTCGCTGCCACAACAGCAACAGTGAGCTGAAGAAGACAGAGCGACCCTGTCGAAATGTTCTCAAAGTAAGTTTTTGATTCTGAGTCTAAACACTTTTCTAATGTCGAATCCAGAATCCAGAAACCTATATTCCAAAATTTACTCTGTGTTCGGTTTTCTTATGGGAGCAAAAGTTACCCTACTTGTTTACTGTTTATTGTTTACTGTTCCCTGCCTCATTTCATTTTCAATTTCAGAAAGCACATTTAGCCAGACCAGGGCATGCAATGACTTAGCGCACGACATAGTTTAGAAACCTATTTCAAAAATACGTACATCGTCAAAACACAGGAGGTTGCGTGCTTTACGTGTGTTCTTTCTTTCTTTCTTTTTCTTTCTTTCTTTCTTTCATTTTTTTTTTTTTGGGGGGGGGGTGAAGGGAGAGAGTGGATAAGGGATGGAGAGTGGGAAGGAGGGGGGCGGGGGTAACACGAAATGTTGTTCCGGGTCTCCTGTGAGACGTAGCCCTCTTCCACGTCTACTGCTTGGCTATAACCTGTGTTAGCGTAGCTTCTTCAGTGTGGGGTCTGTCGTGATCTGCTCGACATGTTTCTGTTCACCAGTGAGCAGCACTACAGATGTTGTGAAGCATTCTGTTGTCTATGGTGCTACATTTTGTTGACAAGCCTTTTGCCGCGTCTGGCGAAACGGGGATACTGCAGACGTAGAATCCGCAGCAGAACGGAGACGACGGGAAAGTGGTTCATGCAGGTATCACTGACGGTGTCTGGTCATTTAGCGATTTGATGCACAGAAGACGGAGATTACCCCGGACTGGAAGGAAGCAGAGGTTTAGCACGCTCAACACAAAGAGGCAAATCAGAGACAAGGAAACAGGAGTAGAGAGGGGTGGGATGGAGGATGAATGTTACAGTAAGTGACACCATCGTCCATTATTAAGAATGAATTCGATTTGATTCTCGATTCTTTCTTGCACTCGAATCAGAGGTACTGACGATGGCAAGAATTTAGAACTGAGTGGCACACACACACACACACACACACACACACACACACACACACACACACACACACACACACACACACACAAGAGAAGAGATGCTGTTACATTTAGCAGCCTACTCTAACGTCACAACCCATGTGATAGAGAGAGAGAGAGAGAGAGAGAGAGAGAGAGAGAGAGAGAGAGAGAGAGATGCTGTTACATTTAGCAGCCTACTCTAACGTCACAACCCATGTGATAGAGAGAGAGAGAGAGAGAGAGAGAGAGAGAGAGAGAGAGAGAGAGAGAGAGAGAGAGAGAGAGAGAGATGCTGTTACATTTAGCAGCCTACTCTAACGTCACAACCCATGTGATGTATGATTACTTTCAGTTCGAGGAATTCGTACTCCTTGTAAAACCCACCCCCTGTGTACCACCACTGGATTTATCATCACTGGACTGTAAATAATGGTGCATGTTTCCACCGTCAGATTAATGTGAACGGGCGTTTTAACACGTCACATACATAATCCTTTTATTTCTTTCTTTTTTTTTCTTTTCTTTTTTTTTTTTTTGACAGGACGAGTTCTCTCCCGTCTTCATGACCCAACAACTCCGCACGGGAGATAATCGCCGAGCTGCTCGACGCGTGGTGAGTGTCCCTGTATTGATCAGCGTGTCCCTCTTCGACTCGTGGTCAGTGTCCCTGTATTGATCAGCGTGTCCCTCTTTGACTCGTGGTGAGTGTCCCTGTATTGATCAGCGTGTCCCTCTTTGACTCGTGGTCAGTGTCCCTGTATTGATCAGCGTGTCCCTCTTTGACTCGTGGTCAGTGTCCCTGTATTGATCAGCGTGTCCCTCTTTGACTCGTGGTGAGTGTCCCTGTATTGATCAGCGTGTCACTCTTTGACTCGTGGTGAGTGTCCCTGTATTGATCAGCGTGTCACTCTTTGACTCGTGGTGAGTGTCCCTGTATTGATCAGCGTGTCACTCTTTGACTCGTGGTCAGTGTCCCTGTATTGATCAGCGTGTCCCTCTTTGACTCGTGGTGAGTGTCCCTGTATTGATCAGCGTGTCACTCTTTGACTCGTAGTGAGTGTCCCTGTATTGATCAGCGTGTCCCTCTTTGACTCGTGGTGAGTGTCTCAGTGTGTATTGATTAACGTGTCCCTCTTTGAGTCGTGGTGAATGTCTCTGTATTGATCAGCGTGTCCCTCTTTGACGCGTGGTGAGTGTCCCAGTGTATTGATCAACGTGTCCCTCTTTGACTCGTGGTGAATGTCTCTGTATTGATCAGCGTGTCCCTCTTTGACGCGTGGTGAGTGTCCCTGTATTGAACAGCGTGTCCCTCTTTGACGTGTGGTGAGTGTCCCAGTGTATTGATCAACGTGTCCCTCTTTGACTCGTGGTGGGTGTCCCAGTGTATTGATCAGCGTGTCACTCTTGGACTCATATTTTATTTAATCAATTAGCGAAACGATTGGATTTTGACTAAATTAAATCAATTGTTGTGGGCTGGCCGCTTGTGTACGTCACGTGGGTCATCACGTCACAGTAGGTTGCCGAATTTGGTAGTGTGTGTGTGTGTGTGTATGTGTGTGTGTGTGTGTGTGTGTGTGTGCGTGTGTGTGTGTGCGTGTGTGTGTGTGTGTGTGTGTGTGTGTGTGTGTGTGTGTGTGTGTGTGTGTGTGTGTGTGTGGATGGGTGGGTGGGGAAGGGGGGGGGGTTAGAACAAATGAACGAACGAAATTTTATTGAAAGAGGGTAGTGGAATAAGCATATACAATGCTTTTCTGTACCTCCAGCCTTCTCTCCCTGACTAGAAAGAGAGAGAGAGAGAGAGGAGAGAGAGAGAGGAGAGAGAGAGAGAGAGAGAGAGAGAGAGAGAGAGAGAGAGAGAGCAAGGTAAGAAGAACGTTAGACAGCGACCTTGGGATGAAGGGGCCAATCGCCGTTTCGACCCAAGCCAAACAATTGAAAGGCTCTGGTCCGCCTGTAACTGATTGACGTCCAGCAGGTGGCGCGCAGGTGAAACTGACACGACCGCTAAGCCAATCACAGCGCCTCGTGTGCCGTGGCTTCCGGTATGCCGAGGCGACCTCCCCAGTCCCGGCAAGGGAGATGATTGGAAGCACATGCTTCGGTTTGTTTTGCCAAGTCTGGTCGTGGTTTAGTGTTCTTGCTGGCGGGAGTTTTATTGGTACCATAGGGCCAGTTGTCCCTGCTGGCTCCTTTTCCTTGGCGTCCTGTGGGGCGGTTTCAGTTCGACGCCAGCCAACACGAGTGAATGCACACCTGTACTGCGTCCAGCTTCACGCTCACCAGCACAGGCTGCACACCACCAATTCGTGCGCCAAGGCCTTGATTAATGAATCGAGTATTTATATACATTTGCAGCTTAGTTGTTCTCAGATCGTTATTTGAGTCTGAAAGTGGATTCCCCTTCTTTTTTTTCTTGTAATTCGTGCTCTGTCAAAATACATGCTAGGTGGTTCCAAGCAGGCATATTACGATCAAGCAATGTCAAAATTCCCATCCTTCAGAAGAATTTTCACCGACGGTTCCAAATCTGAGGAGGGGGTTGCCTCTGCTGTGTATTGTGCAACAGGTCCTCCTCAGAGATATTCTGAACACATTTCCACTGACAGCTCCATACACACTGTTGAGTTGGCAGCCCTGGTCCTGGCTCTTGAAATGGTTTCTAAATCAAAACATAAAGATTTCCTGATTTTGTCGGACACCCTTTCTGCTTTGGAGGCCATTGCCAGCCGTAACCTCAAGCACCCTCAACTGCTGAAATGATTCGAACTGTACACCTCTTTGAAATCAGATGGATATAACCTAGCTTTTGCTTGGGTTCCTAGCCATGTGGACATTCGAGGCATTGAGTTGGTTGATCAACTTGCCAAGAGTGCCACAAAGAAAGAGTCGAGCGGATTGTCTATCCCTCACACTGATCTGAAACTCAAAGCCCAGGCTTACGTCAGAGACCTCTGGCAAGAGGAATGGAACTCGCAGACGGATAACAAATTGTTAAAAATCCGCCCAAACCTGGAAGAGTTTTCACCATGTTCCGTACAGAAGAAACAGTCTTGTGCCGTTTGCATACAGGCCAAATCTTTTACACCTATCCTTATCTTTTAAAAGGTGAAGAAGCTCCGTGGTGCATTCCATGTCATGTACCACTCTCAGTTAAACATATTCCTTCAGAGTGTTGGGACTTCCATGATGTGAGACATAAACATTTTACAGCCGACTCCATGAGAACCTTGTTCAGAGATGGTCCACCTGATGTGATCTTTGGTTTCTGAGGCAGATTAGCATTTTTCATCTGATCTAAGATTTTACAGAAGAAAGATCTTTAATAGAATTTCTTGTGTTTTTTTAGAAGTTGTGTTTTAAAGGGGCTATGAATGATTTTTTTTTTTCAAATATGACACGTGAGTTGACTTGACTTCAACGCGGTGACAGCCCTGATATGGCCCTTTGCGGTCGGCTGGGCTATAAGCAACATAACCTTATGTGACTACTTTTTTTTTGGAAGGGCGGGGGGGGGGGGGGGGGGGGCTGGAAAGGGGGGGGGGGGGGGGGAGCCAGCTGTCGCAAAGATAGGGTCACGGATGAGGTCCAAAGGTTGAACAGTGACAGCTGATGCACTACCAGATTATGTAACGTCATTGTTGAAGATCCTTACATACAAGTAAAATGATTTTTTTTTTGGGGGGGGGGGGGGGGAGGGGGGGGGGGGCGTCGTTCATTTAATCTATTCAGTTTAATTTCAGTCTCCAGCTCAGCTTCACGCCATATCTTTGGAGTATATTGTGCTTTGGTACGTATTTCTTAGGTTGCCCCAAGGCAGTCTTTGGTGTTTCGCGCCTTCCAGTTACGCTTTACACTTCCAAGTGCCCCCCTCCTCCCCCATTTAAGGATCCATCGTCCACTCCCTACCGTCTGCATCGATGAGATCCTTCTTCTGTCTGCATCAATGAGATCCTTCTTCTGTCTGCATCAATGAGATCCTTCTTCTGTCTGCATCAATGAGATCCTTCTTCTGTCTGCATCGATGAGATCCTTCTTCTGTCTGCATCGATGAGATCCTTCTTCTGTCTGCATCGATGAGATCCTTCTTCTTCTGCATCGATGAGATCCTTCTTCTGTCGCATCGATGAGATCCTTCTTCTGTCTGCATCGATGAGATCCTTCTTCATCTGCATCGATGAGACCTTCTGTCTGCGCATCGATGAGATCCTTCTTCTGTCTGCATCGATGAGATCCTTCTTCTGTCTGCATCGATGAGATCCTTCTTCTGTCTGCATCGATGAGATCCTTCTTCTGTCTGCATCGATGAGATCCTTCTTCTGTCTGCATCGATGAGATCCTTCTTCTGTCTGCATCAATGAGATCCTTCTTCTGTCTGCATCGATGAGATCCTTCTTCTGTCTGCATCAATGAGATCCTTCTTCTGTCTGCATCGATGAGATCCTTCTTCTGTCTGCATCAGAGTGAATGAATCCTTCTTCTGTCTGCATCGATGAGATCCTTCTTCTGTCTGCATCGATGAGATCCTTCTTCTGTCTGCATCGATGAGATCCTCTTCGTCGCATCAATGAATCCTTCTGTCTGCATCGATGAGATCCTTCTTCAATCTGCAATGCTGGTTGATGAGAAAGATCTGCTTCCTTCAGAGAAATGAATACATCTGAATTTATCTGTTGTTCTGTTTTTAGTTGAGTTTGTTCTGGCAGGACTTTGTGCGACATCTTTTAACAAAGGTGGTTTTTGTACCTACGTTGAAGCAATGACGACACACTGTTTTTTTTTTTGTTTTGTTTTTTTTTGTTTGTTTGTTTGTTTGTTAATTTTTTTGTTTGTTTGTTTTTTGTTTTTGTTTTATTTTTTTAACCTAAGAGGTGATCTGTACATAGAAACCTAAGCATAATTGCAACACAAAATCATACTCTCGCGTGCTCAGAAACTTAATTCTTTGTCTTCTCTCCACTTTGCATACAAGCAAACTCAGCTACTCTTGCTGCTCTTCCACCCGTCCGTCTTGCCCTCCTTGGCTGTCTATTTCCCTCTGAACTTTCTTCCCCTTGATATGTGTGTGTGTGTGTGTGTGTGTGTGTGTGTGTGTGTGTTGTGTGTGTGTGTGTGTGTGTGTGTGTGTGTTGGATGCACAGACTGATATCTTGGGTCCTGAAATTCCAGACAAGAAAACACAAAATGAATGTCAGTGTCATCGGCAGTTTTACACATGGAAATATCAGAGCTCTCTGTGCAATGTTTATCTGATAACCCATCAGAGATGAAATATCAGAGCTCTCTGTGCAATGTTTATCTGATAACCCATCAGAGATGAAATATCAGAGCTCTCTGTGCAATGTTTATCTGATAACCAATCAGAGATGAAACATCAGAGCTCTCTGTGCAATGTTTATCTGATAACCAATCAGAGATGAAATATCAGAGCTCTCTGTGCAATGTTTATCTGATAACCCATCAGAGATGAAAGATCAGAGCTCTCTGTGCAATGTTTATCTGATAACCCATCAGAGATGAAATATCAGAGCTCTCTGTGCAATGTTTATCTGATAACCCATCAGAGATGAAACATCAGAGCTCTCTGTGCAATGTTTATCTGATAACCCATCAGAGATGAAACATCAGAGCTCTCTGTGCAATGTCTATCTGATAACCCATCAGAGACTCCAGTTCCAAATGAAGTCAAGGAATAGCCAGCATATTTATCAAAATCTGACATCACATCCGGATCCATTTCATGAAAAAGTGTTTTCAATTTTCAGTACCTTTGTTTTAACT
>CM065729.1:23740843-23750843 GCA_033310375.1 Conus canariensis | reverse complement strand
ACATACTGCCACATTTGTCTTTATCATGTTATTTACAATCAGATGTCAATGTTTTAACGTTGTTTTTGAGGATACAAGCCCTTCAGTCTGATTCACAGATGTATCTGGATCGATCAACCCAGTTAAAAACAGTCAGAAGTTGTTTGTTGCTCATCTCCTGCACACGCTGCTCTGACAATCTTCACTAAAGCGGTGGTGGTGGACTTTGTTTTTTGCTGCTGTTGTTATTGTGGTCAGAGGCTTTTTCCCGAAAGGGGAGGGGGGGGGGGGGGGGGGGGGGGGGGGGAAGAGGGGGATTTGTTTGTCTGGTTGGTGGTTTTCGTTTCTTTATTTGTTGTTGTTTTTTTTCCATTTGCTGCTGCTGTTATCAACTGTGTGCATCTTTTATTGCCTTAAGAAAGATGTCAAGCATAATAATAAAAATTTTTTTTCAAATGTTAGGTAGGCACTCAAGGTCTGACCAGCGCATTGGACTAATGCGTAGATCAGATATCTGCTAAGTCGTAGCCACGAGACCCTCTTCTTAAATCCTCTCATCTTAAACAGTAAACAAGTTGGGTATTTTTTGCTCCCATAAGAAAACGTAACACAGAGTAACTTTTATTCAAGACTGGCACAGCCTTTTAAACTTGAATAAAGTCAGACAAATACATAGACGAACAATCTAATAGTGGGGGAAAAAACAAGCGCAGGCCAACAACTGAACTATCTTCATAGTAATGACTTGGCAAAGATTTGGACTTAAGGAGGGGGGGGGGGGGGGGCGGAATTTGAAGATGGAGAAACTGGGAACATGAAATTAAGAAAATATGTTACAGATATGAAAACTCTTCACTAGCTGCATAAGGGAACCATCGCAATCCCTTTTGAAGGCAGATATATTTGTATTGCCTGCTCCGAGGCCTTTCGTCCGCTGGGTCGGACTCATCAGGGAGACACGGCTGGTTGTGTCTGCGCTCCTGGCGTCAAATAGAGACCACCACAGTCCATAATACTGTGGTGTTCTCACCACCAAGAGTGCAAAAAAGAATCCAATAGCACCCCCAAAGCAGCCAGCAAAGAGTAGTAAATGAAACCAAACGAAAGTGTGGGGAGGAAAAAAGTTGCTGAAAAACTAAAGACATTATGCAAACAGTTTCAAAACGGTATGCAGCGTATGTACTTTGTTTGTCTGTGTCCATGGCGGTAACTAACCCCCTCTCTTTCTAAATTCCTCTCATCTTAGTGACTAATTCATTTATTCATCAGCTTAAAATCATGTGTAGTGCGGTCTCAAAACTTAGCGGATGTGGTGTAGCGTATATGGACAAGTCCACACGCAGTGACGACTCCTTGATGAAACTGAAACTGAAACTGTGAGGTCACTGGGCTATGTGCCTGTACGTGATAAGCTTCCATCTTCCGTTTAGTCTGAGGATTCTTGAAACTGGCCCATGAATAGCACAAAACTAACATTTGCTTTGCAACAAATGGATGACGGAAAGAAAGTATGGATGAAGTATCACATGTTGAAAGACAGACAGACAGAAAAGACTAGTCAAAAAGGACATCAAAAGACTCTAAAAAAAAAAAAAAAGTTGCGAAAAAAAAAACAGGATAAAGATAATTGAAGGACAGATAGACAGATAGAAAACACTAGTCGAAAAGGACATCAAAAGACTTTGTAAAAGAAGCTAAAAAAAAAAAAAAAAAAAGGATAAAGATGAAGAACAAGACAAAGACGCAGACCAGACACTTTCCAGCATTACCATGGATGATTTAGTTTCTGCACAGAGTAGAAACACAACACACCTGCTCTCTCTCACACCGTGTTATCCAGCCAGAGTGAAACTAAGCCAGCTGCGCTGTGTGACTGAGGAGATAACACTGGGAGTTGACGTCACATCTTATCTGGCACCCACACCCGTTTTTATGGTGCATGGAGACAGTATCTTCACGCCTCAGGACGTGCACGCACGCGCGCGTGTGGTGTGTGTGTGTGTGTGTGTGTGTGTGTGTGTGGTGTGTGTGTGGTGCGTGTGTGTGTGTGTGCGTGTCCGTGTGTGTGTGTGTGTGTGTGTGTGTGTGTGTGTGTGTGTGTGTGTGTGTGTGTGTGTGTGTGTGCGTGTGATGTCTGAGCACACATGAATTGTTGTTTTTAACTTTACTTCTTTCCAGTGAGTGTGATATTACTCTCTCTCTCTCTCTCTCTCTCTCTCTCTCTCTCTCTCTCTCTCTCTCTCTCTCTCTCTCTCTCTCTCTCTCAACACAACGTTTTTATATTGAATCTGATATTAGACGCTGCATACGTGCATGCATGTGTGTGTGCGTGTGAGTGTGTGTGTGTGTGTGTGTGTGTGTGTGTGTGTGTGTGTGTGTGTGTGTGTGTGTGTGCGTGTATGCGTTGTGTGTATGTGTGTGTGTTCAGGTGTGTGTATGTGTTTCAGGTGTGTACGTGTATGTGCATCAGGTGTGTATGGGCACATGCGCTAACTTTCTGGGTGGGCTTAACGTCCAAATGTTACAGCTGTGGAGCCTGAAGAAACATGTTCTGTATAAACATTGTACGAGGTCAGCGACAGGAGATGAATGTGCAAGGTGGTGACATGGAAGGGGGGTGTACAACTGAGCTGCATGTGAGGAACAGGTGGGCATGAGAGAAAACTAATTCAGGGATTGACGTACATACATACCAACATACAAACAGATCAGAGGGAGCCACAAGAGAGGAGGACGAAGGAAAGAATGTAATGATGAATTACATATTGAACGACAGACAGGCAGAAAGAAACGATGGTCGAGAAGGGACATCAAAAAGATTTTGTAAAGGAATTTACTACAACAACAACAAAAAAGAAAATTTCTAAAGACAAAATAAAAGACAAAGACACAGAACAGACACTCTCCAGCCATTACCATGGATGATTTAGTTTCAATACAAAGTAGAAACACACACACACACACACACACACACACACACACACACACACACACACACACACACACACACACACACACAAAATGATTTTTAAAAAGGAATTAAAAGAAAAAGAAATAAAGACAAAAAAGAAAGAAGACAAAGACACCGAACAGACACTTTCCAGCCATTACCATGGATGGTTTAGTTTCTGCACAGAGTAGAAACACAACACACCTGCTCTCTCTCACACCGTGTTATCCAGCCAGAGCGAAACTAAGCCAGCTGCGCTGTGTGACTGGGGAGATAACACTGGGAGTTGACGTCACATCTTATCTGGCACCCACACCCGTTTTTTATGGTGCATGAAGACAGTATCTTCACGCCTGGAAATGTGTGTGTGTGTGTGTGTGTGTGTGTGTGTGTGTGTGTGTGTGTGTGAATACGTGCAGTGGGCGAGGCTTGGGAAGTCGGGGGATGGTGGGGGACAGGATAAGGGTGAGCGTGTCACATCTGCACATGAGTGAGTGCTGGACCTACTATCGTGTCTGTTGGTAGTGTATCTTTGTCGCATGTGTCTGTCTTTGAGCTAAACCTAGGGCTATACGTTAACATGATATGTCCCTATGGTTTGTTAATACATATCTGTGCTGTAATTTGCCCTACCACCTCCATTTCCTCTTCCCTGTTAATTTGCAAGTGATTAGGACTTTATTCAAATGAAGCGCGGATAACTGATGATGTTGATGCACGAGCATGCGCGCACGGCGCGTAACTTTAGACTTACTAGTTAAGTCTGTTGACCAAAAAAAAAAAAAAAAAAAATCAATCGAATTTATAGGCACTATAGACGAACAAACTGATAGACAAACACAGTGGGATGGGGAGGGAAGGGGGTGGGGAGGGAGGGGAGTGGAGGCAAATATGCGAGAGATGAACTTGGTGAACGTGCATTTCTTCACGAAGGTGCTTCTAATTTTACTTTTAATTGCTCTTTCAAAGGAAATTAACAATCTTCTCATCTTTTGACGAGGTGATGATGATGGTGGTGGTGATGATGATGATGATGATGATGATGATGATGATGATGATGATGATGATGACGTAGTTTTAGTGTCAGTGTGTTTTTAACAAACCAGTGTTTACGTCATTCTGTCAAAGGATCCAAAACTTTCTCTCCCCTGTCCCCGATCTTACACAGCCGTCCTGTCTCTCCTACCCTGTTCTGCCCCCCCCCCCCCCTCCCCGTCCCCCCACTTCCCCTTCAACCCTCTCCCCGACCTCCACCCCCACCCTCCCCCCAGCCTTCCCTTTCCACCCTCAGCGCCTCTGTTTCCCTCCTCCAGTTTCTAGCAACACGACACACGGTGATAAAAGAACCGATGGCGTGACAATAGGTCTTCCAGACGGACGTAGTCTACCAACCTCGCCTGATCTCTGACTTTTTACCCCAAACACTGCGAAACTCGAATCGACTCAGTTTCACGACCAAAACGCCTTTTTACCGGAAGAATGGCACAAAAAAAAAAAAAAATGAGGAGAGAGAGAGAAAGAGTGAGGGGCGAGTGGAGGGGGGAGGGGAAGAGAGAGACAGAGACGGCGGGAGGAGAGGAGGGGGGTGGGTGGAAAAGAAGGGAGGGCAGAAGGAAGGAGATGGAAGTGCGAAAGGGGGGTGGAGGAAGAGGGTAGATGGGGGAGGTGGGGGAGGGGGGGAGGTGACTAAACGAGCGAAACATACCTACGTTACTTATGTGGGGGGGGGGGGGGGGGTATAGTATTGGGCGTTGGGAGGTTGAAGAGTCTATTTCGCTGAGGGCTGAGTCTTCTTTAGCCCCAAGGTGAAACGGGTGGAGTAGTAAGGCGTCGGGCAAGGAGGGGTGAGGGTGAGGATAGGTCGGGGGTGGAGGGGGGGAAGTGGGAGGGTGGGCAACCACCCACCTTATCTAAGATGCTGGATACAGTGCTGGGTTATGAAGATGAAAGGTCGAAGCCACACAACACTCATGAATTCAATTCCAATATTTCGGTGTATTTTAAACTTTCTTTTTCAAACACCAACACTGGCCAAGTGACAGACAAAACAGGATAGAATTCTGTGGATTGTGGAATTGAACAGAGTTCACTGGGGAAAAGAGTTCACTGGAAAAGAGTTCACTGGGAATAAAAGAGTTCACTGGAAAAAGAGTTCATTGGAAAAAAAGAGTTCACTGGAAAAGAGTTCACTGGAAAAGAGTTCACTGGAAAACAAAGTTCACTGGAAAAGGTAAAGAGTCATGAAAAGTCAATTGGAAAAAAAAAGTTCACACTGGAAAAGATTTCATTGGAAAGAGGTCACTGGAAAACAAAAGTTCACTGGGGAAAAGAGCTCACTGAAAAAAAAATTCACTGGAAAAAGAGTTCACTGGAAAAGGAGTTCACTGAGGGATGGGGGATGGAGGAGAAACCGTAGGCAAGCATGGAGAAATAGGGTAGTAGTAGTGTTGGGGTTATGTTGTTGAAATAGGGGCGACGTGAGGTTATACATATGATAGGAGTTTTAGTGGCGGTGTAGCTGGGGGAAGGGAGGGGGCCTGGGGAAGGGGGGAGGGGGGGGGGCGAGAGAGGGTGACGAGGCCAAGTGGGTGTGTGGAGAGGAGTGTCTGTCATTGATTCTAGTTGTGTCACCAGGAGTAGTGAGGGAGACGGGGGGTGGGGGTGGGGGTGGGGGTAGACAGCCGGGGGGGGGGGGGGGGGAGTGGGGCAGTGTAGGGTGGATGGAGCTCAATCCAGGCACAATCCCTCTCTAAAGGCAAGTCTGTCCAGTGCGGGCAAAGTGCCGGGTCAGCAAATTCGTTGATGTAAGGGAAACAACAAATCATTTTTGAATGCCTCAAGGAATATCGAGTTTAATCTCCCTTGGACGTAACTAGTTCGGGACGTGGTGGTTTGCTGTCATAGAGGGTTTAGACTTGACTAAATCAATGCATTGTCTCTGTGTCTGTCTTTCTCTCTCAGGCTCTGTCTGTCTGTCTGTGTTCTGTCTGTCTGTCGTCTGTCTGTCTGTCTGTTTGTCTGTTCTGTCTCTGTCTCTCTCTCTGTCTCTCTGTCTCTCTGTCTCTCTGTCTCTCTCTCTCTCTCTCTCTCTGAGAAGTGTGACGGACGGGGGCGGGGGGTGGGGGGGGGGGGGGGGGGGGGGAGGAGAAGCAGGAGGGTGGGGGTTGTGCGACACATTTCAGTTCACCAAATTCGTTGATGTAAGGGAAACAACGGGTCATTTTAATGCCACGAGGAATAGAGTTTTATCTCCCTTGAATGCAAATAGTTGGGTACACACTGGTGTGCTGTCGTCCTGGGTTTTGAACTCTTCTCTCTCTCTCTCTCTCTCTCTCTCTCTCTCTCTCTCTCTCTCTCTCTCTCTCTCTCTCTCTCTCTCTCAGACAAAAATTGTACAAGATTTTGTTAAAATGACGTGATAATTCCAAGATTTTTTTTTTTTTTTGAAAGAATTTGTTTAACTAAATGATTTGTACCGGCCATTTGTTAATTTCAACACCATTGGTTACAAATTCACTCTTGTTTTTTTCCCCCAGCATGAATGGTCTGAGGTCATGGCTGACTGGGGCATTTTACATAGGTTTCAAGGAACAAAGATGGCGTTTAATTGCCCTGCCGGGGAGCTGCACCTAGACTGTAACATGAAATGTAAGGTTTTAGCTCAAGTGATTGCCAAATCATTGGTTTTGAAATTCAAAAATTGGTTTGGAAGCAGGTGATTTCACAGTGTGATCTGACTGATGGTGAAGCGCTTTCCCCGGAGTTCAATAGACGGAAGAAAGCTGGAACCTATGATTCTGAATCTAGCAGACTCGATTCAGATGTCACATATCACCCATATAGAATGGACACACACAGTACAGCACTGACCCTTCTCAACAAGAAATGCTCCGTGGCATCTCTTGATCGAAAGATGTTTACTTGTTCAGTGCCCATTCACAATAAACATACAACATGACTGAGGTTTCTACGGGGAGGGCAATGGTTTGAATACAATGTTCTACCGAACGGACTGGCGCTAGGTTCACCGGACTTTTGAAACCAGTGTTTGCACTGCACAGAAAAAGGAGGTCGAACGTCAGCATCCTTTCTGGGTGATTCAGTGTTGGTGGGAACTACCAAGGATGCCTGCAGGAAAAATGCTGTTGACGCAGCTAGTGTTTTTCAAAAGCTTCAGCTTATTGTACATGCGACAAAACTAGTGTTTGAACCAATCGTCACAATTCAGTGCCTACTTTTTTTTTCCAGCTGTAAAATCGGGGTGGCTACACTATCGCCGACTAGAAAAAGGTTTAAAAAAAAACTGCTCCGAAAAAGAGCAAGTGTGTGTGTGTGTGTGTGTGTGTGTGTGTGTGTGTGTGTGTGTGTGTGTGTGTGGTGTGTGTGTGAGTGTGTGTGTGATGTGTGTGTGGTATGTGTGTGTGTGTGCATGTGTGTGATGTGTGTGTGTGTGTGTGTGTGTGTGTGTGTGTGTGTGTGTGTGTGTGAGAGGAGAGAGAGAGAGAGAGTGTGTGTGTGTGTGTCTGTGCATGTGTGAGTATGTGTGTGTGTGCATGTGTGTGTGCATGTGTGTGTGTGTATGTGTGAGTGTGTGTGTGTGTGTGTGCGTGCGTGCGTGAGTGCGTGCTCTCTCTCTCTCTCTCTCTCTCTCTCTCTCTCTCTCTCTCGCGCGCGCGCGCGCGCGCGCGTATGTGTATATGTGTGTATGTGTGTGTGTGTGTGTGTGTGTGCGTGCGCGCGCGCGCTTGTGTGACCAGCTCAAGCAGTTATCTCAATCCGCTTGTGATGAGTTCAGTTTTGAATTGAAAATGTAAGGAAAGCAAAAAATGACATTTAAACCTGACACTGTGATCACAGCAGATCCCAGCCTTACAGGATGGTGCTGTCACTGTGATCACAGCAGATGCCAGCCTCACAGGAGGGTGCTGTCACTGTGATCACAGCAGATGCCAGCCTCACAGGATGGTGCTGTCACTGTGATCACAGCAGATTGCAGCCTCACAGGATGGTGCTGTCACTGTGATCACAGCAGATGGCAGCCTCACGGGATGGTGCTGTCACTGTGATCACAGCAGATGCCAGCCTCACAGGAGGGTGCTGCCACTGTGATCACAGCAGATGCCAGCCTCCCGGGATGGTGCTGTCACTGTGATCACAGCAGATGCCAGCCTTACAGGATGGTGCTGCCACTGTGATCACAGCAGATGCCAGCCCACAGGAGGGTGCTGCCACTGTGATCACAGCAGATGCCAGCCTCACAGGATGCTGCTGTCACTGTGATCCTAGCAGATGCCAGCCTTACAGGATGGTGCTGCCACTGTGATCACAGCAGATGCCAGCCTCATAGGATGGTGCTGCCACTGTGAAGGGGTGTTCTTGGGAGGACAGTGGCAGAAAGTCTTCAGCATACACCGCCTTGAATGACAGGCTTGCTGTCCACGTCACAAAGCTCCCAGACCACAGTGAAGAAGAAGCCTGTCAGACCAATGATAGATAACAGTACGGCGGTGAGCTGCATAAGCAGAACGGCTGCACGCCGTTCAGATGCTTGTAATGACATCACATTCACTCTCTGGTCATGGGTGTGCCAGGATTGATTCATTGTTGGTGTGCAGCCCATTATTCCAGGAACACTGAGCATTGCAGCAGACCAGTAGGTTAGGTGTAAGACTTTGGATGCAGAGTGGAAACTCAATGAAATATTCGTGCAAGCTGCTCTTAAGCACCTGCAAGTCACTCACGAAATGGTCTAATTTGCTTCCAGGGTCAACAAACAGATAAAATTGTAACAGCGCGTCTTGACGAAGATTCTTTAACTCGCCACCACTGAAAAACAGACTGTCACCTCCATATTCGCAGAAACTGCCGAGTGTGCTATTTGTCGTCTTCGCGTTGTGATTTCAGACAAGTCATTTCCTCACATGTTTCGTAGCCGTTCTATTGCTTCAGTGTTGGGTCGTCTGTTTACAGAATATGCATGAGAGAGAGAGAGAGAGAGAGAGAGAGAGAGAGAGAGAGAGGAGAGAGAGAGAGAGAGAGAGAGAGAGAGAGAGAGAGAGAGAGAGACGTTAGTGACACATAGGTGAAGAATGATAGGCAAGTTTTTAAGAAAAAATAATTTCTTCGAAGCAGTAGCACAGGCAAAAGCGGGGACAGCTAGGAAGACAAATTATCCCATTCAGCTATCGCACAGATAAGAAAAGAACGCTGAACGTCACGTTCGGTCTTAACTCGGGGTTCCAAACTGTCCTCTTGGCTGAGAAAAAGCGATGGTTGAGCGAAACACTCCAACAATCGACAGCACAGTGAGAAACGGAAGATCGGTTTGAGGAAGAGTCGAACAAAGAGTTGTCACAGGCACTTCGACCTGTGAAGACATTGGTAGCAGCCAGCCAGTGCGGTGCCATGAGAAGAGCTAGCACGTTGACGTGTTTTCTATCCTTTAGAACGAGCCATGCTGTAGAAATTCTGGCTTCTTTGCAGTTGGTCGGGAAATTCTGAGGAATGCACGAGAGACGAGACAGTGAAGGTTTTAAATGGCAAACGTCCAGGCAGGTGGACTTAGTTTTTTGGTTTTTTTTGTTTTGTTTTGGGAAGGGGTTGGTGGGGTGGGGTGGAAGATTCAATAGTGAGAAGATGCTGGATGCTGCTGATGCTAAACAGTTCAAAGTACGGTGCTAACTGTTAACTGATATTTTGGATCATGAGTGGCCATAGACAGAGCGTTTGTGAAGGTGACGACACCATCTCCAAAAGCGAGAAGATTCAGCAGTGAGAAGATGCTGGATACTGCTGATGCTAAACAGTTCAAAGTACAGTGCTGACTGACAGATATTTTGGATCATGAGCGGCCATGGACAGAGTGTTTGTGAAGGTGACAACAAGATTTCTGGCTTGAGCTGGAGAGGGTGTATCTGAAGTCGCAGACAGAAGTACGGGAAATCGAGCAACGTGTGTGTGTGTGTGTGTGTGTGTGTGTGTGTGTGTGTGTGTGTGTGTGTGTGTGTGTGTGTGTGACCAGTTTTACTAGTTACGGCGAAGACTCGGATCTGTGCTCTTTCCTTCAAGCCA
>CM065729.1:23728343-23730843 GCA_033310375.1 Conus canariensis | reverse complement strand
CAACAAACCCCTAGCTCCAATTTCTGCAGTGAGGACTTTGACCTGATAGCCTTCTCTCCTCAGGCTGTTTGCCAGATCAGCATACTTTTCAGTCTTGTAGATTTGAGCTGCCTCCATTCTGTTCTCATATGGCACCGTGAGCTCGATCATGATCAGCTGCTTGGTTGACTTAGAGTGGACTACTATGTCTGGTCTCATGCCACTCTTGCTGATGATCTCTGGGTGACTCTTCCATTCTGGGAGGTCTGCAGTGCACTCCCAGTCATCTGCCCCGTCCAGCAGACTCTGCCTGCATGTTTCGAGTGGCACTGTTGTTCTTGGCCATGATTTGCTGCCTCCTGCCGTGAAGAATGTTGCGGGTGCTTTTGAAGTCCTGATTTTCCCTTTTGTGGTGTTGGTACTAGCCCAGACTACTTGTACAATTTCTTTGAGCACTTGGTTGTGCCTCCATGTTACCTTCCTTGAGCCAGGGCTACTTTACATGAGCTTAGGACATGCTCCACTGTTTGTTTTTCATGGCAGAGGGGGCATGCAGGATCGTCTGTTTTCCCCCACTTCACCAGGTTTGCATTTGAGGGCAGAAGGTCATATGCAGATCTGAGAATGAAGCTGATCCTGAGAGGGCCATGTGCCAAATGTCATTCCAAGTGAGACTTCTTTGGAGTGCATTCTCCCACGTTGTCCATTGCCCTTGCTGGCTCTGCTGGACTGCTTTTTGGAGTCTTTTTTGGTCTTCTTCTTTTCTCATCTCCTGAATCATCATGTCTCTTTTGGCTTTTCCTTTGGCCTTTGACCACCATTCAGTTTTGGTCACCCCCAGTCCCTGTCTGTTGGTCTGTGTGTGTCCTGTTATTTCTCTGATCTTGAGACTTTCTTTTGCAGAATCCATCGCCTCTTGAACTTTCCATTTTCTGCCTGTCTTCAGCTGGGGCTTAATTGCTTCTACCACCTTGTCTCCTGAGTCCTCCAGCATGCTTTGAAGTCTGATCTTCCCTGCTTTGTATTCCTCCAGGATGGATTTCAGGGGTAGTTTCAGCTTTGCTTGGCGACAGTACAGCGCTATGTCAGTCAGACAGGGTGGGACACCAAGCCATTTCCTTGTGAACTTGTTGATTTTGGCTTCCATTGCCTCCACTATGCTGGTGCAGATGTCGTATATCATCAGAGGCCATAGCAGCTTTGGTATCAGCATGAACTGCAGACACCAGACCTTGTATTTGCCAGGGAGCCCACACTGGTCAATGGTCTCCAAGCCTTCCTCCGCCATCTGCTTGGTTTCTTTTGCTCTATTTAACTGGGGTAACATGAAACACCAAATTAACTGAATGTGAATGTCTGACCAGCGCGTTGGCCTAATGCGTAGGTCAGACATCTGTTCAGTCGTAGCCACGAGACCCTCTTCTTAAATTCTCTCATCGTAGTCATTAATTCATTTAGCCATCTGCTGTAAATCATGCGTAGTGTGGTCTCAAAACTTAGCGGATGTGGTGTAGCGTATAGAGACTAGTCCGCACGCAGTGACACCTCCTTGGTGAAACTGAAAGTGAATGTGAATTCTTGTTAATACCCAGTCTGGAATAGTCGTTTTTTCCTTCTATTAGTCACATGAAAAACGTATCAAGACAAAGCATACCTGGGGGTGATGTTACTTACTTTCAAGTGTTCAGGTAACAGTAAAAAGACACAGTCTTTCAAAAACTATGTTCTCATGAGGTCGTGGTAAAAAGATACAGTCTTTCAAAAACTATGTTCTCTTCGGGTAATGGTAAAAAGATACAGTCTTGCAAAAACTTGTTCCACGGTCATGTTACAAAAAGCACTCAAACAAAAATGGATTGATCTTCAATTACAGTCTCGTAAAATGGACAAATCCTACCTTGATTTTGCTTCTTTTTTTTTTTTTCTTACTATATCAGTGGACATTGCTGTTCAGTGGCAAAGCATTTGATGTTCTTTGTGAAATAGCAACTCGAAAGCAGTAACTCCATACTGTTCATACAGTTTTCATTTTCAAAAAGTAGTTTTAAAAGATATCTCTTTCACCCCTACAACCCGGTTTTCCAGTTTGCAGAAATCCTACCCTTCCTGGAAAACCGGGCAGCACAAAATTCCTCCTTTCCTTCCTGCAGCCTGGAAAATCGGTTCTCGCGGGTAATCGCTTTGAACTTCGCGCGAGTCGCGTCATTGGTACACGTCATGACCGGGTCACTCGCGCGGCAGTGTTTATGAATGGAATGGATGCCAGACGGCCCCTACAGAGTGGGAAAGTGGTCGCCACTCTATTCTGGCCGGTTTGCTACTGCATACGTGGCAGTTCTCACTTTACACTTTTTTTTTCTTTTTTTTTTAATCTCTAAATCCAGGAATGAAGGGAACACTCGTATTATACGAATATAGAACGTAGGATCAAGAGGAAGTAATGGTTCATAGAAAAGTGGGAATGAAAGAGATCTGTAACGATCACACCAATCTGGATCGATCTCAAAGCGATGCAGACCAT
>CM065729.1:23650843-23713343 GCA_033310375.1 Conus canariensis | reverse complement strand
AGAAGTGGAATCCTGTCTACCATCACAGACAGCATTATGGAAGAACTCTTGACACACGGCAGAGAGATCTGAAATCCTGTCTACCATGACAGACACCATTATGGAAGAACTCTTGACACATGGCAGGGAGAACTGACATCCTGTTTATCATCGGTAGGGTCTGACCTTCTGCTGTCTAGCTCTTCCTACAGTGACTACTACTGTAATGATACAACCTGACGAAATGGAGAGGTGTTCGTACGCTATGGACACTACGGCTAATCGCCTCCGTGCTGGCCAGGTTGGACGTTGTGTGTGTGTGTGTGTGTGTGTGTGTGTGTGTGTGTGTGTGTGTGTGTGTGTGTGTGTGTGCGCGCGCGCGCGCGCGCGCTTTAATCATCACAAAGTCCTTGGTGTTGTTGTATAAAATAGTTTGTCGGGTCTTTTCATGTCACAATGCCCTGTAAACATCTATCTCAAAGAATTCGCCAGCTTTCAAAACTGATAACATTTCTTGGACCAACATTGTCGTAAGCTGTCTTTTTTTTATACTTTGTACATTGAATCTAATTTGAATTACTCTTCTACATTGTGGTAAACGGCCAGTGATGATATATTAAACCGCTCATCAGGCTACATAGACGGGCTAACTCCCCCTGAATATAAACGTTTAGACTTATTGCCTCTAACATGGAAACTCACTTATAAAGAAGCAAATTTTGTTTATAAGATCATGTCCAAACATGCTTCACCAACTCTGAAAATGAAAAAAAACAACATTTGAAACGAATCCGATTCTCAAAGTCAACAAGATTGAGGTACCCCTACCAAGAATTAATCTTTTTAAATCTATAGCCTGATGTGTTCTGTTGGTTGTTTGCGCTATATCCAGCTGTCTTCATTTAATGTAAATACTAGTCTAGACGTTTTCAAAAGACACGAAAACTTTCTAGATAGTGATGATTGATAATAACAGTATTTGGATTCTTTTGTTTTGTTTTTTTGTTTGTTTGTTTGTTTTTTTGTTGTTGTTCAATACATTTCAGAATTTGTGTGTGTGGATTCGAGTACAGCAATCTTTGTAAAACTTTATGTGAATGTGTGTGTGTGTTGTGTGTGTGTGTGTGTGTGTGTGTGTGTGTGTGTGTGTGTTGTGCTCTCCTTCTCTGTCTCTTCAGAGACGACATCCTCTTCACATTTCTACCTGTTATTGACATCCTTTCCTTCTCATTAAAAAGAGGGCAAAGAAAGAAAATAAAAACGTTTTCGCAAAGTTTTTTTTTTTCCTGAAAAGTTGCTTGCGTTATTTGCTGATTGCCATTTGCATTTCAGTGTAGTGTTCCTTTTATTGTTTAGATTGTTCTTTCACTTTTTAAGCCGTTTTTTGTGTGTGTTTTGTTTTGTTTGGTTGGTTGTTGTGTTGTTGTTTTTACTTCATTGAGGGCAAGATTTTAAAATGCCTGTGGCGAGCTTCTTACCCCTTGTTACAAAAGATCATTCGATTCTCGTGTTTGTGTGTGTGTTGCTCTCTCTCTTCTCTCTCTGTCTCTCTCTCTCTCTCTCTCTCTCTCTCTCCCCTTCTCTCTCTTCTCTCTCTCTCTTTCTCTGCTCCCCTCTCCTCTCCGATCTCTCTCTCTCTCTCTCTCTCTCTCTCTCTGTTCTCGTAAATAAGAACTCTCTCTCTCTCTCTCTGTTCTCGTAAAAAGAACTCTCTCTCTCTCTCTCTTCTCTCTCTCTCTCTCTCTTGCGTGCACATGAGAGTGGGATTTTCTGCATTCCTTTCAGAACTGCATTGCGGTATTAACAGTGAAAACAAATGTAGCTATGAAGAGGGGTAGGGGATGAGGAATTCATTAAGGGGGGGGGGGGGGGGGGTGGGGGGGGAGCGGGCAGGTTGTGGGGAGGGTAAGGGGCCGGGCGGGGCCGCGTCAAAAAGCTAGTAGCCAAACAGAATCGCAGCGAACCTTGGTCTGTCAGAGGTCCAGAACACGGCGGCATTTTCACAGGCGGCGAAAGCATCGCGGTGGCCACCGGCCAATCCATGACAGTCTGGATGAGAGGTCGAGATTAAATATGATGATGAAAGGACAAGTCTTGCCTGTCATTGTCATTGTGTCTTGGCCCATTATTAAGACAGGAGAGGGCAGGGGGGAAGGGGCGTGTTGAACAAGCCTCTGGTGGAGTTCTGAAGGACTGTAATTAGTGGAAAAATCTTGCAGGGCCTCGGTCATGGGTGCTCACGTGAGGCTATGAATGATTCTTGGGCGATGGTGTTGCTTTGTGTCAAAAGAGAGAATCGTGATTTCCACGCCTCAGAATTTAAAAAAAAAAAAAAAAAAAAAAAAAGGAAGAAAAGAAGAAATCATTACAAAAGTGAATAGGTTCATGGTCGTGTATTTCTTTGTAGATAGATAGATGGAAGATGGATAGATAAATCGACAGACAGAGAGACAGGCAGACAAAAAGCAGATTTCAAGTTAACAGAAGAAAAAGCAAAGGAAAAGATCGTATAGAGAAAAGATTTACAAAAGAGACAGCAAAGAAAGAACACACACACGCATACACACGCGCGCGCGCGCGCGCGCGTGCACGCACAAGCGGAGGCAGGGGTAGGGATGGGTTTTATCGCTCGGCGTCAACGTTTACGTCACTGACAAAATTCCTACAATCGATTTAGGATTTGTCAAACTGATTTTGACTTGTCTTCGTAAGCTGGTGAAGCAATGGTTAGTGGGTGTTTGTTTTTCCTTCTTCTTTTCTCTCTCCCTTTCTATCTTTCTGTCCTTTCTTTTCCTTTCTCCTCTCTCTCTCTGTCTCTGTCTCTCTGTCTCTCTGTCTCTCTCTCTCTCTCTCTCTCTCTTCTCTCTCTCTCTCTGTTGTCTGTCTGTCTGTCTGTCTGTCTGTAGTAGTAGTAGTAGTGCTTCAGTTTTACGTCTGTTCACAAAATATGATGTTAGACGAAGAATGAGAGAGAGAGAGAGAGAGAGAGAGAGAGAGAGAGAGAGAGAGAGAGAGAGAGAGAGAGAGAACTCTGAACTCTGAACTCTGAAATTTAATGATTATAGGCCAACAGCCCCTTTCATGGGGGGAACACAAAATCATACCTCACTTCTAGAGAACATACAAACAGGGAAAACTCTAGTCACAGAGAAAACATAACTCTGACAGGACAGACATATAACACGGGCTGTACATGATTTATATAATCAGGATATTTCTGATTCACATGTTTGTATTGCCGATGAAGGCTTGTCTAATTTTGAAGGCGGAGACTAAGAATTTTGCCAAGTTGACTATTTGATCGGGCAGTTCAGTAGTAAATACACCAATCAATTTGCATTCCAAATTCTCACCCGCAGTCACGTCAAATTTATGCAACTTTCTGATCTGATTGTACAATGGGCACTTGAACATAAAATGAATTTCGTCTTCTTGTAGATTTAAACATACAGGGCATGTCGTGTTTTCAGCTGTAGGTGAAAAGCGAAATCTGTGTACATTTAATTGGGACACACCCATTCTAAATTGTGCCAGAACATTCCTGAAATTTTCTACATACAGAATACTGATATATTTATTCTCGAGAAAACATGTGTTTCAATTTACCATACATGGACAACCGTGGACTATTATCCAAATGGTTTCGCCATTGATGGCAGAAATTACTAAATAGTCTGAATTTTAATTCTTTTATGAATCCTATTTCATTACCACAACCAAAAATCCATACTTCTTGAAATCCATTTTCACACAGGATATTCTTGACATGTGTGGCCCATGTTACACGGCCTTTCTCATGCATAGACAGTGACGTGTTGTACGCTTTCTTTGAAAATCTGGTATCCGGTTGTTTTAACAATCTAAACCAGTACTTAATACACCGGGTAACAGTTGATATCCATAATGGAAAACGTCCAAGTTCTCCATATACTACGTCGCTTGCTGATTTATTCCTTACATGTAAAAATCTTTTGCATGCGTACCGATGTACTTGCTCCAGCTGAGGGTAAGCTTTGTACCCCCATATCTCAGAGCCATAAAGAAGCAACGGGACAACCTGTGCATCAAAAAGTTTGAAGAAAATATCCGGTGAATTACACCCAATTCTTTTTAGTGTGCACAGGATGTCGTTTGTACATTTCTTCCCTCTAAGTTTTAGTTCTTCCATGGCAAGTGTAAAACTATGTCTAGTAGAAAAAGTAAGACCTAAGTATTTGTACGAATTAACCACTTCTAGCGGGGTGCCATTCAGAAACCATTTCTCCCTTGAGCTGAGAAAACCACCCTTCCTGAAAACAATAATTTTTGACTTGTCTAAATTCACTGTTAACCGCAGTCTTTCTGTTTCTCTTTGGAGAATATTCAGTTGATGCTGTAGCCCAATCGCAGTAGAAGCCAAAAGAGTGAGATCATCAGCAAACAGCAAAAGGAATAGCTCAGTTTCATCTGATGTGAGGGTAGCACCATGTTTACCGTTTAAAATTACGTCATTTGCAAGTTCATTTATTAGCAAGGAAAATAATAATGGACTAATAACACATCCTTGCTTTAAGCCTTGTAAACATTCAAAGAAACTTGAGTAGCGTGTATTATTATGACATAAAACACACGCTTTCACATTGGAGTACATTGCCTGAATCGTTTTTAGCATCCTACCTCGCACGCCTGCTCGTAGCAGAACCGCCCACAAAACCTTACGGTTCACAGTATCATATGCTTTTTTGAAATCGATGAAGGCCACGTATAGTTTCGTACTCTTCTGCAAATATTTTTCAATTACTGCGTTTAAAGTGAATATATGATCTATCGTTGAGCGGCCTTTTCTAAAGCCTGCTTGTGCTTCACAAATGATACCGTTTTGCTCTGCCCATAAAGTTAATCTGCTATTGATAATATGTGTAAAAACCTTACTAAGAACACTCAAAAGATATATCCCTCTAAAATTATCAGGAATGTTGGCATCACCCTTCTTATACAATGGAATTATTGCTGCCTCCGCCCATTTTGATGGGAAAAAACTCCTAGAGAATATAGCGTTGAAATACTTCTTCAAGTAAGGTAGAACTATTTGCTCTGCATTCTTCAACATTTCAGGCAAAATACCATCTAAACCCGCTGCCTTCTTATTTTTCATGTGTTTAATCGCTTTACTGATTTCTTTTTCACTTATCTCTCCATCCAATATATGATCAAATAACGTTTCGTCTGATTCATCATTTAGGCAATCTTCCCCGTTAACAAATCCTTCGTTGAAAACTGATTCAAAGTGCTGTACCCACTCGTTTTCTGTTATGTCATTTGGAACAACACTTCTTCTTTTATTCTTGTTAATTTCATTCCAAAACTGACTGGAGTTTTCCGCTGAGCTTAAAAGATTTTTCAAATCAAAGTTTCTCTGTGCACGCTCTTTCATGTCGAGCATAGTCCTGTATTCTTTCCTTTCTCCGATGTATTTAACGTAGTCAACTTTATCTTTAGTTTTTCTAGCCCTTCGAAGATGTCTTATTACTTCCCTTTTCTTTGAAAAGCACTCATTATCAAACCATCTGGCTTTACGAGCACTTTGTTTACCTACTAACACTTTTCTTTTCATTGGTTCAGCTGCCTCCTTTAATGATGAAGTAAAAATATTCACCGACTCATCTAGATCCATATCAATCAGAGAAATTGCCAACTCAAGTTGGGTCTGAAAATGTTCTGATCTTAAGTGTTCAGTGAACATGTGGGTTTGATCTTCTGACCAAATAATCTTCTCTAGCTGGACAGTATTGTTGACAGTGGGTTGAACAATGGAATTACCTATCTTACAATATAATTCAACAGGCATGTGGTCTGACTCAATTCTGTCTCCTATGACCATCCGTTCAAAACTGCCACAAAGGTCGAAGCTCGTAAGGAAATAATCAATAACGCTATGACCCTGTTCAGAGAGATATGTGAAATTACCAGAACCCTCGAGCTCTGGACACCCATTTAATATTTTCAAATTATAACAGGCGCACATATCAAGTAACTTCTTGCCAAAATCATTTGTCGCTACGTCACATGATATTCTGTTGTCTATGAATGTAGTAGACCTATCAAAAACAGAGTAAAAACTTTGAGTAAATGGACTATTGATGATTTGTACATTACCTGTTCGTCCATTAAAGTCGCCATTACAAAGCAAGTACAGATTAGCATCCGCTGCCAATAGATCACCTATAATCCTTTCAACTTCCAGTGTATGACAACTGGATTCCGCAGTGCCATAAAACGGGCTACCATAGGGTGGGACATACACAGATACGTACAGTATGTCAGATACACTGCCCAAAAGTTTACCGCATATTCTGACTGCAACTAAATTATCACATTCACATTGTATTACTTTAATATATTTTGTCAGGTTCTTTTTTATCATTACAACTACGCCACCTGACCAACGGCCGTGATGAGATAATTTCAAAGCGGGAGAAACAAATTTAACAAAATTTGGAAAAACATCAGATATATCAAAAGTTTTGTCCATGAACGTTTCTGTTAGTGTAACAAAATCAAAATTATTTAAGTAATTCATCAAGTCCCAGTCTCTGAGTTTGTTTGCAAGTCCCGCTATGTTGAATAGCAGGAAAGACAGTCGCTGGGGCCGGCCTTCATCCTAGGTGTCAGCATCAATGAAGGGTTCTTCACCACTATCCTCCACTGCAACGTCCGCTTCACCATCAGGAGGGTTTGGCGTGGGTGAGCCTGGACACACGACATCTGCCTGGGTCTGTTGTACCGCTCGTTGGGTCTGCAGCATGGAGTCTATCCGCTGCTGAGCTACGGGTGTTCCACGGCCACGACCTCTTCCGGAATATCTCGGTCGTTCAGCCGACGGAGTTAAAGGCTCTTGGCTTCCATGCACGCTGTTTGTTGCCTGGGCAGTGCCGGTCACTGGTGGATGGTATAGCTCGTGCCCGTAAATTATACACAATATTTTCTTTCTGTACCGAGTCACCACTGGTTTTCTGAACTGGTTGCTGTGGTACAGTGTCTGTGTCTCCAGTGGTGTCTGTGTGCTGGGGCGGATCTTTAGGAGAGAGAGAGAGAGAGAGAGAGAGAGAGAGAGAGAGAGAGAGAGAGAGAGAGAGAGATGCATAAATGTCTGTGACTGGGTAAGCATAATGTGGTTATCTAAGTGCATATAAATGTCCCTCTAAACATCCCTACAACGTACCTGCAAAATAATCTTAAAGTAAATTCTGTCTCTGCCTCTTGTCTGTCTGTCTGTCTGTCTGTCTGTCTGTCTGTCTGTCTCTGTCTGTCTTCTTCTGTCTCTCTCTCTCCTCTCCTCTCTCTCTCTCTCTCTCTCTCTCTCTCTCTCGTAAACGCCTTATCCCGCGTTCCATGCTCTGTATCCCCCCCCCCTCCCCCGCGCCCTCCTTTGAACGGAAAACAACAACGACGAACCGTACACTGTAGTTATCCGTTGTACAGCTTTTTTTTCTCTCTCTGAAGTTTTATACGGGAAATATTGAGAAAAAAATGAACATCAGTATTGCTAGTGTACACAAAGCTGTGAATACAGTTCTACAGAGTTCCCAAGTGTTGCTGAGAGTGATGGCGGAGGGCTAAAATCCACAGACATGTTTTAAAGTCGATGGGCTAAACTGAATCGATCATCATTGCAGAACTCTTCTTGGTATCGCGTAGGTTCAGAGGTGGGCACGTTGTTGCTTGTCATGTTGAGTTGGTCGGCTGGTACGTTGCTTGAATGGATGGATGGATGGATGGATGGACGGACGGACGGATAGATGGGTCGACAACCGACTGATCGACTGACTGGCCGATTGACTGTTTCATTTATTCATTCATTTACTAATTTCCATTCTTTCTGTCTGTCTGTCTGTCTGTCTGTCTGTCTGTCTTTCTTTCTTTCTTTCTTTCTTTCTTTCCTTCCTCCGTCCTTCCTTCCTTCCTTCTTTCTTTCTTTCTTTCTTTTTCTGTTTCTTTCTTTCTTTCTTTACTTCTTTCTTTCTTTTTCTCTTTCTTTCTTTCTTTTATTCATTCATTTATTCATGGTCTAACAGGCGAGGTGAAGAGACAGGCCCACAGGAAGGATCCGAACCATCATGTATCCCGTGGGGCGAGCGGTCAAGACCTCGCCCGCTTCCAACGGGAGAGGACCTCGACCCGACAATGTCTGTGTTCGACCCAAAGAAGGCAGTGTGAAGGTAAGCGACCCAAAGAAGGCAGTGTGGAGGTAAGCGACCCAAAGAAGGCAGTGTGAAGGTAAGCGACCCAAAGAAGGCAGTGTGAAGGTAAGTGACCCAGAGAAGGCAGTGTGAAGGTAAGCGATCCAGAGAAGGCAGTGTGAAGGTAAGCGACCCAAAGAAGGCAGCGTGGAGGTAAGCGACCCAAAGAAGGCAGTGTGAAGGTAAGCGACCCGAAGAAGGCAGCGTGGAGGTAAGCGACCCAAAGAAGGCAGTGTGAAGGTAAGCGACCCGAAGAAGGCAGCGTGGAGGTAAGCGACCCAAAGAAGGCAGTGTGAAGGTAAGCGACCCGAAGAAGGCAGCGTGGAGGTAAGCGACCCAAAGAAGGCAGTGTGAAGGTAAGCGACCCGAAGAAGGCAGCGTGGAGGTAAGCGACCCAAAGAAGGCAGTGTGAAGGTAAGCGACCCGAAGAAGGCAGTGTGGAGGTAAGCGACCCAAAGAAGGCAGTGTGAAGGTAGGCGACCCAAAGAAGGCAGTGTGAAGGTAAGCGACCCAAAGAAGGCAGCGTGGAGGTAAGTGACCCAAAGAAGGCAGCGTGAAGGTAAGTGACCCAAAGAAGGCAGCGTGGAGGTAAGCGACCCAAAGAAGGCAGCGTGGAGGTAAGTGACCCAAAGAAGGCAGTGTGAAGGTAAGTGACCCAAAGAAGGCAGCGTGGAGGTAAGCGACCCAAAGAAGGCAGCGTGAAGGTAAGTGACCCAAAGAAGGCAGCGTGGAGGTAAGCAAGCCAAAGAAGGCAGAGTGAAGGTAGGCGACCCAAAGAAGGCAGTGTGAAGGTAAGTGACCCAAAGAAGGCAGAGTGAAGGTAAGTGACCCAGAGAAGGCAGCGTGAAGGTAAGCGACCCAAAGAAGGCAGTGTGAAGGTAAGTGACCCAAAGAAGGCAGTGTGAAGGTAAGCGACCCAAAGAAGGCAGTGTGAAGGTAAGTGACCCAAAGAAGGCAGTATGAAGGTAAGTGACCCAAAGAAGGCAGTGTGAAGGTAAGTGACCCAAAGAAGGCAGTGTGAAGGTAAGCGAGCCAAAGAAGGCAGTGTGAAGGTAAGCGAGCCAAAGAAGGCAGTGTGAAGGTAAGTGACCCAAAGAAGACAGTGTGAAGGTAAGTAACCCTGTCCGTCAGACTCAAAGAAGCAGTATCCATACCAGACCCATGTAACTGAAACAGTTATGTCAACGTCTGTGTTTGTCTCACAGCAAATGTATAATGTTGAAGGCTGGGACAGTATGTGAGACAGAAACGTTATGGTGTTTTTCTCTCTCTCTCTCTCTCTCTCTCTCTCTCTCTCTCTCTCTCTCTCTCTCTCTCTCTCTAACTTTCGCTCTGTGTGTGTGTGTGTGTGTGTGTGTGTGTGTGTGTGTGTGTGTGTGTGATAATGTAAGTCAATAATGATGCATGTAAGGAAGTTTCTGAAGGAAGGTAAGGAACCCAAACTGAGAAGGCGATGTAAAGGGTCAATGACTCACAGAAAGCAGCAGTGACATCCACAGCCCTTTCACCCTCCACACTCCACCCCCTGACAAGCAAACAAACAAAAATGCACAGAGTGAATGTGAGTGACCCAAAGAATCAAGACAGCATAAAAGCAGATGCCCAAAGTCGGCAGCAGCACGAAGATAATTGTTGGTGAACGAAAGAAGGAAGACGGAACCTGTGTTCCTTAACTCCGGCAGTATAAGGATTATCAGCAGTGACAGTGCCAAGAATGTTGAAAACCGGTCCCAACACTGACTATATCCTGCACTGTCACTCAGCAACCAGTGCCAGAACCGGTCCCAGAGAAAACAAAACCGTGACAACATATGATACAGGTACATGAGAAAAGAAAAAGATACACCCAAAGGTGCGGGTAGGTCCCAGAGAAGTACTGTCCTCAACCACCGAACAAACCAGCTGGGAGCAATTCCTGCACCACCCTAGGAAGCCTGCGCTGTGTTCACATAGGGTGCAGGCACACACACAGGGCATTTCATTAACACGTGAAGGGACATCATTGCTCCCTGGCAGATACCAAATGGCCACCGACACTGACACGACAGAACTTCAACGGGAGCGTTCCCATGGGTGTACCAGCCCATCTTCAATGGTTGCAGAGCCCATCGGGAAAAAAACGCCACCGTCAAGCAATTGCCGTGTGCATCCCGTAGCCTCGCTCATCGCTGTTCCGCTAACAGGTGATAACATATGATACAAGTACATTGAAACCAAGGGGCTCGGGGAAACACTTTTAACGGAACACTCGAACTTTGCACATTATCTGTAACCGTCAGAGTCTGATTTTGTTCGTTGGTTGAAGAGGAAAATATTGATTGTTGTCGGTTCTCACCCCCATGGTAGCAGGCTCAAATATAAAACCACGAAAGATTTCATGACGGCTGACTGCAGCGCCGTCTGTGTGACAGAATGAAGAATGGGCGTCTTCGGTCCGGAGTCGGAACCACAGGAGTGAGACCTAGAGACTTAATGTGACGCAACGTGCTGATTAAAGCAGCCACTACACACCAAATCGATGTATCTGAAATTTGATTTGACGACTATTATGCACAACTCTAGAGGAAAATTAATGTATAGATTTTTCCCCCATTTCTGACGCAACCACTGTTCTTACGTAGCTGCAGGCCCCAGCAACACAAACAGGTCCTTGGACCGGCAGCTTGAAAAGAAAAATCGGTATCCGACATTTGCACATGGTATTTTATTACCGGCATCTATGCGTTCGTGCGATCATTGTCTCAGTCACCTGATAATGATCAGTCAACTGAGAAAAGTCCCAGGAAGTGTCTAAGGAGGCCTGGGCTGCTTGAAGGTAGACAACTCAAACAAGATATTGCCGAAACGTAAGTGACTCAAAGAAGGATGCAGTGAGCTGAAGAGGCCAATTTGAAGGTAAGTAACTTCAAGAAGGTAGCGTAAAGGCCAGTGTGAAGGGAAGTAACTTCAAGAAGGTAGCGTAAAGGCGAGTGTGAAGGGAAGTAACTTCAAGAAGGTAGCGTGAAGGCCAGTGTGAAGGGAAGTAACTTCAAGAAGGAAGCGTAAAGGCCAGTGTGAAGGGAAGTAACTTCAAGAAGGAAGCGTGAAGGCCAGTGTGAAGGGAAGTAACTTCAAGAAGGTAGCGTGAAGGTAATTGGTGCAGTGGTGCAGAGGCCTTGAAGGTCTTTTGAAATTATGCCCCCCCTCCCCCCCCCCCCCCCCCCTTCCTCCTCCATCCTCTCGTTTCCCCCACATTCCCGAACGAAAAAAGGTGGCAGCGTGATGAATGCCATTAAAGATGAATGTATTACCCAAACCTGTGTGTGTGTGTGTGTGTGTGTGTGTGTGTGTGTGTGTGTGTGTGTGTGTGTGTGTGTGAAGATAAAGAGAAGATAAAATTCTTTGTTTACGAAGATAACAGATAAGCACTGATGCGATTTTTTCCCATCCAGTCCTCGCCCTGAGTAGGGACTACAGTATGCAGTGAAATGAAATAACGTATGAACTGAAGAATTTGGTCATGCAATGATAATGGAGTATCAAATGAAGAGAAAAGAGAGAGAAAAAAAATATAGGGGGAAGAAGAGGAGTGGGGGGAGGGGGGGGGCACATAGAAAGGGACTGTAATGGATAACAGTTATTATGTATAAAACAGACAATAAAAGGAAAATGAAAAAGTGTACACAAAATTTGGAGCACACAGAGAGAGGGAAAAGGAAAGAGAAAGAGAGAGAAAAGGGGTGGTGAGGTGGGTGCAGGAGAGAGGGGGAAGTAAGGGAGGGGAAGAACATGAGAAATGGAAGAAGCAGCAAAGCATACAGTTGTAATCATTCTTAATACGGTATGAAAATACACAAGAAGTGCAGGTAGGAGCGTGACGTGCGATTACGGAGAGAGAGAGAGAGAGAGAGAGAGAGAGAGAGAGAGAGAGAGAGAGAGAGAGAAGAGAATAATGGGAGAGGAGAACATGAGAAATGGGAATAAGTAACAAAGTACAAAATGTGATCATTTTTGATACGGCATGAAAATACTTAGATGGTACAATGTAACATATGACGCGCAATTGAAAATGAGAGAGAGAGAGAGAAAAGAGAGAGAGAGAGAGAGAGAGAGAGAGATTGCTTCTACACGAGTACAAACACGCGTGGTCGCTCGCGCGTACAGTTTTCCGTCGGCGCACATATTTTAATTCAATTTTTCGATAAATGAAGTCATTTAAGCATACGCAACCAACAGACGGTAGTCCATCGTCGTTGTCCTTGACATTGTGCTTTCGGCTCGACCTCTCTCAACAAAAAGGGGAGAAAATCATTGAAAGACTTCCGATTTCTGTGCTAAGCGTGCATTTCGGGCTGTCAACAAAGTGCAAGTGCTCGACGTTTCTGTTTGTTACTGTGAGAACGAGTTGGCTGAGTTCGTCATGTTAATTCGAGTTTCTATTCCTGGTCACAGAAAAGTCAAAGAAGACGATGACGTTTACACTGTAAGTAACCTTGCAAATTAATTATCTGAAAATTGAAATAGTTGAGTCCGTTGACTCCGCCCCTTCACACGGTCACAGACGAACTGTTGAGTCACATTGTGACTTTCGGCAACTTGGCAAGACGACAGGCTGGCGTGCAACGGAGGATTTGACGCCATGAGCAAGTGTATAGGCTAACCTTATCACATTTTTATGACATGCAGACAGACAAAGCTGGTTGATATTTCGCAAAGCCGTGCGTTTGAAGGAGTGGGGAAGGGTTTGGGGAGAAGGATGGGGTTGGCCCTCAGAATGAACATTGTTCTGAAACCACTCCCGAAAAAATACCTTCCGAGTACGAATGAGACCATTAACCGAGGTTCTTTGGGCGAATGCACTCACATTATTTTTAGCTCGAGTGAAACCCCATCATCACCTTCATTAGAGCACGCCCCATAGTCGTGCTCCCAAGAGATCAAAGCTGCCACATATACCACCATGGTCAGACCTACACTGGAATACAGCTCCACCGTATGGGATCCAAATTTACAGCAAGACACCCAACTCCTGGAGAAGGTTCAGAGGAGAGCAGCAAGATACGCCTGTAACAATTTCCACGACAGGACATCAGGCGCAGTTACACGGCTGCTTAAACACCTCAAGTGGGACAGCCTCGAAGAGTGTCGGCACCGTAATAGGCTTTCAGTGCTCTGCCATATCCACAACGGGCTGGTAGACCTCAACCCCACCACATTCTACCGCCCTTCAGACAAAACGGACTAGGGGCACACAGAAGATCCACCAGGAGCGGGTAACCCATACAGTTCTGTACCACTCCTTTTTTCCCTGCACCATCAGGGAGTGGAACCAGTTACCAACCACCACCACATCAGCACATACACTGGAGGCGTTCAGGAGCCGCCTGAGCTGCAGTCCCCACTACCTGCAGCCACCCCCAGTCTCTCCTTGAACCCTCCCATCAACCCATGTATATAGTTTTAAATCAGTTCATCAAGCCAACTAAGCCTGAGACAAAGCAAAGCGACAACGACACATCGCAGAGCCTCTATGCCTAACGGCCCGGCTCTATTTCGGAAGAAGAAGAAGAGACCGATGGTATGGATGACACTTGCTCATGTTGCACATGCATCCAGTGCACTAAATTGTGACTGATAATGGTCTTCATAAAGACTTCCAGAACGTTTGGCAGGAAACTATCATCCAATTGGAAGAGAAAGGAGTAAGGCATATGTGTAAAGAACTGAAGAAATAATTGTCGATATAACACAGGGTTCCATTGAATCAACCTTAATCACCAAATTTCACTAGGTTTAGGTGTTGTGTGTAGTATAAGTGCACCATGAAAAAGAAAAATCATCCTCATATTCCTCTTTTTTTTTTGTCACTGTATCCTGGTTTATCAAAATCATCGGCTTAACAAGAGCAGGTTGGATTTCTTGTCCACAGTGCAGTTTGATATATTTTGATGCAGTTAGTGGGTCATTTTTCTCTGATTATGAATTTGAAATCTGTCATTAGTATTGTGAAAACAATGCATAATTGCAATTTGAGTGTGAGTGCCATTTTGCTCAGCTTCCTCCATGAACTGTTTTCAAGGACTAGGCATTGCATGGTGGAGGAGTGAATATCTCGTGACTACTAGTGGAAGAAGGTGACTCTTTTCCCTGAGTACTGCAAACACCAGTGTGCATGCTGATCTCGCTGGCCCAACTCACCTTGCTAGGGCAGTTTCAACATTTCTAAGACTATGCATTTCACTGTTTTCAGTACTTGACAGTAAATGAGCATGGAATTAAAATCTATTTTCTTTGTGCAATCAACAGAAGATGAAAGTACAATTGACTGGACATGAAAGTTCAGTTTAAGTCTGACTTGTTACTGTCTAAATATTATAGTATAGATGCATGTTTTGTTTTGAATGCATCCTGAACTTTGAATTTGATTGTTCTTATCTCAAGTTCATTGATGTGTATTTCACTATTTGTGTACAGGTGTTTACAGTGGATGTGTGGGTGTCTGGGCGACATCACATGGTGGAAAGGCGTTACTCAGAATTTGAGGACCTACACAAGCAGGTATCATTTGTATTGTGACACACACTTATGATGATAGTAATATGATATGAAGATTAATTGAATGCTCTTTCTCCAGTTAGTGAAAAGCACTCTACAAATAGCATGAAAAGTAAACAGAAAAAGGAGTCGGATGATCAAAAACTGGAACTTCACCCCTCACCAGAAGACAACCGCTGTTCACAAGACTTCACATCACATATGCACATTGGTGTGACACGTGTACACACACACACACACACACACACACACACACACACACACACACACACACACACTCACAAAATCTCTCTTACCTTCAACCCATAATTCTCCTCTCTCCCCACACATAGACATATGTATGCACAAGATGCATTTACATCTTTGATGCAAGATGGTGAGGAAATTGTGAGTGAACTTAACAGTTCTAGTTCAGTTCTGTCTAAGCAGATGGGTCTTCAGAAAGATTTATAAAAAGTTGTGGAGGTGAGGAGCGTCTAACAGTGAATGGAATCACACTGGGGTGTGCATACTTTCCTGTATGATTAATTTTTATCTGCTAACAGCTGCAGTATGCTTTGTGACTAGTTCTAGTTTAAGCTATGGATAATGAAACTAGATGAGTAGACCTGAGCTTTGCAAGCATGCATTAAATGTATGACAGACTTAACAAGTGCAGAACTTTTCAATTGAGACTTGCAGTTTAACTTGATATGAAATTTGATTTGAATGCGTTGGACAAATACATATGTTGCGAATCAGTTAAATGGTGTCCACTAGACCATCTTAAGTGCTTTCATTGTAGTTATTAATTTGTTTATCTATCTTATCTAACTGCATATCCAGTTACTGTGGTCTCTTAGCATAAGAGATGTGGTGTAGCATGTATATGGTGGACTAGCCTGCAAGCAGTAACATCTTGAGAAAACAAACTGGTTGATTAGAGCTTAGCAAGGAGCAACACTTCTTGTCAACATAGACTTGTAAAACAGCTTTACTTTGTGCATACTTATTAGCAAGATGAGGGCTCACACCTTGAAGCCAGTAACATTTGGCACTTCTGTCAGATTGCACACAATAAATGACAATCAAAGGTACAGTGACAATATTAGGAAAGTTTCTTCACAGTCGATAAACAGCAAGTTTGCAGTACTGTCGTGAATAATAGATGTTCACAATGAAAAGTGTTATACCCATCTGCCAGTCATGGCCATAAAGAAGAAAACAGTTTTGTGCTGATTACAGACTGGTCACTGTGTGTACTGCCCATTTGTATCATTTAAAAAGTGAAGAAGCTCCATGGTGTGTTTCTTGTGATGTACCATTCAACATGCTTTAGAGAGTGTTGGGATATGCACGATGTCAGACATGAACGCTTCACGGCAGACTCCAGGAAAACCTTGAGCAGAGATGTTTAGCCAAATGTAGATTTTTGAGTTCCTGAAAGAGAGAAATATTTTTCAACTGAGATTTTGTGAAGAATATTAAGGCAAGTTTACGTGTTTTTATTTTTAGTTTTATATATATATTCGTTTATTTTGTTGTTGCTGTTGTTGCTAAAATGATTTTGAATATATATGGCCTGTCTTCGTTGGCTGGGTTATAAACAACAAGAACTGAATTGCATTGGTTGTGTTAGTAGTCTCATGTTGATAGATGGTATGCCCCTGCTGCCAACAGAGAGATTCCACACCCTGTTCCCTGGCAAATTCCACCACAGGAGAAAACTAAAACTCAGTGGCCCCAAGGCACTCCAGAAAAAGGGAAGAGATAATGCATTGAAATGAACAGACGAGAAGCAAAGAAAAATCAGTGCAAAAGGAAATCTTTCATGTTTGACTGTCCTATGAATTGGAAACAGTTGAATTCTTTATCAGATTTTTAGACTACTGTGTATGGATACTATCTAAAAACTGATCCATGAAAATATTTGTCAAAGTAAAATTTTGTTCCCTTATCAAAAGTAAGTAAGAACTAGGAGAATTGCTTAATTCACAGTATTGCCAGATTGGCACAGGAAGCAAGGCTTTTGCCAATTTGATTGGCACAGGAAGCAAAGCTTTTTGCCAGTGTGATGTAATGACTACCTAGTCCATGAAATGGGCAACAGTTTGCTAAACATATATGAGAACTTTGAAAAGTTACCTCTTACATGGAATCGGCAGCAAATTTTTCAAAATCAGCGTCTGATAATTAGAATCAGCAGTTTTGCCTGGTACACAGAATCAGCTATAATAGTGCAACACATACATATACATTCTGGCATACATAGGCAAAAATTATTGTTTTATGAATCATGTGCTATGTATGGTGGAGATATTCAGATAATGTATTTACTACAAGAGAGAAAGACAGAGAGAGAGAGAACTTTACATTCATATCTTTCTTCACTTCTGGAACCTTTACTAGCAAAACTGGTCCCTCATGCAGTAGAAATTCCTGCTCTGGTCTGGACAGTGACACCAAAGATCACATTAAACATTTGATGTAATCACTTGCACTAAATTGAGAATTTGGATAAGTAGTGTGTGTGTGCGTATAGGACAAAAGGTTGCGCGTGTGTGGTGTGTCTGTGTGTGTGTGTGTGTGTGTGCGCGCGCGTGCATATATGCATGCATGCATGTGTGTGTGTTCAAATTAAGACACTTCTAGACTTAACATTCTTTCTAGATATTACTCACACAAAGACACTCCAAATCAAGCAAACATGGCTCATACCTCGCATATATGTAGAACTATTCTGATTTAGCTAAATTGTTGATTTAATGTACCCAACAGCCAATTTCGCGGAATTCGCAGTCAATTATTTAAAACAGGCAGCTTTTCAAAGTTCTTAAACACATTCAGTGAATCATTGCACGTTTTGTGGAACAGGCAATAATAAGCCCATTACATCAAATCAGCAAAAAGCTTTGCCTATTTCACAATTTCTGCAGTTCCACAATTTCTGTGCGACACCATATTTGTACATCTTCAGTGTGAAAAGCCATTGTTGCTGATAAACAAAAACTAGAAGTGGCTGAAACACAGATTCCCCAGTTTGTGGCACTTTTCAGTCAGGGGGCTAAGAGTTGAACAGTGTTTCCCAGCTCATCATCATCCAGATTTGGTCAAAATTCATTTGTCAAAAGTGGTCAAATTCCAGGAAGAGGCAACTGCTCACATTCACATTGTTAACCAGTGAAACAAGAAAGTTATATTCCATGTCAAAGAATATTGTGTGTCAGACTATTTCTTTAAGTTTACCACTGACTCCTGTGATTGGTGAATTGGGAGAAAAATCCTGTAGATAGGTAACAGGGGAGACAAGTGACGTGTCATCTTAATTCACTGAAAGCAGGTCGCACACAAATTTCTGATGATAAAAGCAACAGTGATTTATGGATAAAATATATGTTCATGGATGTCCCAAAGTTGTAGTACATGTTTACTTTCAGATCAAGAAAATGATGAAGACTCCCGAGTTTCCACCCAAAAAGGTGCTGAAGTGGAACAACAAAGTGTTGGAGCATCGACGCCTTGGTCTGGAATCCTATCTACAGGTGCGTTTCCATTTCATTTCTGGCTGTGCTATGATAAGTATGCCAAGCCTGTTGATAGTGTTTTCAGAAATCAGTTGTGGTTGCCCCCCCCCCCCCCCCCCCCACCCCCTCCTTCCCCCTTCCCCCTTCCCCATACATGTGTATATTTATATACACATGACCTTTGAAATGTGTTTATCAAATGTTTAAGTATACTTTTAAATATGTATATTGGAAGAATGCAGAGCTTATGTGTCATTTTGACATATAATCCTTTCATTTAGGAATGTTCTATTACTTTTAGAATTTTTTTTTCAACAAGTTAAAAATTGAGTGTTTTGGAACTCTACATTCGAAATTTTTTTTTTTTTTTTATGAATCAGCTGTTTAGAAGGTCTCCAGTACTTTCTAAATATTTCTGGCAATACAAAGTTTGGGAATCTATGAGAAAACAAACTGGGCTCATGAAACATGGGTTACAAAAAAAAACCGCACACACAAAAAGCCCCCACTTTCTTGGTTGTTGACCATTTCGTAAACTTTTTATCTGTGATGAAAGCACACATACACACATGCGCGCACTGGCACAAAGAGAATTTGTCCCATCATAAAGATGTTACAGAGTGTGGGCTAATTTATATATGCTGCACAACATCATCTAAACCACAAGACAACAGTACACAGGATTTACAACTGGATGGCTAAAGGAATCAATGACTGAATTGAAAAGATTTTAGTAGGAACAAGACATAGATGCCTGACCTGCACAGTAACTCCACAGATGGGTAAGGCCTGGGATACGTAACTTACAGATACTGTGCTGCTTCTACAGTTATGTCTCTGTGTGTCTGTCTGTGCGTGTTTGCTTGTGTGCGACCGTATGAGTGTGCGTGTGATTGCAGACTACCTCTTATGAAAATTTTAGATCAGTTGCATATTTTAAGATATTTAGATACAAGTATATTAGAATGAAAAGACGATGGTGTTTCTAGTGGTTTGTAAAAGCTTCCTGTATGTTAGGAAAAAAAACCAAAACAGTAATATGATGCTCCTAAGTGCCCCAGTGGTACGCAAATCATTTTGAGAAAAAGTATGTTAAGGCTGTGGTACTGTCATATAATATGTAAGGGAGTGTGTGAAGAATTATTACATTATTATATATCTAATTTGATTTATGCAAAAACAGTTCAAGGTATTGAATTTGGTTGCAAAATGAGCTGATGCAGAAAACTCATTTTAGTCCCGAACTGACCGCCATCATTGTTTTCTGCCTTCGGTGTAATTTTCCCTGGCCTTACTTTTCAACCATTTTGTGGGAGGTGGTCACATGTAAGAGTGTGCAGCTGTGCATTTGAGTGCATGTACAGGTGTTTGTGTGTGTGCATGTATATCTAAATGGCTGTTCAGAGGATGGTGTAAGTAATAGCTGATTTTTGAAATAAGAAAATGGAAAACTGTATAAAGGAAAATAATTCTAAAAAGTTGTATGAGTTAAAGAAATAATGAAGCTGGATTACAACAGAAATGAATGAATTACTGTTAATAATGATCATTACCATCATGATCATCTTACCATCATATCATCATCATCACCATCATATGTACACAAATACATATTCTCCTACTGCTGTACGAGATTCCCTCAGTGTTGACACTACTTTTCAGCCAGTCAGAAAAGGAACAGACAAGCTGTTGTCCTCCCCATCATCGACTCCCCAACAGCATATGTCACACCTCTCCAGAGCGATCATGCATCAACCCTCCCTGTCATCCCCCCTCACCCTATGCACACTCAGTGGCACATGCACGACACCTCATACTAACCTTCACCACCAGATGCGCAGCAGTGTCATCTCCCATCCCACCTTTATCATTCCTCTTCCGTCAGATAAGCAGAGAACTGTGAAACTGAAAACGCTCATGTACCCACATGATACTGTTACAATCACACCCTACGCTCTCCCCCTCCCCTCGTCCTACATTCTCCCCATCCCATTTTTGTTTCCTCCTAACTCTGCTCCACACTCCTACCCTCACCCCCACTCCTAATTTTTATCCCAGCCTAATGAAGACAAAACTAGACTGAAACAACATGGCAGATACCTGTGCGTGCGTGCGTGCGCGCGTGCGCGCGCCGCACACACACACACACACCACCCCACCACACACACCACACACACACACACTCTGGTCAGAGGTGAAACATGGTTGTTTCAGGGTGTGGTGACGTATGAAGCAGTACCCAAAGCAGTACTGGAGTTTTTGGAAATCACCATGGAGGAAGAAGGCATGGAGTAGGTTTGACATTTGCTCATTTGGGTTCTTGTTTGTCTTTTCTCTTTCATAAGTCTTGTGCTAGTGTGTACATGTGTGTGTGTGTGTGTGTGTACATGAATGCACGTGTCAACAAGTGTGCCTGATTATGTCGGTGTACAAGCATGCTTGTTGATTTGTGTTAAACACAATGTGTTGGATATCTTTGTGAGATTGTGTGTGTGTGTGCTTGCGTGCATGTGTGTGTGTATGTTGTGTGTGTGTGTGTGTGTGTGTATAATTTTGAGATCTCTGCATGCAAGATCAATAAAACGGGAAAAGAAACAATACTTAAAGGAAAGATTTGAACCCCAGCTTTTGACCAGGCTTTGTGTCATTAATGGATGCAATTGTTTGAAAAAGAAGAGGAAAAAAAAACTTGTCAGGTGAATGTAAATACTGTGATTGTCTTAACCCTTGTTGGCTTTCTGGCTTTCACACACCTTCTGTCCCAACTCTTGGCATACTTCTTGAAACTTGATTTGTTCAGCATGGTGATTGGTTGATATGTAGTGTAAATTCGTCTTGTCTCTTGAGATTCATATTAAGGGGCTCAGTCATATGAATTTACAAGTGCTGTCTAACTGCCGAGTTCAGTTATAAAGTTAGAAGTACTGTCAAACGGCAGAGTTTGGTTTTAAGTTTACCAGGGATGATAAACTGCAGAGTTAGGTATGAATGTACAAGTACTGTCAAGTGGCAATGATTGCTTATGAATTTACATTTACCACGGATGATAAACTGTAGAGTTCAGGTATGAATGTACCATTACTGTCCAGTGGCAATGACTGGTTATGAATTATTTCCATGTTCTGTCAAACAGGAGAGTTTGGTTATATATTTACCAGGACTGATAAACTGCAGAGTTCAGGTGTAAATGTACAAGCACTGTCATGTGGCAACGATTGGTTTTGAATTTACAGGTTCTGTCAGAATACAGAGTTATAACTTTATAAATTCTGTCAAAAGAGCAGTTTGGTAACAAATGTACAAGTTCTGTGAAACCCCAGGGTTCAGTCATAAATTTACATATGCTGTCAAACAGCTTAGTTTGGTTGTGAACTAATAAGTAGTGTCCAACTGCACAGTTCATTTATAAAGTTGCAAGTACTGTCAAATGTGATGGCCTCCCGCAAAATGATAGATAAGTCGCGCAGGGCTGATTTGCCGTTGCGGGCAACAAAGAGTGGTGGGGGTCATTTTGGGGTAAAATGAGATTTTTGCACCAACACATAGGAAAACCATTGAAGCATTTTATGTTTCACTGATTTTACCTAAATTAAGCAAGAAATGTGATTAAATGAATTTTTTTGACTCCATGTCATTGATTTTAAGCAGCACCGATCGCGAAAAGTTACTCATTTTCAACAGATAATCGAGTGCACATCCCTTGCAGAGCCCCTGGCATGTCGCACATCGTTCGAAAGCTCAGTGTCTCTATTTTCAGAATCTGTACACAATTTTCTAAAATAAACCAATCAGAGGGCCTTTAGGAGGTATTCAAAGTCGTACACAAAAGAAAGCCCTCCAACCAATCAGCAATCAAATACTGAAATGGCCTTAGTAACTCAGCTGTTAACAGAAGAGACGCTGCCTTTCATTGGCCACAGCTCAGTGGAATCTACTGTGTTTTTGCCTTTGTGGTCGCTTCACTTGAAAAATCATCATCATGGATCGACGTATTGCAACGCTGTTAAATTCATCAAAATCAGGAAATATTTTCGATTATGAAGGCCAGGGAATTAGTGGCCTGATAAACAAATATTTCGCCATCAGCAACAGCAATGAAAAGGAATCTTTTGATTTCGATTCCAACGAAGAAACTGACAGCGAAGCTGATGAAGGGATTTCCCCATCGATTTCGACCAGCATGTGTCAGTCAAGATGAAAAAGAAAATGAGGAGCCAGTTGTACGAATCGAAGAAGGTGCAGATCTGTCGGGTATGAACTGCGATGGGCAGCCTCTACGAGATCTACAAATGGCAGAACAGTTTTCCTGTAACTGCATGCAGGTCAGTAGCATTCCACCTGCTGATGACCAACATAATAGATCTGTGTGTGCGTGCATATTTTGTGGAGAGGAGAGGGAGCACTGAATTTGAACGTCGGGATTGTGTGTGTGTGTGTTGTGTGTGTGTGTGTGTGTGCCTGTGTGTGTGTGCGCCTGTGTGTGTGCGTTTGTGCATGTGTGTGCGTGCGTGCGTCTCTGTGTGTGTGTGTGTGTGTGAGGACAAGAGAGATTTGGTGTGCCCCCACCTCGGCAACTGAAAAGGAAGAAGAAAGAATAATGCACAAGCATTTGTTTCTGATAAGTTATGCTGTGTTAATTATGAATATATGCAGTTTTTATCATAGGATCTCATGAATTGCGAGTCAGGTATGTGTTAATGCACAATGCAAGAGAGCTGCCTTTTCTCCCTCCAAGAACCCACTTTTTTGTTCTTTAAAAAGTTGGGCAAAGTGAAAACTAGAAAATACACATTAATTCAATCAGTTGTGATTAGTGTATCTGTGCTAAGACAACATTAGAAACAAAAGTATTTATCAAATAAAAGAAATAAGATTTTTCATTTTTTAGCACCCTAAACAGCCATTAAATACACCAATGCATATCTGACTGGGAATAAATTTCAATTATTAAAGCGTTGGCAATGATCATTTTGATGGTTTCTCACATTTTCGTAAGTTTATAGCAAAATTAAACCTTGGTTGTTAAGGAAAAGTGGTTGGAGAAATTAGTAAAGCCATTTTGCTTAAAATGGCTACCGTGTTCATGGGACACTTCGAAGGGTCATAACTTTTTCATTTTTTAACATAGAGAAATTCTTTATATATCATTGGAAAGGTCTTTTCCTCCTCTTTCTGTTGATATACATATCTCAGTAAGTTCAAAATTCAACTTATCTATCATTTTGTGGGAGTTGGTCACAAATGGCAGCATGTTTATAAATGTACGAGTACAGTCAGACTGCGGAGGTCAGTTGTGCAGTTACAACTACTGTTGAATGGCAGAGTTCATTTATAGATCTACAAGCATGTCAAATGGCAGAATTTAGTTATAAATCTACAAGTACTTGAACGGCCAAGTTCAGTCATAAATTTACAAGAATTTCAATCAACATAGTTCAGTTATAGATTTGCTATACTCTTGAACGGCTAAGTTCAATCATAAATTTACAAGAATTTCAATCAGCGGAGTTCAGTTACAGATTTGCCATACTCTCAAACGGTAGAATTTTGTTGTAAATTTACGTGTTCTGTCAAATGGCATATTTCAGTTACTGGTTGAAAAAACTGTCAAATGTCAGAGGTCAGTTTCAAATGCTCCAGTATTGTTAAACAGCAAGAGTTCAGTCATAAACAAGTACCATGAAATGGCAGAGTTCAGTTATAAGTGTACAAATACCATCGAATGGCAGAGTTCAGTGAGTGGACGTGACTACACTCGGAGGTTTCTTTTTTATTGAACAGTTTGATAGCCCTACTCCTCACGTTACAGACTGTGGTATGTCTCTATTTGACGCCAAGAGCACAGACACAACCAGCTGTGTCTCCCTGATGAGTCCAATCCAGCGGACAAAAGGCCTAGGAGCAGGCAATACAGATAGATCTGCCTTCAAGAGGGATTGCGATGGTTCCATTATGCAGCTAGTGAAGGTTTTCATATTTATGATATATATTTTCCCATTTTCTTCATCTTTAAACCCCCCCCCCCCCTTTTTTTTTCTTTTTTTTCTGAATTTCAAATCTTTGCCAAGTCATTACTATAATGATGGAAGAATTGTTAACCTGCACTTGTTTTCTCCCACTACTTAATTGAATGGCAGAGTTCAGTTATAAATGTACAAGTGTCATCTAATGGCAGAGTTCAGTTATAAATTGACAAGTATTGTGAAATGGTAGTGTTCAGTTTTAAATGTACAAGTGTTGTAAAAATTTCAGAAATCAGTTTTAAATATTAAAGAGCTGTAAAACGGCAGAGTTCAGTCATAAAAGTATGGTCAAACAGCAGAGTTCAGTGAAAAGTGTACTAACAGCAGAGGTAAGTTATGACAATACTGTCAAGCAGCAGTATTTCATTTAGATTTACAAGTGCTGTCAGATGGAAGAGTTTAACTGAAGTGCTGTCATAACGACAGAGTTTGATTATGAACGTTCTTTGAGGCAGTAGACAGTGCAGACATAATTCATAAACTGCACAAAACTGCCATTACTTATAAACCTTGCAAAACCTCAACTTTACAATGTAATGCAAGGAGTAGGGCTATCAAACTGCTCAGTAGAAAAGAAACCTCCGAGTGTAGTCACATCCACTCAAGTATATGATTGATCATCACAGGACAATTTACATCAGTATTTGAACTGCCTGATCAATTTGCAGAGCCAGCACCAGATTCTTATGACAATTACCATGTTGAGTTTGAAGCGTATTTAGTGTCTGATATGTTTACTATTGTGCTTGAAGCAAATTCAGCGTCTGATCAATATTTACTCCAGTTATGTTACCGTCGGTGTATTCGCTATGTGCTCATGTGAAGTTGGCTGGCGTATAAATCGATGCCCTGGTAAAGGAATCCCAAAACTTGTGAAGGAAGCATAGAGAAAGGACTTTCTAGTTTTTATCATTACCGAGACTACTTTGGCATGAAGATGTTTGACATTTGCGGTGACAGAGGCAAATTGTACTTTGTCTGGCCGCCTGTGCTTATTGTAGTTAGACACCAAGTGACTTAATGCAGAGAGATGAGAATGTTATTTGATATTTTATCCATTTTGTACATAGCAGTCTTTATTTGCATTAAATTGTCAGGCATGTGTATGTATGAAGAGGATAGTGAAAGAGATGGAGAGAAAGAGAGAGGAAGACTGAAAAAAAAACAAAAAACGTTTGCTTTCTTTCCCCAGGGTGCAGAGGATAGAAACGAGGAGTAGACACTTGGGAAGAAGTTTTACAAAAATGATTGTTTTCTTTGTGTAGGTTTGAGAATGTGTCCACTTCTTACGTGCCCATGCATCAAGCAGTCGTCAGTTTCATGGAAGATGCTTATCTGCAGGATGTCAACAGAGGTTGGTCACAAATCGTTTTGTTTTATTCTGTATTTTTGTCAAGCTGTGTGTTTAATATGCATTATGTCTATGGTAAATATATTGTCAGTAAGTGTTCTACTGGTGTGTAAAGCCATGAGATGATCGTTTGAATATCAATAGTGGTAACGAGTTGATTTGACATACATTATTCAGAGGCAACCAAGTATTGGGGAAGGGATGGCTTTGTTCGTATCTGTTTTTCTAGACTGAAAGTTATTTCAAGTAAATGATAGAATTCAAGGGAAAGTGAAGAGCTGGACTGTTGTTGGTTTTTCCCCATGTTAATTAGAGAAGATCATATTACAAGATAGTCTCTGCCCACAGATGAGAAAAAAAAAACAAACCCTCATTTAACACAAGTTCGATGATTTTCAATGTTGGTAGTTTCAACCATCTGTTCTGAACATCTCCCATCAACCTAACCAACTATTTCTACTGACCAGCTGAAAATCAAATTAAAGATTTTTTTACCCGTTTTCTTGAAACTTGCCTTGTTTTCAATAAACTGTTTACCTGCAAAGAAGAGACAGAACAACAGCCGATACGAAATGCACTGTTAACTTGATTATCATTCCTCTTTGACAAGACAGTGTGGACCTGGGTTTAACATACTTGTGTGCCCAGAGCATTGGAGCAATGGTGGACTCTCCACATTGATGCAGAATGGTCAGCTTCACATGATTTTCCTGTGTTAATGATGACAACCTAAGACCTGCACACTGTCAATACCTCTGCACACATACAGAGCAGAATCCTGTTTGTCTGCCTTGTAAATCAGCCTAGAGGAGAGTTGTGAGTGTTACTGGGTAAATCTCCATCAAAATGTGCAAGGTTTTATGGTCAGTATGTTCAGGTGGTTATCATTTTTTCGAATGCAGAAACAACAACAACAAAATTCATCATGCAAAGTTTTTTACATTAACATTTTGGTAATTGTTTATACTGTTATTGTAATCTGAACAGTAATCAAAATAAATGAAAGGAGGTCATCCCAAAATTGTGTACAACAATAATAGACATGTTTGAAATGAGTAGGCGAGAGAAGCTCTGAGAAATGGAGGGAAGAGCAAGTTCGGGAGATTATTTTCAGTTCCATTTGTGGAGGTTTTTATTTTTTCTTTTAATGTTTGTTTTTATTTGGTCTTGTGTGGTGCAGGAACACTTCCAGACATCATAGCAGAAGGTGTCACCATGGGGCTTTTTGACAACGACTACACCGCCTTCCCAGCTAGAAAGATGATGAGAACACTGGGACAGACAGCAGAATGGCAGAGAATATGGAGAGACACTGGACAGACAGCAGATGGCAGAGAATGATGGAGAGACACTGGACAGACAGCAGAATGGCAGAGAATGATGGAGAGACACTGGGACAGACAGCAGAATGGCAGAGAATGATGGAGAGACACTGGAACAGACAGCAGAATGGCAGAGAATGATGGAGAGACACTGGGACAGACAGCAGAATGGCAGAGAATGATGGAGAGACACTGGGACAGACAGCAGAATGGCAGAGAATGATGGAGAGACACTGGAACAGACAGCAGAATGGCAGAGAATGATGGAGAGACACTGGGACAGACAGCAGAATGGCAGAGAATGATGGAGAGACACTGGGACAGACAGCAGAATGGCAGAGAATGATGGAGAGACACTGGGACAGACAGCGGAATGGCAGAGAATGATGGAGAGACACTGGGACAGACAGAGAAGGCAAGATGATGAAACACTGGGACAGACAGCGAATGGCAGGACAGAACAAGTTGGTGACAAGAAAGCATGCAACTGTGATACTTGGTGAAAAACAGCATTCCTGAAAGCGTGAAAGAGTGAAGTAGTTGCACATGTATGAATGGTACAGCATTTAGCGGCAGTTCAGTTGCTAATAAATGACGCTTTTTTCTGTAAAAGATGTGAAAAGTGGAGGGGGAGTCTGGTTTAAAAAGTCGAAGAGAAAGTGATAATGGAGGTTGTAGCGTGCAAGATTCGAGTAAAATGCATTTCATTTTGGAAGGTCTGTTTACAGAACGTGTTTTTTTTTTTTCTCTGCGGGTTATGAAGTCTCCTTGCTCCTAGCTTGTCAGCATCCAAACAGGCATATGCAGACTTGTTTACCCTCAGAATTTTGTGTGGAATAAAGAGAACAAAAATGAGCAACTCCAAATAAATATTAGTAATTTGGACACATAACGTGTTGATCCCCAAAAATTCAGACAAAAGTGCTCACTCTTTTTGCTGCTTATGTTATCGTTGCAGACGTATCTACCAAACAAGGATCTTTCAAAATGCAGGTAATTCATAGGTGGTATAGCCAAAAACAAAACCAAAAAAAATCTCGACTTTGCACAAATAATCATGGTTTTTGCAGCATGCCCATTGTCTTATAGTCCTAAAATCAAAGTTTTGGGTATGGAAAACAAAAAGTCATCTTCTCCATCAGTTGATCCAAGTGACACATGATAAAGATCCCACAAAATGCCTTTCAACTAGCATTCCGGCAAATGACTGCAGCTGATAGAAATCTTGGTTTGAGGTGTCCAGAATTTGTGATAACAGCATTAGAATGGCATAATATGCCTTTTGTGAGGGTCGACAGGCCTTTTGTGAGGGTAGACAGGTCTGTGCTGGTGATCCACCTCCTGATGGCATGATATGCCTTTTGTGAGGGTCGACAGGTCTGTGCTGGTGATCCACCTCCTGATGGCATGATATGCCTTTTGTGAGGGTCGACAGGTCTGTGCTGGTGATCCACCTCCTGATGGCATGATATGCCTTTTGAGTCGACAGGCTTGTAGGTCGACAGGTCTGTGCTGGTGATCCACCTCCTGATGGCACGATATGCCTTTTGTGAGGGTCGACAGGTCTTGCTGGTGATCCGCTCCTGATGGCATGATAGCCTTTGTGGGTCGACAGGCCTTTTGTGAGGGTCGACAGGTCTGTGCTGGTGATCCACCTCCTGATGGCAGATATGACTTTTGTGAGGGTCGACAGGTCTGTGCTGGTGATCCCCTCCTGATGGCATGATATGCCTTTTGTGAGTGTCGACAGGCCTTTTGTGAGGGTCGACAGGTCTGTGCTGGTGATCCACCTCCTGATGGCATGATATGACTTTTGTGAGGGTCGACAGGTCTGTGCTGGTGTGTTGGTGATCCACCTCCTGATGGCATGGTATGCCTTTTGTGAGGGTTGACAGGTCTGTGCTGGTGATCCACCTCCTGATGGCATGATATGCCTTTTGTGAGGGTGGACAGGTCTGTGCTGGTGATCCACCTCCTGAGCTGAACAACTGAAGAGAATATCTTGGTTCACAGCAAGTGATGAGGAGTGTATTGAATAGTTGTCATACCTGTTCTCAGTGCAGTTCATTTCAGCCTGTTCTCCAAGATTGTCTGCTGGCCTGGTAGTTTTGTTTTGGTTGATACATTGCATATTCAGACACAAATAACACATTTGATTGTTCTGTGTGGTGATTTACACTTAAAGTATGTCCAGTTTGTTTTCTTGTTTGTTTACATGATGATTAGTGTTTTTTTTATACTTCTGACTTGTTTACATATTTGTTCCCCCTCCCCCGTTTTATGTCTGTATGGATGGGAAACAGATAACGAAGGTTTGTGAGCAAGCTCCAGATGCAAAGAGTGCATATGGCAGCAATTGTTCCTACCAGTCAGAGGAGTTATTGCTTTTGGCGAATAGAAAACAACAGTTGAATATAATTAGATTTTCTTTTTGACATCATGCCTTTATGTACAACATTTATCTTGTTTTTATTGTTGGTGGGCAAGTTTAACTTCATATCTGCTGGTGGCCCTTAGAAACAAAACTGAAGTCTGTAGTATTGAAGGGGGGAGCTGGCGAAGGAAGGGAGGGAGGTATGGGATGCATTCTCTGCCCTGGTTGTTGGGGTTGGTAGTCTTCTGTGTCATTCAGGTCTGTATTGAAGGTTCAGCAGATTTCATACAGAAAGAAGCCAAATTTGAAAAGTGATTGCTTTATCTCTTTGTTTCGTCTCCATACTTGGCTCAGTCCTTAAAAACTTCTCTGAATGGGCCTGTTTGGGGGGGAAATCAGGGGAAGAGTTTTACAAGTTGGGATCAATATTTCATGATGTCGTTCATCTCGACAACCTTCAAGAGGAGGTGAGTGAGAACCTTCTGCTATTCTGCAAAATCTTGATTCTCTTATAAAGGGCAGTATGTTTAGAAAATATGAAATGTGCTTTCATTCCTACCTTGTGAATTCCGTTTCTGCATCAGAGATGTTGGCGCTTTTCAGGACAAGGGAAATGTTAGTGTGTAAGGAAGTGGTTGTATAGATTGGTTGAAATAAAGCGAGATGTCTAGATTGGTTGAAATGAAAGTGAGATGTCTAGATTGGTTGAAATGAAAGTGAGATGTCTAGATTGGTGGACATTAAGTGAGATGTCTAGATTGGTGGACATTAAGTGAGATGTCTAGATTGGTTGACATTAAGTGAGAAGTCTAGATTGGTTGAAATGAAGTGAGATGTCTAGATTGGTTGAAATGAAGTGAGATGTCTAGATTGGTTGACATGAAGCAAGATGTAGAGATGGGTTGACATGAAGCGAGATGTCTAGATGGGTTGACATGAAGTGAGATGTCTAGATTGGTTGACATGAAGTGAGATGTACAGACTGGTTGACATGAAGTGAGATGTACAGACTGGTTGACATGAAGTGAGATGTACAGACTGGTTGACATGAAGTGAGAGGTATAGACTGGTTGACATGAAGTGAGAGGTATAGACTGGTTGACAGAAGTGTGACTGAATGGAAGCAATTTGTTGGTCTATTATTGTACAGTGATTTACTAACTTGCTCATACAAAGTACAAGTTCACTACATGAGGCAGTGAGCATGAAAGAAGTTCAGTGACTTGACTCAAATACATGCATGTTTCCTTCATCTCTCTCGACATCCCAAAGGTGGACTTGATCTGCTGTGCATATGCTTCTCATCTGGATATGGTTGTGGTTAAAGCTATTCTAGATTTGCTGTGCACATTGCATCTCATCTGGATATGGTTGTGGTCAAAGCCATTCTGGAAGGGATTCCCCATGATCAACAGATCTGATAACATTTCTTTTTACATTCAATTGTCATGTGACAGGAGCCACAATTGTTTTGGTTTGTGAACATTCTACCCTTTTTCAGTTCTGTGACTTTGAAGAAACGATTTTGTATTCTGTTACCCTTGGACAAACCAGTAAACACTGATTGACTGACATCCAACAGGATAGCGAGTTGTGCCATTGCATACCAGCAGAAACCAAAAAAATTCAGACATTTGACTTGAAGGTGATGATTAAAAGGTATTTTTGTTATTCAAAACCTCAACTCGGTTTCTGTGCAGTATGAGAGAATTCAGAGGGCCAACATTTTCAGGAACGCTTTCATCTACCCATGAGCCAAAAAGTTGTATCCTGGGCGAGCTTTCAGCGGCTGCAGAAGAGAAAAAACAATTACGAGTACAATGTCACACATAGGAAAGGTGCCTTAAAGGTTAGCCAACAGTTATCGTGCACATTCAATGGACATCTGCTCTTCACAGCAATACAGGACCCCCTAGACCATTCTGATGAAAAAGATGCACATTTATTCATCAACATACACAAATATAAATCAGACAGGGTTCATAAATTCACTTGAAACTTTGAAGAATAGCCTTGTCTTCATATAGCTTATCATCACAAGACATGTGAACCAAAGTCACCATTTAGAAGAAAAAACAAAACCCCAGGATATGTCGAACAAAGTCACCATTTAGAAGAAAAAACAAAAGCCCCAAAGATGTGCAACAATATATTACCACAGAAGAAGATGGGGAGAAGAAAAAGCCAGCACAAGACAGTGTAAAATAGCCGTACTGAAAGACTAACAATCCATCCCATCCTTGTCAAGGACACAATTAAAATCAATGTCTAAGCTAGACTGGACAACTTTTCCCATATCTTGTGCACACAAAAACTGGCATAAACACAACAATATGGTCAACTGTTGACAAGCAAAAAAAAATGTACAAAGTGTATTTTGCACTAGCCACAAAGAACTGTGGCCATCTTTCAGGTCCCCCATCTCATGACCAGGCCTTTCTGGAAACTGGTCACGTCACTCCCCTCCCCCCTTTTTTTTTCAGTTCATGGAATTATGCACAGTAAAAGGTATACACTATATAAATCAGTTAAAGCACATCCACTCCAACACATCTGTATCCAATGGCTATTGTTACTTGGTCACAAAGATCCCACGCAGCCCCACACACACACACACTGAACACAGCTGCTTCCAGACTCCTCATACAACCAACCACATGAGATCAGATGCTGTATCCCATCACACTCCCTGCGCTCCAAATATCAACACGTACAGGGGGGAATGCTGACTTGACTGCTACTGTACATGAGGAGACATGTCAAATTATCACAACATTTACATCTGGTGGACCAATCTTCGGGAATGGGACTGAGGCTGCTACTCTTGGTCAATCAGGACCCCCAACAAGAGTAAAACAACTGATCTTATATCTTGAGGTAAAGTGGAATCGGTGTTAAATACAAATCTAAAGTGTAACCCCAGGAAAGGGCCACCTATGTATAAATGTAAATAGTGAAGGGGGGGGGGGGGAGGGGGGGGGTCACAAGACAACACAATGGCAGTACTGAAAAACTTTCAGATTTTGCGTGACTGATTTTACAGAGAATAAGACCGATTTGAAAACAGAAAATATGTTTTTCTATTAAATTCAAGCTGATATATTTATCTATATATAAATTTTCTAACACTCTAATGTTTTATTCCCATTTTCCTTATCCCCCCCCCCCCCCCAATCAATTTTTTTTCTTCTCGTTTGTGATCTTTGCAAAGTGATTGTAATGATGGAGGAATTGTTAGTACTACCCCTCCCCCACCCCCACCCCCCTCCCCTCATGATACTAACTTGTTCAATATATAGACATATATACATACATATATATATATATATATATAAATATATAAAATTGTTTATTCAGTCCTAAAAACATATCACTTTTGACCAGAAGCACAAAACTGCTTTAAGCATGCCATTTCTCCATCTAAAAATGTCTGCTAATACTACTCTTAACATATAAAGAAATAAAAATAAAATCAATGAACATAAAAACAAAACTGATAGTAAATAACAACACATATGATAAGAAAGAAATCCAATTTCAATCTTAATTTTCTTTTCTTTTTTTTTTTTTACACGAAAAAAAAAGATACTTCTTGGCTCAAGCCCTGGGGTTGTTTGGACTTCCACGATGACGTACTCCCTCTGCTTTCTTCTCAGCCGAGGCTCTGCAACAGTCAGTCCAATAGTCTTTTATACAACTTTGATAAATTCCAACAGTGTTCTAAAAATCAACTTTATCCTTAATTCTGCATGTCACAGGCAGTGAAACCTCAACAAGTTCTTGGGAAGCTGCACTGTGGCTCCTCTGAAGCCATCCCACTTGGAGATCTTCAGGATGACCTGATGCACCTGCCAACAGCCTCCACACATCCAGGCAGCTGTAGAGCTAGTTTACATCTATATCCATCTATCTGTGTTACATACACTGGCATACTTTGATCTCTCTTGCATCCTTTTTTGAATACCCAAGCACAACTTTGAAGACTTCCCTTTGTTCCGAGTACTCATTTTCTTTTCTTTCTCTCCCCCAAACTAATTTCATGACAGTACTTTCTTCCCATTTCCATATTCTACCCTTCACTGGCCACTTTGGATGGCTGTCAGATTTTGTTTTTCTCCCTTGCCGTTGACAATATTGCATAATCAAACATGCAGACATTCCTACTGTCCTGGTACAGCTGTATTTGTCTGATAAAAAGTATGAATATAGGCCCAAAGTTGTGTGTTACTGGAAACAAACAGAAAACAAATGAACCCCTACAGGTAGACAAACCTGACAGGAGATGGGCATATGTAACTCAAACACTGCCGATGCTCACAAGTCTCGATCTGGCTATGAAAGAGACAGAGCTGGTACTGGAGAGATAGCCAGCTGCAGCAAGTGAATCAGTGTATCAAAGTGATGGGGGAAAAATAGCCAATCCCGCCATGAAAAACAAAGCCACCAGAGCTTCAGAAAACAGAAGGGTGAACAGCAGCCATGTTTACATGTACCTAAAGGGAATAACAGTTTTCTGCATGATCTGCTAGTGCACATTCTCCACGTGTTCTGGTGGCCACGATGATGCCAGTGCACCAACATGCATACCTCATAACATCTTAAAGTATGTAATGTGTTCCTCTGATGCTGGAATATTTCAGGTTTTGACATTTACGTCATCTGCTCCTGATGGAGAGTTCTCGGAGATGGGATTCTTATAAAGTGAAAAAGGAGGGGAAAAAAAGTGGCGGGAGGGCTGCTGAAGGCCCCCAGTGGGGTCCAGGGGCAAGGCCCCTGGTGGGGGTCAGGGGGCAAAGCCCCCTGAAGCTGAAGATTTTTTAAAATTTAACCTGCAAAAATCGGCATCTGAGACAAAAGAATTAATAACCCTGATCCTACAAAAAAAAGGACTGTTTTCACCTTAGCTATTGATGTCTGTCAGGAAATCATGAAGACCATTGACACAGGAATGGTGATTTTCCAATTGCTAATAGTCGCACAATTTTCCAACAGTTGCAAGTCAGTTTCTCATTGCTGTCCTTCACATCACCACAGTTTAGCAAGCAGTTTAGTTTCTAATAGTAACAGCCATCCTTCAAAATACTGTAAAAAAAAGTTTACCACCATGTGCAGACTGCTTGTCCTGGATAGGTGATTTTCCTCATGCAGTCTTTCAGTCTGAGAATCACACTGTGGCTGACAGCGCCTTTGGAACTGGTCAGCATCACTTCTGCGCTCACTTCCTCCTCCAACCACTTCCAAGTCCATTTGTTTTTAACAGAAGCATTGACCTGCTTCGCAAGAACTTTCTCTCTTTCTGCTATCTGACGAAACATTCTGGTTTTTGCTACTCTCGTGAAACCAGAAGAAAATGGCGTCAGGAAAAAAATTCGCAAACAGTTTGCCGCGTTCTCAAACATCAACTTCTACTTTGATGGTTTTGGTCAACCGCAGAATGAAAACAAAGAAAGCAGTCTCGACTGGCCCAAGCAGAAACCGGAAACATCCATTTGAGAACGGATCAATTGAGAACACAATATCGATCGACCTCTCACCATACATTAGCTTCATCACAAACCTACCTCTACCCCACCTCCCCCCCCCCCCCCCCCCCAAATTTTCTCAATGGATTTACACTGATCTCAAAAACGACCCCTGGGGCCATCAAAAAGACGGAAATCCGCCAATCGGCAGAAAAATCCCATCTCTGGATCTGGGAGTGGTCATGTCTGTCCATGGTACATCATTACCAAGGATGGACCAACAAAACTGGAGAAGTCCCACTGATGGGTCTCCGTCATGAAATGGAAATGGGGTCTGGGCCAGTGACAGAAATGGTTCCGTTTTCAAGAAAGAATGTAGTGGTCATTAGTGAACGGTCTTTAACATTTGCTCATTAATGACATACCAGTGTCCATTTCTTTCTTTTGCCTTCCAAACTGCTCCACCCCCACCCCTCCCCCAGTCATTTTTGTTCCTCTCTGTAACCTTTGCCAAATCATTGTCTTAATGATGGACAAACTGCTTTCCTGCACCACTTTCCCCCCATTACTCATTTGTTCAAAAATAGATAAAGTGTGCATGTGCAAGTTCAGGGCTCCCCATAATATATATATAAATGAGCGCGTGCGTATGTGTTCAGGTCTCCCCATTCAATGCATCCCTTTGCCTTACATGCATTACAAGCAGGAAACATGCTTACACGAGTCCAAGGTTGCAGTGCATCAACGAGAACAAACATCCCATATCATGTCTTCTCCATAGTCATCTGCTTTTCTGCCTGAATCTTATGTGGGAAAAACCCCCCAGCAAAAGTGACTTGCTGTACATAGGTATGTGCAGCAAGGCTACAAGTTTTACATCAAGAAAGCAATAGCCCGTAATTGTTGTATGCAGTTTTCTCACTGAATACAAGGTCTTCTTGGCTTTTCAGGGCACAACATGGAGCCCCTGAGAGGTACTGAAAAAAAAAAAAAAAAAACTGATCCCAGCAAAGTTTCATCTGTGCCAACTCCCATCGAGAAAAGCAGGGAGATTAATCATGGACAGACACAAACTTTTCCTGGCTTGAATTTCAGCAATGCTTACATTTCATACCATGTGCTTTGACGTAAACTTTTAAGAGTTAAGTTGATTAAGACTTCAAAGAATGCACTGTAACCCACTTCAACAATTAATACCGTCATGAAGAGCAACTCACCCATCCTGGTTGGCGTCCTCCTCCACCACGGCATCCTTGCTGCGCTGCTTCTCATAGATGAAGATGATGGTGCAGAGGAGGGCAACCTCTGCCACTATGCCTAGGAATGGCCACAGGGCAGCCAGCTTGTCTGAAACAGGCACATCAACCAACACTTCTCACTACTTGCTTTGCTGTACCAGCATAAGGTCTGTTAAATGAAGAAACATACACACACATCAACTGGTTGCATACCATAGAAAGTGATCAGTGACAACTTCATTCACTTTTGTCTGCAGAGTAATACTTAGTTAGAAGGGAAGGGAAATGGCCCCTGACCTACTGTTCATCGAGGAGAGGCGAGAGGAAAGCGGCAGAAGTGGCAGCATTTTGACTGAACAGCGCACTGCAATACATAGCTGCCACCTGCCTCGCGCTGACCCTCTACAAGCTTTCCTCCCTGCTCGTAATGTGATACTTGCCATCTGGCTGATAGCGTGTCGGAAATAGGGTGCTGTGTTTCTTCATAAACACTTTGTGCCAGAAAGCAGTGGACTATGTGCGATTGATGTCACTGGATCGTTGGGTCTTTGACTGACAGAACAATACCAAACATGAATGGGTCTTCTGTCATACGCATTGCTGGCAAGCAGCACAAAGAGTTGCCAACAAAAAACAATTAAAGCAGACTGACGAACACACACAAAGTGAAATGAAAATTCAACTCAGTGGAGAGCATGCGTCTTAAATTCAATCACACTCAAACTCAAACATATTGGACATGCATATCTTTCCTTTACAACTGACAGAGATTTAGTCGCGGTACACTTACCCGACAGCTGCTAGAGGGCCCCAACAACAGTCGCTGTTGGCACTGTTCAGCTTCACTGAGAACATGGCCGCAGTTTCCCTACTACGGCCTAGGCATGTATTGCGTGTTTATCTGTGTGCTCTACTTATAATGAATACTTATATAGCGCCTATTCTCGGCTAGAGACCAAGCTCCAAGCGCTTTACAATCCACGCTCGTTTACACAACAGGCTGCCTAACTGGGTAGTGCAGACTTAAGAGCTGCCAGCTGGCGTTTCATTCAGGCGTTTCCGGAGTCATTCAGTCAATATCGTTCACTCAATTTCCTTACTTCCTTCATTCTTTCCATTTCTCACGCAGGGGGCATGCTATGTATAACACGTCACCCATACCAACGGCCAAACTGGCCTTTTCTTTCTAAAGTTGGTGATGGGATTTTACGTGTGTGCAAGATGTTACGCGTGCGTTCACACACGGAACCTCGGTTTACAGTCTCATTCGAAGGACTGTATGGGAAATAGAGTCAGAACCAATGTTAACCCTTACGCTGGTTGTCGCGACATATGTCGTGCCATTATGTCATGGCCATCACTGGTTGTCGCGACAAAAGTCACGCTGTAGGGTGAGCCTTGCGAGCCTAGTTTCACAGACACACGCAGATATGAAACTATGGCTCAGTGACAAACTAATTTGCATGAGTGACTGAGTGAGCCCCGGAACATGGATTTTCAATGTTTTAGCTTAGTTTACGGTTAGTAGCAGCTTGTAATGCATAGTGCGACTCGACTCGTCTGGCGAACAAAAATGGTGGAGCCCGAAGCAGAACATGATAGAATTAGGAACTTGTTTGAAGATGTTTTTGCTGAATTTCTTGTGGAAAAAGCAGGTGAAGAAGAAGTTATGGACATTTTGAATGAACTGGGTGTGATGGGTGATAGTTTTGATTCAGATCAAGCACCATGCAATCGTGATTTTGAGATCGACATGGACAGTGACTGGATGAGTGCCTAAGGGTAAGGGGAATCTCAAGATGCTATTCAGTGGGGAAGAAGAACTCAGTGTAGCACTTCCAGATGATCCTAAACCTTTCAAACATAAATGACGACAGTGTGGGCTGACTATTACATTTGCTGATAGTGACCATTTTTGTGTGTGTGTGTGTGTGTGTTAGCAGCACATGATTTCAATGTGAAAACTGAACTGTACCTTATTCATTCTTACCTGAATTACCTGCATGAAAGACGGGTATAATCCACACTGACTTTCCTTTGAAAAAGGCTATGACTTATTTCTGGATACTGTGGAACACCATAGACTGGATTATTTGTGAACAAGCTCGTGAGAATGACAAGCAGGATGTGCCACCTGTTTTCACCTGTTATTTTCACATTCTGGACAGGTCAGCACCTAATCAAACACTCACAAGCACCCCAGTTCTGTTTTATATTATTCTTTATTCAATTACTAACAATTTTTAATCTGCATGTCTTATTCAAATACTAACCGTTGAAAAGTTATTCATATCATACAAACGTAACTATTCTTTTCAAACTTTCCTTCTGGAAATTCACCAGACAACATACTTAATAATACGTTGTTAAATAACCAGTGTAAGGGTTAACTCCAAGGGAAAAATCCCCCTGTACCGAAATGGCCCGGCGGAGATTCGAACCCGCAACTCCAGGATCACCAAGATTATGAGTCCGGCGCTCTACCAACTGAGCTATTCCGGCTCACTGGTATTACGGCTCACTATACAATGAAGGCACGCTAGGGTACTCACTTGCCCACACACATTCTCATGTATGCAGAGAAAGAGTGCAGGAAAAAAAAAAAAAGTCTCAGCACCACGCACAGTTCCCACTCTACTACGTGGCACTCAGCTCTCACTGCTGCAGCACTGGGCTATCCACTACCGGCCAACTGAAGAGAATGCACATTTCTCACTGTATAAAACTAAGCGATGAACACAAATGCGAAAAGTACATGTTCTATAAAACGGCACAATGAAGAACACTCACACAAGGAGAACACTCACACAAGGAGAACACTCACACAAGGAGAACACTCACACAAGGAGAACACTCACACAAATCACACAGACAGTAAATTACATCCACAGGTTTCCCGTGTGTAGCACAAACAGCATCAAACACGGGAGTAAACATGAGCACAAGAATGACGCATTTCTCGCAGTCCTGCAAGTGCCAGAGAGCTGTACCCCGCTACACACTAGTGCTACACAGCGTTTAAGGTCACAGCGTGGGGTCATCCACAGTGCATGTGGGCTGTACACTAAAGAGGGTAATTTCCATCTATGCCAGACGGCTGTGCATTGATAAGAAAGAAACAGCAGAATTCACCATTCAAACAAAATCCTGTCACTAGAATACATGTCTTCTGGATTCCAGTTCCAGGTAAACAAACACACAAGAAAATGATTTTTAAAAAAAAAGACAGAGGTGGATACAAAAATAAATGTACAGTTCAACAGTCATCATAAACAAAACATGCTAAAATCAGGTAAGTGAAATATGACTACTACAGGAAAGGGTGGCCCACAACAGTCGGGGTTTGTGAATGTGCTTCAAGATGCAGCCACGGCTTGTCAATATACTTCAAGATGAAACTTTTTGAGTACCATTTTTTTCAACCCCTGCTCCTCTCAAACAACATTCCCCTCGCCACCATTTCTGTTTCTGTAACCTTTTGCACTATCAATCACACCAGACTACCACTCTGCCTGTCTTCATTCTGCCAATCACACCAGACTACCACTCTGCCCGTCTTCATTCTGTCAATCACACCAGACTACCACTCTGCCTGTCTTCATTCTGTCAATCACACCAGACTACCACTCTGCCTGTCTTCATTCTATGAACTGGTTGATGCGAAAAAAGCATAGTGGATTCATTTGTAAAGGGTCAGAGGTTTGTAGAAAACCCATCGTTGTAGCAAGAGTACAATGATTTTGCCCTTGTTGATGCTTGCACTTGCTAAGGAAATGCTCAAAGGACATTTACCACTTGCAATTCCCTATCTGTACACATGCACACACAAATACACACAGGCATACAAGAGTTAAAGTGCGCACACATATACACACAGGCATACAAGGATGAGTCCAAGATGGCGGGCAGATGAAGTTGTGACTACGTGTGTGCTCTCCACTCAGTGTTGATTATTACGCTATATCACGTCAAATTTCGCTTACTATGAACTGAAAGCATTTTAGTTATTTGTGGTGCGGACTATGTACCTACTTGTGTGATGTGGTGATGCAGGACCTTCATTTTCTAGGCAAGTGTTTTGTACGCTGGCCTTGTTCGAAATCGTCAAACATCCCGCCATTAGCTCTTGTGTTTTTTTGTAAACACAGGCGCATGAACATTAACTCTTTGACGATTTAATATTTTGTTGATGTAGCAGATGCAACTTTCCAATGTCTGTCAACAGTGGTCAGCGAAAAGAGAGCATAGAGATAGGGCACAGATTAGTCCCGTGAATGACGAGAGCGAGAAGAGAAGGTGTTTAGGCAGTTCTAGTCCTTTGAGTGATAGTGACAGTTTCCTTCAAACTGAATACAATCTGGACGAGTCGACTATTGTAGTAGATCCCGATCAGGACACTAACACATCTAAGAAAGAGGATATGTCTATTAACTCTTTCATCCCTGCAACCCGGTTTTCCGGTTTGCAGAAATCTTACCCTTCCTTCCTGCAGCCCGGAAAACCGGGCAGCACAAAATCCCTCCTTTCCTTCCTGCAGCCCGGAAAATCGGTTCTCGCGGTAAGCGCTTTGAACTTTGCGCGAGTCGCGTCATTGGTACACGTCACGACCGGGTCGCTCGCGCGGCAGTGTTTACGAATGGAATGGATGCCAGACGGCCCCTACAGAGTGGGAAAGTGGTCGCCGCTCTATTCTGGCCAGTTTGCTACAGCATACGTGGCAGTTCTTACTTTACACTTCTTTGTTTTTCTCTATAAATCCAGAAATGAAGGGAATACTCGTATTATAAGAATCTAGGAACAAGAGGAAGTAATGGTTCATAGAAAAGTAGGAATGAAAGAGTTTTAAAGACAATTTGAAAAATGCTCCGAGGGATCCTGAGATCCTCACTATCTTAACCAACGCATTTACTCGCTCTCTCCAGACAGAGATCGCCAACCTCAGAGAGATAATAGAGAGCAAGGATGAGCAAATCAAGAGTTTGGAAGAAAGGGTTGATACCCTAGAACAGTATACACGTAGAAACAGTGTTTGGATCACCGGATCCCTGAGCCAGCCACTGGAGTTACTGAGGACACAGACTTCATAGTTCAGCAGATCGGCGAGACCATAGGGGTGGATATCAAGCTGAAGATCATCGACCGGTCCCACCGGGTGGGGCGTTGTGCTGAGGGGCAGCCCGCACACTCCATTATAGTCAAGTTCGTTTCTTATAAGAACAAGACCATGCTGATGAAGGCCCGGAAGGGCCCGAAGAACAGATCTGCAACAGGTCTGGGATTCATCGCAGCTGGTTACGCCCGACCTTCGGCCCCTGCCACAGCTGCTGCCGCTGCAGCAGTTCCAGTGCCTCCACCAGCAGATTGGGTGTTCATCAACGACGACCTGACCCACACCAGAGCCAAGCTGGCAGCCCAGGCCAGGAAGCTGAAGAGGGACAATGTGTTGCAGGACACCTGGGTGTTTGATGGGGATGTGTTTGTCAAGCTCAAAGACAAAGTCACCAAAGTTGTCAGTGAGCGTCAGCTGAACACCCTGATTTAGTTTCAACATTTTGATTCTTGTGTTCTTGTGTTTTGTGATAAGTCCTTGACTTTTTCAGGATTAAGCAACTTAAAGATACTTAGACATATAATTGCTACTACCTATAATCTTCAGTTCAGTTACAAATACTCCTCAATTCGATTCTCAGTGTCGAACTGTGCATGTGTAGATATTGAACAGTGCAGGTGTAGATGTCAAAAAGTGCAGATGGATGCATATGTGTATGAGTGAGAGTTAGAGGGTGCTTGACAGGTGGGGGGGAGGGGGTGGAGAGAGAGAGAGAGAGAGTGAGAGGGAGAGAGGGAGAAAGAGGCTATATTAAGCCTTAAGATAATATATAAAGATAAATATGAGCTTGTCGTGTGAACATGTTATTATGTGAATTTATTAACCAATTTATTAATTTATTAACCTATATAGTGTGAACTTAGAAACCAGTAATTGATAATTAAATACTGAATTGACAATCAAGTATTGAACTTAGAATTGTTAATTGTTAATTAAGTATTTAAATTTGACACACCTTACTCCTTTTGTCTCAACTTGTCCAATGTGAAAATATCATATCATATCCACATATTTAATTCTGATCGCAACAAAGGACTTCAATGAATGAACAAACGTTTCATGTGCCTTTGCCTGTGCTGCGGGGAAAAAAAACCTTTTGCCTACGTGTTTTCAACAAGTGAAAACAGCTGATTTTCAACTGCTGGCGTGGGACGTTATCAGTGACAGATGAACTCTGTGTGTGTGTGTGTGTGTGTGTGTGTGTGTGTGTGTGTGCATGAATACTGAGTGAAACAAAAGGTTGTTTTCTCATCGTGATGACGTTAATGCATTATTATTCTGAATGGAATGGACTGGAACTGCCATCTTCATTACGACTTGATCAAATTGTACTTTTGCTGGCTGTTTTACAAACCAAACAAGAAAGAAAATGTCATTTTTCAAAATTCGACTATGTTTGAATGTAACATTGATGTTATTAAGAGCCAGTGTGTGTGTGTGTGTGTGTGTGTGTGTGTACACACGTGTGTGCGTGCGTGTGTGTGTGTGTGTGTGTGTGTGTGTGTGTGTGTGTGCGTGTGTGTGCGTGTGTGCGCGCGCGTGTGTGTATATTCATGTCCACGCACATGTATTGTAATTATATAAGTCAAGTCTCAAGTCACGTGGCCCTTCATGCCTTGCTCTATAGACGACCTTAGATTTCCTTTCCCCAACTGTGTCTTCGATGGGCTGAGGTCGATGTCGCCGGTATCGCAAGGTTCGTGAAGACTATCGTTGGACGGGCGATGTTCACCAGCGACGGCTCCATGACCAAACAATTGCTCACATCAGTAGGGAGCTTAGTAGGTGGTGTCCTCTGTACACCCTGTGTGTGTGTGTGTGTGTGTGTGTGTGTGTGTGTGTGTGTGTGTGTGTGTGTGTTCGTTCGTTCCTTGGTTTAAAGTCTTTTCACTGTAAGTGATTTTGGACTAAAAAGTATTGATGTATGTGTGCATCTTATACGTGTACCTGCGCCTGTGTGCTCACATGTGCTTGAATATATGTGCGTGCGTAAGTGCATTTGTGTGTTTATGAGCACGTGTGTGTGTGTGTGTGTGGTGTGTGTGTGTGTGTGTGTTGATTATACTTATTGTGGATGATACTTACAGTTACACTGTCTTTATCTTTCTTCTGTGTATTCATGCGTCCGTGCGTGTGTTGAGTTAATGTGTGTTTGTGTGTGTTGGCCTACACAGATGTGTCCAACTCTCTCTGTGTATGCGTGCCAGTGTGTGTGTGAGTGTGGTGTGCGTGCATGGTGCATGTGTTAGTGTGGTCATGCGCAAGCATGCCTGTCCAACATTTTTATCAACTTTGGTCGACACTGATTCGGTCACCTTCGAAATCCAGACATTCCCCTTGTTTCTCTTGTATGCCATTGTTTGAACTTAGTCGTGTTTGGAACAATTAGACTTGTGTTGATTTCCATCAGCGGTGGATGACTTGAAATTCTGCATTATCTCTATCTATTTCCATGCTTGAATATCATTATAAAAGGATTTTTTTTTTTTTTTTTTTTTTTTTTTCAAGTTTTGTCTGTCTTGTTCTTTTATCAAGTCACAGATTTTATAATTTGTCATATTTGCAGCCAGATTATTAAATTTTTCCTCAAGGCAGTCTGCCTTGCCTTTGACAGGATAAGGACAGGAACGAAACATCGTTCATTTTTACTGGTTGTGGTTTTTTGTTTGTTTGTTTGTTTGTTGTTGTTTTTTTTCACTCCTTTTTTTTTTCTCTTGCATTCACTTTGTATTCATTTAATCATAGACAATTGTTTTGTTTCGACATGGTGACATTTATTTCAACTTTTGCCCCTGTGCGGTGGTTTGTCTTGAGACCCAGTGTGTGGGCACACCCTTCTCCAATCGTGGCTTGGTTACTTCTCATTTTTTTCTGTTCTGTAACATAATGGGTACCGACATGAATGTGTACAGAGCTACGATTGGTCTGTTTAGCGGCACATCTGGCCGTCTGCAACAAAAGTTGTTTTTTCTAAACAAGGCAACTACAATTCCCTTTTTATGTCTAGCTTTTGCAAAAGATATACAGCAAGTGGCACTCTCAGTTCTCTTATTTATTCTTTCTACATACTCAATCATTGATGTAGCTACATTTCTACTAAGACAACATTTCTACTAAGACATAAATTTCATAGAAATAGTGAGTGTTCTAGCCCCACTGATGCAAGTTTAAACTGTGACATTTCCACTACTAACAATACCCTACTTATGAAATCCGGGGACATTCATCCTAATCCTGGCCCCAATGGACATGGAGAACTCAGAGTGGTACACGTTAATGCGCGTAGTCTGAAAAAGAAAACTGACCTTTTTGAAGCAGAATCCCACCAGTTCGATATTATAACCGTGTCCGAGACATGGCTGTCATCCTCCGTCTCTGATGCATTAATATGTTTAAAAAATTTTCATCCTCCTGTCAGATTAGACCAACAGTTTAACGATAATGGTGGTGTTGCCATATATGTCAGAGAGGATCTTTATTGTAAACCATGCCCAGACTTTCAAGTCGAGTTTCTAGAAGCTGTATGGGTAGAAACTAAAATGAACCAAGAGAGCTTACTAGTTGGGTCATTCTATCGCAACCCTCAAGCTCATGTTGACTACTGGAATCTAATAGAAGAGAGCATAGGAAAAGTAGATAGAACCCTAACGAAGTTTATCATACTTGGAGATTTCAATGATAATGCACTTCCCCACCCTTCCAGTCATATGAGAAATATACTGAATGTTTATCAGCTTAAGCAGCTTGTAACTTCTCCTACAAGAATAACAAATGATACTGCAACTTGCCTAGATTTAGTTATTACTCAGAGCCCTGACATGATCAAAACAGTCGAAATCTTGCCTCCATTCTGTAGTGACCACAGTGTCCCATGTGCTGTACTTAAACATTTAATTTACAAGCAAAGCCCACTCCAAAGAACGATATTTAATTACGACAAATTAGACCAAGAAAAATTTTGTGAACTTTTAGGGAATGAAGATTGGAATGAAATACTAATAACTCCATAGATGACGCAAGTAGCATTTTCACGGATAAGTTTATGTCCCTAGCAAAACAATGTATGCCATTCAAATTAGTTACTGTTCGCCCAAGGGATGCCCCTTGGTTCAACAATGAACTAAAACGGTTGATAAAAAAGAGAAACAAACTTCATAAAAGGGCAAAGATTTCTAATCTCCAAAAGACTGGGAAAACTTTCGTGCACTACGAAATGAAGTCACTGATAGAGTTAGGAAAAGGAAACTAGAGTATTATAACGAACTAAATTATATAGTTATCGACCCAGTCAAATTTGGTCATAAGGAATGGTGGAAAATTGTCAGACAGTTCATGAGTAAAAAGGGTATTGATCAGATAACATTCCACCGATAACCGTGAATGGTATGACATATTACTCAAATCTAGAAAAGGCTAACATATTTAATGATTTCTTTGTCAGCCAGTGTAAAGTGGAAGACGACGGAAGTCCCTTGCCCGACATAACCCCGAATGTCACGTCTCAACTTACTGAAATAGTGTTGACTGTTCCTGAGGTTAAAAAAATCATAAAAGATCTCAACTCAAGAAAAGCCACTGGCCCTGACTCCATTCACAACAAACTGTTGATTGCATCAGTTGATATTATATCCTCACCTTTAACAATATTCTTTAATCGTTGTTTAACAGAAGGAAGATTTCCAAAGCCCTGGAAAATTGCTAATGTAACGCCAGTTCACAAAAAAGGTAAAAAAGATGAGTGTACGAACTATCGGCCAATATCTCTTTTAAGTTGTGTAGGAAAACTTTTTGAAAGATGTGTGCACAGACGAATCTACAACTTCCTGATTTTCAATAACCTTATAACAAGTGCTCAGTCTGGATTTATCCAGGGGGATTCTACAATCTACCAACTGCTCAGTATTTATGATGCCCTGGTGACAAATTACGACAAAAGTATTCCTGTCCAGTCCATATTTTTTGACATTTCTCAAGCTTTTGATCATGTATGGCACCGAGGTCTTCTGCTTAAGCTTAAAGCCATTGGAATAAAGGGTAATTTGTTGAACTGGTTCAGTGACTATCTTTCAGATCGTTACCAGTCAGTAGTAATCAGAGGAGAAAAATCTACACAGCAAAGCGTTCCCCAAGGTGTGCCGCAAGGATCTGTCCTTGGCCCGCTTCTATTTCGAGTATTTATAAATGATATAATCCAGAATATAGACTCAGATATCAAACTCTTTGCTGACGACACAAGCTTGTCTCTGGCAATGGAAAACACAGCTACAAGAACGTTAGTCTTGCAGGCAGATTTAGATAAAACTGACGCCTGGGCAAAAGCTTGGAAAGTTAGATTCAATGAGTCTAAAACCGAACTGCTAAATGTGTTTCGGGGAAATGCTAATAGCCGTAATCTGACCTTTAGTAGTTCTATACTACAGCAACTTAGACAGCACAAACACCTTGGGGTTATCTTGCAAGACAATTGTAAATGGGGTGAACACATAAACAACATTGCTAAAAAAAGCCAGAGTACTGATAAACTGTCTTCGTTCATTTAAGTACAAGCTGAACAGAAAGGCTCTAGAGACAATGTACAAATCATTCATACTACCAATATTTGACTATGCTGACATAATCTGGGATGGATGCGCAGAGTACCAATCAAAAATTTTAGAAGATCTACACATGGATGCTTTGCGCATCATCACAGGATCTGTCCGTGGAACCAGTCACGAAAAATTGTTAAAGGAGTCTGGATTCTGTACTTTAAAAGAACACCGACGAAGACATAAACTGATAACATACTACAAGATCCTCCAAGGCAGCTGTCCCACTTACATATCAAACTTGTTGCCACAGCTCGTTTCCTCAGTCAACCCCTACCCTAGACGAAGGCCCTCAGAACGAATAGTCCCCCGCCACAAAACCGATATTTATAAAAACTCTTTTTTTCCATCTACCACAATCATGTGGAATAATCTCCCATTGCATATCCAACAGTCCCAGTCGTTCAGTCAGCTCAAACGATACCTTTCTACTAATGATAATCCAGTTCCACCATATTACTATAATGGAAATAGGGAAGCACAAGTCAATCATTGTCGTATGCGTCTTGGTATGAGTAATTTGAATTTTGACCTATATACCCGGCACCTAACAAACAACTCTTCTTGCGCTTGTCGATATCCACAAGAAACATCCGAACACTTTCTACTTCACTGTCCACTTCACAACCAACACCGAGCAAACACTATTTTAAATCTCCCACCAAATCAGATTTCTATCCAAAATCTCCTGCATGGAAACAATTCCTTTAATGTAGAAACAAATGCTAAGATATTTGAAACGGTTCAAAGGTTTATTCTTCTCACAAAGCGTTTTGAAAACTAAACCAACAGCCTCAAGGTTTACTGTTTCCTAGATATACTTATATTTCACCTCTTCAATTAACGATGCTTTCATCTATATCAACCTAGTTACGGATGTCAGAGGGGCTGGAGCGCTTACATCAATGTCCTGATTATGTCTTTATCCATGTACAGGAATATGATATTTGGTTTGATAACTGTATACTGCAGACGACCAGTGTTGCACACATTCTGTCATGTGCCAGACTGCCTTAGGCAGCCACGCCAAAACGGGCAATACCCTGTCACCATTTTCTCTTATTTCTTAATTTTCCATAATTTCATTCTTAATTCTAAATGCCAATTCTAAATGTTGGCTCTTCTCTTCTTTTGTTTACAAGTATAGCACTTTACTATACTGTTATTGTTACCTGTTTTTGTCATGTTTAAATTTGTCTGCTATGGTCATATGTTGTATTATAGGCCGCCATCAGTCACATGTTTATTCTGCAAATTTCACTGCCAGGGCTGTATATAAGAGTCCTCTTGTTGTCCTGGCAAATGTGCTTTGTGTTCAGTGTGTATGGTCATGGAAATAAAATTGTTTAAACCAAGGGTGAAAGTGCACACACACACACACATAGGCATACAAGGGTGAAAGTGCACACACAAACACACACAGGCATACAAGGGTGAAAGTGCACACACAAACACACACAGGTATACAAGGGTGAAAGTGCACACATAGGCATACAAGGGTGACAGTGCACACACAAATACACACAGGCATACATGGGTGAAAGTGAGCAAAGGTCTTAAAAGTCTTAAACTGAGTTTCTGGCCCACATAAAACCTGAACATCATCACAGACAACGATGAAAATCTGAACCTGATCTGGCACAATGAGGAAAGCTTTGATCCTTAAACTCGCACTCTAAATGAAAAAATTAACTAGACCCAGCACAATGAAAAAAAATTTGACCCTCAATTTCACACTCTACATTATGTGTTAGTGTGCATCATTCAAGTAAAAATATCCACTGGTATCTAATGCATGTACCCTTACCAACTAAACAGCCAAAGGAGGAGGAAGTAGTATGCACTTTATAAACAAGTGTTCAGAGAAACACAGTTACCTCACTCAATTTCTACTCTGTAACAATGCGTTCCTTATATCCTCTCAACTGCACGAAAGTTCCAGAGTTCATGATCAGCTTAAGTCTGAACACCCCAGCCACTGCAGTCTGTTTGCCAATAGAGTTCATCACACAAAGCACTAGGCATCCATCACACAGGTGAAACCAGGCATCACACAATCAATTATTCATTAACTGACGTCCATGCTTCAGCATTTCGGGCTCCCATGCTTCAATCAACCTGAAAGGTTTCCTCCACAGGGGGTATTTCAATCCTTGTTTTGGACACACACGGGATTGTCACAACGCTGCAGTTTGTTCTACACAGTTCAATCCAAAGTCTACAGACTAGCAGGGGGAAGGAGGCAAGGAAAAGGGGGGGGGGGGGGGGGGGGGGGGTCACAAGTGACAACTGTCATTTGTCAAAACAGCTCCAAAATTTAACAAAGAAAAACTTTAGAACACAGTAGAGTGATCAGTCCTAGACAACACACTAAAAAAACAAAAAAGGAAAACAAAAGGTTTTCGTCTGTTGCTTAAGCGTTTAGCCCAATATTTACAGGTATAATAGAAAAACAGAAGACGCAATGAAAACACATATAAAGGCTTTACTTTCACATGTCCCATCAGCATTACATGGTTCTACTGAAGTGGTACCAGCTTCTCCGCTGATCTTGTAATTCCATTATTCTGTGTTCTTGAATGCTTTAACATGTACAGTTGTTGGTATATGCCAGCAAAGCTTGTTTGTGGGCTCAGCCACTAGTGATGTTGTGGCCACATGGAACACTTGAGCAGTCCCCAGCCTGACCGATTTTCTCATGTTATCTGTGATGTGACACATTTTCCTTGTTTTGTTTTTCAATTTTTCTACAAACCATTCCCACTATGAATGTTTCTCCACCTTCTGCTCTTAATGTCCTCAATAGTGAGTTATGAACAGTGCGATTTTTCACTGCTTCATATGACTTACTAAACAGCTGAGTAAACAAAATTTCTCTGTCATTACAGCAACCATTAAATCAACATGGCAGTCTGCTCATATGTGCTTCTTATGTGAACATTTTTAAACCTGCAGGTCTTTCCCCCCCCCCCCCCCCCCTTTTCAAATAAATTTACAGGAAACTTGGCATAAATTGCAATTTTGACCTTTATTCAAGCACCAGGGTTAAGGTACAAGAAATGGTAAGCCCAGAGATAAAAAAAAAAAAAAAAAGGAAAAAATAAAGTCTTGAAGTACTTATTGAAAACCATAAGCCCCCCCCCCCCACCCACCCCCAAAAGAAACACCCAAAAAACCTAAACCTGAACAATACTTCTTTGGGTATTAACCCAAACTGGATTTCCAATGGGTACCAGTCTTGAACTGCCCCATACTTGCACACCAACATCCAGATTATTAATAACGCTTTCACACCGTCTACAGCCACAATAAATCAAACATCACACTCACCTTTGACACGAACCAGAATCGTCTGAGTGGAGTTGAACTCAGGCCACTTGCCATTGGTGGCCATGCATTTATATCTGCAGCATCCCCAAAGTCCACAGAGTCCACCTCCAGCTTGCCATTCTCGATCTCTGCCCCATCATAGGTGTTGGCCGTGCTCATCCTGTAGCGCATGTCGTCCCCTGCCTGCACAGGAGTTCATGGTGAAAGGGGCTAAGTGACCTGATTTAAGAAGAGATCCAAATTATTAATACACACCTATCTTCGAAGTGATCCAAACGTACACCTATCTGCCATTTCAGGTAGTTACTGGATGGTGCAGCATGTCAACTTGACTATTCAGCGACATTTCACATCCTAGTATAAGTTTTTAAAAATATATATACACAGTGAACTCGACTATTCAGCAACATTTCACCATCCTAGTATACCTTTTGACTTGAATATTTTGTTGTTGTTGTTCTTCAATAATAATGACTTTAAGAAAGATAATGATAAAAAAAAAAGAAATTCCTGGATTTTCTTAGGATCAGCAGAAAAGGCATGGACTGTTAATTTTCTGTTCACCTACAGTTACCAGAGAGCAAGAGATTTAAATGTTCTTCTTCAATACACCAATGGAGCAAGCTAACAAAAGACTTCTGCTGTACTTTATCATCCCTACTCCCTAAATATATATACATAAGTTTGAGTAAAATAACGTCACTCCATTCAAATATACTTTTTGCAAAAGTATTATTCCCTATGTTCAAATTCTGATGATCTTTATCTGTGGCATGTGTGTGTACATTGTGTGGTTGAGAGAGAGGATAGGGGGGTTAGCAGGAGGGGGAAAGATGGTGAACAGCAGAAATGGGGAGGTAGCAGGGGGGAGGGGGGAGGTAGCAATCTTTTTTTCTCAGAGCACTCAAGATTTTATGGTGGTGAGTAGAAATTATCTGCAGAATAATACTCCTTGACAAACAGCAAACCTGAACCCAAACCATTCGATTTCCTGACACATCCAAAATGGTATTGTTCTAACAGTTGCTAACCGATGAAAAAGGTAATGTCATGTTCGGGACACATGCCTACATAATTCGATTGCCCTGAGAGCATCTCTCTCCCATGACTCAACCATGCTCTCTGGATAGAGAATGAGGAATCCGTGCCTCGGAAGCCTACTCTTCAGCTGGCAAAATCCAGTATCTCTTGTTAATGTCCTTTTTTCCCCCATTTCACAACCTGTTCAGAAGAACCTCTTTGGCCTGGTGGGTGAGGAGCCAGACTCTTCTTCCAAGGCTTGTGGTTTGATTTCAACTCAAGACAACCAGATTAGAAGAGATGATCTCTCCTGACACAATATCTGTGCAGATTCTGATCCCCCTCTGGTCCCTCAGATGAGAAACTTTGATCTAAGGCCATGAAGTGAACACATGCATAAAAACACCTTGCACACTCATTAAGTTCAAATTCCACCTTTCACAGAAAAATTACACCATTCTGGGGCAGACGACATGAAAGCAAAATAAATACTCACTGGTATTTAAATTTAAGCATTATCCCTGGTGATGGAAAGTGGCTACCTAACTGGTGGGAATAAAAACGGTCGCACACAAAAATGTGGCAATCCCAAGTTCAGCTTGAGGAATGAAGAGAACAAGAAGCAAAAATCTGTTTTCAAAAAACAAAACAAAAATTTTCCAAATCACTCAAAGTCCACATAGCATTTGCTGCATTTGATTTGTGCAAATGGAACACCTTCACTCTTTAATTTATAAAAAAAGAAAAAAAAGGAGTGAATCTGGGTGTGGCTGTGTGAGGGAGAGATCAGATGAGCAACATGAAAGTAATGCCACAAAGACAGTACAGTAAACAGGTCAGAAAGACGAAGACAAAGAAAAGTGAACAGATTTGATGAGGAAAAAAACCAGCCCAAACCCTACCACTATGGGTTCGTCCTCCTTGAACCAGGAGATGACGGGTTTGGGGTAGCCCAGCACCTTGCACTCCACCACCAGCCGCTCATCCTGCACCAGGTTCTTGGACTTGTCGAAAGGAATCACCTTGGGCTCCGCTGCACAGCACATCAACACCATGCTGCCCTCATTCCACCCCCAGCAGATCATGCCAGTCCTTGCCATTTTTATGACATGCATTGAACAGTGGACTACAGAACCAAACTGTTGTACTGAATGATATGCTTGAAATATAGTTATACAGTCGGCCATATAGTGTGTTTATGTATGCAACATTATGTTCCAGTGAGTTCCAGTGTGTGTGTGTGTGTGTGTGTGTGTGTGTGTGTGTGCGCACGCGCGGCGTGCGTGCGTGTGCACACGCACCAGTGTGCTGTGTGCGTGCATGCGTGTCTGTGTGTGTGTGTTTACGACTCGTGAACGTAGAATTTTGTGTGTGTTTGTGTTTGTGTGTGTGTTTCTGCTTATATTTTTTAGATGTTGAATTGTTAAAACTTGTAAAGCGCCCTGTGGCCTACGTTGTTAGGATGGGTTCTATAGAAATTGTCCTCATTATCATTATTACTAAATACTCATAACAACGCAAAGGATGTTACAACCTTGTGGATTACAGTAATGTATATAAACATGGATTGCGCTAGGTTTTTGTCAGTTGCGTACGTCATATGCAGACCGGCTGAAAAAATGCGTACGACTGGCCCGATTTTGCATCCGCACAAAAGTCATTGAGATATGTGAACTGAAGATGAAATGGGATTAATCCCTGAGTGCTCCACTTCTGCTGTAGACGTGGAAGGTTCGGCTTCAGAGGAAGGAGGAGTTGATGATTCTGAAACACTCTGATCCAGTGGCCTTTTCTGCGAAAAGAAACGCGAAAGGGATTGCTGCTTTTTCTCTGCCAATTTTTTCCATAAACTAGGGTGATGGTGGGAAAGAATGACGGCAGATTCGCAAGATCTAAACTGACGACACGCGTGACGTCACAGCCTGTACGTCCGACACTATCTATAGTATGTTTTATTATCGCTACAGCGCATTATTAGCTACCGCAGTATCCAGATTCTTCTTTGCCAGTGGGCGCAAAAACGCAAAAAACGAAACGGGACATAGTGAGGCAGGTGCTTCAGATGCTGACGCCTGTTTCTTTATTTTGGTGCACTGCCTGTAGACCAAGGCTTTTTGCGTACGACTTACGCATTGCAAGTCAAAAACTGCGTACGCAGGTCAGTGAAATGCATGAAATACGCGTGATTTTTGCGTTAGCGTGATCCCTGTATAAAGCTCATTCACACAATGCCCATCATGAAATTTGGACTGAACTTGAGGAAAGGGCACATTACCATGTAAACTCCCATTCCCCATAATCAACCTCTACTTTAAAACAAACAAAGAGAAACACTTGAAGCCATTAACTGCCATTCTTCTACTTTTAACACTATAATCAACCTCTATTTTAAAGCAATAAACAAAGTGAGACACATAAACCTTTAGCTGCCATTCTTCTACTTTTAACACTATAATCAACCTCTATTTTAAAGCAATAAACAAAGTGAGACACATAAACCTTTAGCTGCCATTCTTCTACTTTTAACACTATAATCAACCTCTATTTTAAAGCAATAAACAAAGTGAGACACATAAACCTTTAGCTGCCATTCTTCTACTTTTAACACTATAATCAACCTCTATTTTAAAGCAATAAACAAAGTGAGACACATAAACCTTTAGCTGCCATTCTTCTACTTTTAACACTATAATCAACCTCTATTTTAAAGCAATAAACAAAGTGAGACACATAAACCTTTAGCTGCCATCTTCTACTTTTAACACTATAATCAACCTCTATTTTAAAGCAATAAACAAAGTGAGACACATAAACCTTTAGCTGCCATTCTTCTACTTTTAACACTATAATCAACCTCTATTTTAAAGCAATAAACAAAGTGAGACACATAAACCTTTAGCTGCCATTCTTCTACTTTTAACACTATAATCAACCTCTATTTTAAAGCAATAAACAAAGTGAGACACATAAACCTTTAGCTGCCATTCTTCTACTTTTAACACTATAATCAACCTCTATTTTAAAGCAATAAACAAAGTGAGACACATAAACCTTTAGCTGCCATTCTTCTACTTTTAACACTATAATCAACCTCTATTTTAAAGCAATAAACAAAGTGAGACACATAAACCTTTAGCTGCCATTCTTCTACTTTTAACACTATAATCAACCTCTATTTTAAAGCAATAAACAAAGTGAGACACATAAACCTTTAGCTGCCATTCTTCTACTTTTAACACTATAATCAACCTCTATTTTAAAGCAATAAACAAAGTGAAACACCTAAACCTTTAGCTGCCATTCTACTTTTAACACTATAATCAACCTCTATTTTAAAGCAATAAACAAAGTGAAACACCTAAACCTTTAGCTGCCATTCTACTACTTTTAACACCATGATCAACCTCTGTTTGAAAACAAAAAAACAAAGTGAAACAACTGAATCCTTTAGCTGCCATTCTTCTACTTTTAACCACCTCAGACAGTCTTCTGCTGAACTGTTGGCACTTTCATTTTTCTGCGGTCTTCACCTAGCCTGAGATCTCACAAGACTTCTGACATTGTCTTTGTTTTAGAGGAGGTGTGAGGGATGGACTGGGGTTGGAGTCCATGTGTGTTGAATGGACACAGGTTTTTTTTTTTTTTTCATGTTGTGTCAAGAGACTGTCTAACTGACCTTGACTTCGTTAAGTTGTTCTATAGATGCTAAAATGATTAAAGTGAGGTCTTGGACAACATAATGGGTGCTTTTTTGTCGGCCCAAATTGCGAGGTTCATTAAGAGGTATGGGTGTACACACAAAACTTTAAGGCAACTCTCTCTCTCTCTCCTCTCTCTCTCTCTCTCATGACTCACTCCCCTGTATATCCAGGACAAACTGTATACATATATACATCAAGTATGTTTTTTGGTCTTGTTTATCTCCATAACCTCAAAACCATCTTCATTAAAATTGACAGGGCTACTTGTAACAAGATATGTATGTAGGTGGTTACATTTTTAGGTTTATACTGAAAAGCTGGTTAAGTGCAGAATGTTAACATTCAGCTCTATACTGCGTCTATAGTTTATCTGGCTGCAAAATGACTGGAAAACAGTTCATCAGGTCTGTGTGAAATTTTTACAGATTTGTTACTAGGGATCATTAGCTTAAAGTGTTTGTCGTACCTTTCAAGCTAAAAGCTGCTGCTCTGTTTCTTTCTTAAACTCTAACTACTGCCGCTACTACACTAGCAGCTACCTGCAACCTATTCATGGACTTTTCCAATTCCATTCTTAACTCACCATAGAGTTATCTTCTCCTGATCTCTGTTGACTGGACAAACTCGGGCCAGATGTTTGCAGAAATCAAATTTCACCACATTTCACAGAATGAATGACTCATGTATGAGTGATCACAAAATGAGCATGGTCAATGATAGCTGAATGTTATTTTTCCTTGACCAGTGACTCATCGGCACTACACCAATCATGCAAACAAGACCAAGTCAAGAAGCCAACCATACAAATTACAATGCAGACTTCCAATGGACTCTCAATCTAGTTCATCAAAAGGGCAACCATAAAGCAGCTCTGGTCAATGGTATGAAGGGGCCATATTCAGCGCAGAACTTTTCCACTGCAAAAAAATCACATCAGTCCACAACTATTAACAGTTTCACAAATGCAGGTAGAGTCAACAGAAGATGATGGAAGTCGCAGTGAGCACAAGCGTACATGCGGAGGTACTGGAAGTATGCAGACAGCATGGCAAATGTAGATTCTAGTCTGACAATGAAGACAAGTATTTCAGTGGTTTTAGTGCTGTTAAGCCATGAAAAAGAATTTTTTTTTTTTTGTCATTGTATGTACCTTTCCTGTTCGCTTCCTAGTACGTAGAAGCCTTATCCCTCTCTGAAAACACAAGGTTTCTCTACACTGTGCTTCACATTTTCGTTTTCAGTTGACAGTTATTTTCTTGCAGTTGTTGCCAATGTAGGGCTTTTTTTCTAATTTTTTATTCACCAAAAAACAAAAATTTTGGTGGGTCCGACTTACATAATGGTGTGGTTCATTGTCTAGAAATTGTATGCATTTCAAGATCTCTTGATGCATCACTGATTGAATGACAAAGAAAACCTCTTTCATAACAAGTAAAGAAAACAGGACCTGAAAACGGGTGCCAATCTTGATTCGTACAGGGTATAATGTTAGTGCGCACAGTGTTTCAGTCCCCTTTCAAGTGTAACTTTTTACCACGGCATGCACATGTACGTGTGCTACGTTTTGCTGTTTTCAGTACACACAAGAAGATTCCTACCACAGTTCTTGATCTTTAATTAAGTACAGTTTAAGGTCAGTTCCAGAAGTCGGAAAAAAAAAAAAAAAGAACCTGTTGTATTTTCCTAATGACAGTCTGACCTGCTTGACCTGACCACATTGATCCTCCGGTGTGAACAGCCAGAAACAGGATTACAGCGGGACAAATCAGGGTGGCTGTGGACAGGGCACCAGAATGTGTGGCGTGGAGGTAATGCCACTTACATGGCACAGGAAATATGACAGCAAAACAAAACAAAAAAAAATTTTTTTAAATAAGGAAAATCAACAGAACTTTCCAGACATTATACTTTGGAGCTGTTTTTGCTGGATACACCCAGTGAAAAGGCCCCAGAACTCTATATATGATGTCAAGGACAGGGCATCCCACGTACTCACCGAAGTAGATGACTTCAATAGCGATGGTGTGCTTCACTCCGCCTTCTTCATACTCCGCATTACACGTGTAGACACCAGCAAAGTTTCGAGCTAACAAACACAAAGTTTTCATATTACAGCTAAATCATTTTGCAGCTGTTTCATATCAACAATTTCGCATGGCATTAATGATCAGGTGAGTGAGAAAGGAAATCATAATGGAAGTCTCTGCATGACACATTTTACATTTCCATTTGCTAGTTTCTGAAGAAATTTTAGTCTGTTCTTCAATCCAAAACATCTTCCTTTCCCTTCATCAAATTCTCATCTTCACTTTTTGGAGACACTTTTCTTATAGGCAGCAGGATCCACCTGATTTTGGGTAGACTGATTACTGGAACTTCGGCAAACATTCTTGCTGACAATACATTCAAAGTTCAAATTAGATATAAAACTTCAGGCCTAGTGAAGTGGTTTTAAGTCGAAGGTTTGACAATTTTTTCATGTAAGGAAAGGGAAAGTACAAATCTATAAAGAGCACAGTAGCAGAGAGGATAGTAGATATTAATCATCAATGGTTATAGAACAAAAACAAACCCCCAAAAATGAAGGAAAAGAAAAAAGAATATTACAACTAAAGTGCCCAAATACCAATATTTCACTCTTCCCAACTGTTTCTAGTCTCTTCTCAGCACTCAAGAATGGAAAATCAGAGTCGCATAAAAAAAAAAAGAAAAATTCATTTGTGAAATAATGATGATGGCTTCATACCAATTTCCTCAATACTGAACAGGGATGACATGAAATAACTTGCTCACCACACACAAAAACCATCCTCTGCTGTACTGTTGCTGGGTAGCATTTAAAGAAACATCTTGTACAAGTTAACACACAGTTTGCAAAACTGATCAGTGTATTAGTTTTCTTCAATCGATGATAACCTTTTTAATTTCAATGAAAAATCCAACAAACGCTTCCCCTTGTGTGCTAAGATTAATCCATTATCTTTTATATAAAACAATCATATCTATATAAATGTCTGTCAAATATGTGAAAAATGATTGAAAACAAAAACAAACAAAAACAGCAAGAACACCAGCAGTCCATTCTATACATCCAAGTAACTTAAGTTCATCTCATTTCTCAAGTACTGAAGCTCCCAAGGTTCAGCAGGGACACTCTCATAATCTCCTTTTCATTTCACAAAGCCACGTCTAACTAGCAGCAGTCAAGAGTTACCCAACCCTTGTTTGCTGTCCCGAGTCCCAGCCTGTCTGATGCTGGTCATGTTTATGGGTTCAACAATGTCAAGTACCCACGACCTTTACCCTTCACAACCAGAGCACGACCTTGGCCCTGGATCACGCAGGTGTTTACTTTTCCACTGCCCCATTACAGCAGATTCCAATCCATGCTATCCCAAGAGACAGAATGACTCAAGAAAGATGTGAAAAGAGTACTCGCCTATAGTTCACTTTAAGTTTTCTCGCTGTTTTAAAACTAGTATTATAAGCAAACCAGTGAAGTTGAAATTTGCTGTTGGGAATATCTTTATGGAAAACGGAGTATTTTGGAAATTCTTTGCTCCTTTATGAACTGAGACTGAAAACTGAAAGCTTCACATCTAGAGGTCACTGGCATGACTTGAATGAACTTGGTTCAATTCAATTTACTTTTCTCCTATAACATTTGTTTTGCAGTGATGATTAAATTCAGAACATACAAAAATATATCATGCTTTTAATATAAATATATACACCCACACCCATAGTAACACATCACCACCCCATCTGTGTACATACACACTGAAGCAGGCACGCATGCATGCACACACACACACACACTCACTCATGAACACACACACAGTCAATGCATACACACACACAAACAGATACATAAACACACACACACACACACACACACACACACACATACAACCACACAAGAGTTAAAAACTTAATTGCACATGAAGTGAGGACAAACAAATAACAAGAATAAACCTGCATGTCCCACTGCACAGAGTTGACAAACCGGAGACAAAATTAAAACGACGGAAGAGAAACACAATCACAATGCAATGTAGGATCTGAGGAAAGCAATGAATTCTGCTCCTCAGTGAATGACAAATTTTAAACTTTCACTGATGATTCATGTTCTTGCTAATTTTATTTCAGTAATACTGAGACAGGTTTGTCTCTTACATAAAACTTAACACCACAAGAAAAATATGTTAAAAAAAAAACTTTTTTTTTGCAGGAATAACAGGTAAACTGGTGAGAAAGAAAAATGGTGGATGACAGGAAAAGAAGTGAAAATTAAAGAAAGAAAAAAAAATAACCAAGAGAGTGATCAAAAAGAGGAAATCCATTTCACAGAATGTCCAAAACGTTTGGATACAGTTTACACTGAAAGATTCTCAGCAACTTTCACAGAACATGTAGGAGGAGGAGACGTGGAGAACGGGGAATGAGGAGACAGCTTCCATGTCATGCACCTGAATGACTCCATGTAATAATAATAATAATAATAATGTATAATACTTATATAGCGCATTTCTTGTTACACAACTCAATGCGCTTACATCCACCATTTGCACTTATTCATCAACACTCGTTTACACAACGGGCTGCCTACCTGGGTAGTGCCGACTGAAGAGCTGCCAGCTGGCGCTTCATTCAGTCGTTTCCCGTGTCATCCAGTCAATATCGTTCACTCAGTTTCTTTACTTCCTTCATTCTTTTTTTTTCCATTTCTTACGCAGGGTGCATGCTGTGTGTAACGTGTCATCCATGTGACTGTGTTCACCAATCTGTACACCACAAAGAAGCCAGAGCTCTGTCAGGACTGCCAGAGAGAGACTGCCCTGTACTTACGAGGGTGTCGGATCTCCAGGCTGCCGTTGGGGTGCTGGACAAACTCCTGCTTGGAGTCCACCTTGATCTGGCTGACTGGCACTTCCCCCTTCATCCAGCTGTAGGTGAAGGAGCGGTTCTGGACATCCTCCACCTTGCAGTTCAGCAGCACATCTTCTTTGTACTCGTAGAAAGCGTCGTCCTTTGTCACTGATCCAGGACAAGAGACACACAGAGCAAAGCATAGACATTCACTTTTTAGTAATGACTCCTTAACTGTTTCCTATCTGGCCACCACTATCGCTAAACTGCTCATGTGCCCTTACATGAGAGTGATCCTATACTGCCTTCCCAAACAGGTTATTGGAAATACCCGAGCATTAATACTGCATTTGGTAGCCTCTGCTGCAGTGAACATAGACATCATTTCAAAGCGCTTCTATGCCAGCCAGTTCATAGCGTGACAATGGCAAACAGTCACAGAGAACTGTCTGTTTCACAGGACTGTGGCAACTCTGTGGCCTGCTACATCCAAAACACATGAGCAAAAAGCAGTGCAGCTGTACAGGCATGTTTGCAGTCACAAAATTCAGTTGCCTGTGTGAGATGACCAAGAAGTTGAGAGTTGGTGTCAAAGTCATGGTCTGATTCCAGATTTCCAGAAAGCATGCAAGTGTCCTCAATGGTCAGTCTTAACGATCAAAAACATACAGACAGACACACACTCATCAAATCACAGTCACTACTAAATTTTCACACATAATTTGGATTTTTACATGTCTTTTTTCTTTAAAAGTTATCCCAGTTTCTGTTTCTTCATTCACACACACACACACACACACACACACACACACACACACACACACACACACACACACAAGTTACTCTGGCACTCTGAAAAACTGATTTGGTAGTTACAGTGAGGGCAAACAGTTGGCAATAAAAAGCTTAGAGCAGGATGTATGTAGGATAGTGTGGGTTGCAGACTGGGGAAATAGGGAAGGGGGAGGAGGGGGGGGAGGGGGGGGGAACTGTGGTGTTCAGCTGTTGTGGTGCAATTCAGGTACTTTGAATCATACCTAATTATGCCTAATTATTACACTTTCCGATCATGAGGCATTGTGGTTTCCAAACCAATCTGAACTGAACACTGTGGGATTTTGCTCATGACCAGTTCCCCCCTGAGCTGTTGGGTGGGCTATGTTTCTGCTGGGAAGAATGGCACAAGACAGTTGATTTTCACCCACAAACAAGAGCTCAACAGCAACAAGCTTCAAAACACAGTGACTGCTAGAGGAAGTGGAAGCAGAAGTAAAGAGGAAAGTTGAGTCAGTGGATCACTAGATGATAGGTACAAATAAATCACCTGTTGTTTCTGAGTTGCACGTTTGTTCCTTCCCTTCCTTTCGGTGGTTCAGTCATTCATTTTCATTCTCTGTATCATCCATGTTATCATACACCATCCTTTTCATCATACTATCACAGCAACAATAGTAACCATGCTTCAAATGCTGGCTGTAAGATCTTATCCAGTTGCTGCCTTGCCCTTCCAGTGACCCGTTTTAATTCCTCCTCCACATCCATACTTATGGAGAGTTCTTGTCGGTCCAAGGCATCCACACATTCCAAGTGATTCCAACCGACATCAGATAGAGCATGTGGTGGCCGACTCCCTCCAGTAGTGAATGCTAGCTAATTCAACCTGACTGAGTGATTATTCTGGTCTGTTGTGAGCTTAACAATACCACAGCAGGCAGTGTCCTGAACCACAGACCACCACACTAAAGAACCTGACTGAATGATTATTTTGGTCTGTTGTGAGCTTAACAATACCACAGCAGGCAGTGTCCTGAACCACAGACCACCACACTAAAGAACCTGACTGAATGATCATGTTGGTCTGTTGTGAGCTTAACAACACCACAGCAGGCAGTGTCCTGAACCACAGACCACCACACTAAAGAACCTGACTGAATGATCATGTTGGTCTGTTGTGAGCTTAACAATACCACAGCAGGCAGTGTCCTGAAGCACAGAACACCACACTAAAGAACCTGACTGAGTGATTATTCTGGTCTGTTGTGAGCTTAACAATACCACAGCAGGCAGTGTCCTGAAGCACAGAACACCACACTAAAGTGACTTCATGGAAATGCAGACTCTTCTCTGGTGGGTAGCCTCATGGCGATCTTTTACCGATAGCTTTGGAAAGCTTTGGCTTCGGAAAATTGGCAGGATGAGCTTTGGGGTGGCTGTGTGCAGTGAACTGGCCAGCCACACCCGTCGCTGTACCAGAATAGACACCTAGAGCGCAACTCCATACTCTTCCGAGACTGAAGGATGCCTAGCTAGTGCAGTGAATCGAAATGACAGGTCTGTAAGTTACACCAATGACAGGACACCAGGGATAATGATAAAAAGAAAAGAAAAAAAAAAAGAATTCCTTCTCTATGTGTTTTCTCTTGAATTCCTTCTCGGTTTCTTTTCTCAACCTTTTTTTTTCCTTCCATGAAAAAAAACAACAACATAATAACTACCTGAGAACACTCGCAGATAAAAGCTGGCAGTATCCTGAGTGCTGGTGTCAGTGCAGATATATTTGCCCTGGTTGGACTTCTGGACACCGCTGAAGGTGAGGGTGCTGATGTTGTCGCTGCCTGCCACACTGCCCTCCACCTGGCTTGGCGCGTTCTGTGCGCTCATGACGTCGGCAGGGATCGATGACCACTGCACACCATTGGGGCTGGAGCAGTTGATCTGTAGGTCTGAGCCAACGGCGACCGACAACACCTCTTTGTTGGGGGCGATTTGCACTGAAGCTGAGAGACACAAAATCAGAAGAACATCAATTTCACACCTTCAGGATCAGAAAGAAAACAGATCATGTACAGACTGATCACAGATTTCTTTTTTTTTTTT
>CM065729.1:23628343-23645843 GCA_033310375.1 Conus canariensis | reverse complement strand
GCAGTCTAAACAAACATTTCCTGTCAGCATTTGCAGAGAATGAACTTTTGTTGGAAAAAGTCCAGGAATCAATTAATACACCAAAACAAAAAACAACCAACCAACCAAAAAAAAATTAATGTCTTGGGGTCCTCAGAGTTACATTTACAAATTTCAAGGACAAACAAGGAAGACAGCCAGTTTATCTGGGTGACACTGGAGAGAAAGAATGACAGAAAAGCAAAAGGAAGGCAACTACAAATAGTACTACTGTATAGTACTATGGAGTCTCAATCTTTAATTATGTCCCTTGAATTGCATACTGGGACTCTCTTCTGAGGTTGCCTGCTGCAGACAGATTCCTGATGTTGAGGCTGCTGTTCCCAGCAAGGATGTTCATGTTCATGACTCCGTGTTTCTAATCTTTGATTTTTAATTGCCTGAATTACTTTAATTTCCTGCACTTGCATCCACAAAATCACCACAACCAATCAACTATATGTTACAAGTCCACACAAGAAGGGCAAGATAGAGTACCTCCACGCATGTTTCTTGTCATGCATTTGACCATTCACTGAAGAAAAGCAGATGCTAAATCATGCTGTGTTCTGGGGGTGTCTATCTTCTGACTCAGCCTAAAAAATAAAAAAAAACAGCCAAAAAGAGCCAACAGACTGGCCCTAGTTTGCAAGCATTCAACAAATTATAATGCACAGTTTGCCTCCCTTGGATGTTTGTTCTGAGATTGTTTCCTGCAGACCCATTCATTCAAAGACTTTACAATTAGATTATGTTCTTTTTTTTCCCAATTTCCTTCATACCCTAAAATTAAAACAAACAAAAAATGATCCACCACTCACAATCCTTCCTTTTAAAAAAAATCAAGGACTATGGCAATAAAAGCTCATCTGTACAGTTTTTTCAAAGAATGAATTTCACCAAAAACTTCAACAGCACTCAAGACCATCTCTGGAAGGCCTAAGCATAAATCCCCCAAGGGAAAACATTTCCATGTTGACCTGAGATGAGAAGGAGTCTGTGTGAGATGATATGACCTTTCTTTGCATAAGAATATCATAGACACGTGATTCAGCACTGCCCCAGACAGGGGACACTGGACTCTGGTGGAGCTATACATGGGACAGAACTGGAAGAACCTGGTACACTTCTTGCAATGGCACCTCAATGACTCTCCCAACGGAATTAAAGATGAGAAACTAATACGAGCTAGAATACAGACACATGACATACATTAAACAAGGTACGCACAGTTGTCTTTATTTCTTGCAATACACAATAGAAAGACAAGTGAATTTTTGACAACATGCCTTCTCTACAGATCACAAACACACATTAAAAAAAAAAAAAAAAATGCTTGAATTAATACTCCCAAGTTGGCTGTCCTCAGAAGAATATAAGCTTGTTTTATGTTCACAAACATACCCACAGACATATGTACACATACACGCACACAACCCACCCTACCCCCTCTTTTCTTCCCTCTCAGATCAGTAGACACTAGACAGTCATCAATTTGACATGTGAGAGACTACAATGCCTGAATGATTGAGACCAATCTTATTTGTGTGGCTGATCTGTCAAATATGACCACGTTTCCCTTCTCCTTTGCCCAGCCAGTGGTGCGCACGTGGCACACACACACAAACACGCACGCACAAACACACATACACACACAAACCACACACACACACACACACACACACACACACACGCATGCCCAAACACACACACACACACCCCGCACACAACAACACATGCCAGTCTGTCACTTGTCAAACTAACAATTTATTCTATTACTTAGTGCTTGCACTTTGTGTGTGTGTGTGTGTGTGTGTGTGTGTTGTGTGTGTGTGTGTGTGTGTGTGTGTGTTGTGTGCATGTGTGCATGTATGCGTGCGCATGTGCCTGCGTTTGTGTTTGTGTGTGTATGCATGTATGTTTTGCACATGCATATGTGTATGCATGCGTGTGTGTGTCTTTTGTGCCTGCATGCATATGTGTGTGTGTGTGTGTGTGTGTGTGTGTGTGTGTGTGTGTGTGTGTGTGTGTGTGTGTGTGTGTGCATGTGTGTGTGTGCATACTTAAAAGCATGTTTTCCAGACATCACAGCATTTTCCCTGTTACTTTCATCATTATTCATTGCACCCTTCAGCTTATTATCTCTATTACTTCCACATGTTGTGACAATTACATGGTCTTTGCTGAAGGAAACTGACTTACACTCAATGGTCTTATCTTGTCTTCATAACAACACTCAAGTCTATGTCCTTTGTCTTGCACTTTGTATATTTACGGTGTATATTTAAAGAGAGCAAAAAAAACCCTCCCCTGGTTGTGTGTGTGTGTGTGCCTGTGTGTGTGTGTGTGCGTGTGTGTGTGTGCATGCATGCATGCGTGCATATATGTGTGTACTTTTGTGTGCATGTGCGCGTGCCTGCTTGTATGTATATATATATATATATATGTGTGTGTGTGTGTGTGTGTGTGTGTGTGTGTGTGTGTGTGTGTGTGTGTGTGTGTGTAAGCGTGTGCACACATGCGTGCGTTCCTCCGTGTGTGTGCGCGCTTGTTTTGCATTCATCTCTGCGGGTGTCTGTCTGAATGTGTTGGGGTGTGTGTGTGTGTGTGTGTGTGTGTGTGTGTGTGTGTGTGTGTGTGTGTGTGTATGTGTGAGTGACAGAAAGAGACAGAGAGACAGATTGTGTGTGTGTGTGTGTGTGTGTGTGTGTGTGTGTGTGTGTGTTTTGTGTGTGTGTGTGTATGAGTGACAGAAAGAGAGACAGACAGATTGCATGTGTGTGTGTGTTGTGTGTGTGTGTGTGTGTGTGTGTGTGTATGTAAGTGACAGAAAGAGAGACAGACAGACAGATTGCATTGTGTGTGTGTGTGTGTGTGTGTGTGTGTGTGTGTGTGTGTGTGTGTGTGGCTGAGACAGAAAGAATGATAACCGGAAACTGCGAACATTAACCATCACATGTAATTAATTCAATTCTGATCTCTGGCTGGGTGCAGTGCAATCATATGACCGCCTGCACCCAATGAGAGGCCAGCTGTCAAACCGGATTTAAATCTAGCACCCTTTGGCCTTTTCCATGTTTAAGTAATCAAGTACAGGAAGAGTATTTTGAATCTTTTTCCTTCTTGTATTATACACTGTTTTGAGTATGTGCATTCTGAACGATCACGTGGATTTTTCTGCAGTTTCCCCTTCTAATATCATAAGCCAAAGATATTTAATTACAGCAAAGTGAATTTTAGATGAAACCAAACTGGATGATCCAAACATATATGACTAGTTTAACCACAAATGGAATATGAATTTACATGGCTGCTAAAAATGTACTTGACTACAACATTCAAGTTTTATTTGTATTTAATTGCAAACATATACAGCCTATCAAACACACACACACACACACACACACACACACACACACACACACACACACACACACACAAAACCCACAAGTGCTGAAGGACCTGTTTAGTCCATCTTTGTCAAAGAACTGTAACTTCACTTGATAATCTAAACACATGAACATTCAATACATTACTGAAATATCATACTTCTGTAGGCATGTGCCCTTTCCATAGATGCCAACCCACAGTTACAACAATTTGTGTAAAGCAACCCTGACTTCCAACTGTATAGCCAAAACATGTCAGGCTGGAAAGGTTACACTGCCAGTGGCTATGCCAAGGCTGAAGCTGACAGGGTAAATGAGAAAAAAAAAGCACAACTGATTTTGTCCCCATCTCTTGCATGCAATCCTGGGCTTAAATAAAAGCATGATCATGATGGGTTAACTTCATCAGGCCCACAATACAAAATAAAGCATAACTGAAAAATCCAGCAAACAGCAACAAAAATAATGTATGTACTGGACTTGGGTATGTACAAACATACAGCGCAGATACAATCATACTCATAAAATGTGAACACAACAGGGAATGGGGAGGGACAGAAATACTGGATAGTGCAATACATAATCATAAAAAGTGAAAAACTGATCTGTGCTAGAATGACATCAAGGCAGAGATTCAGAGCAAGGCAGCAAGAATGGAAGATAGTGAAAAATAAATGAGAATGACAGAGAGACGGACATAGAAAGAGACTCAGAGACAGAAAGAGAGACACAGAGTGAGAAGTGTTAAAAATTTCCAGAAAACCATGGATCGCTGCCTTGCTAACACTCTGTCTAGTCTGTGTCTGTTGTCTCTACTGTCTAGCAGTGATCTCACTGCGACCACAAATGAACATCTTATTCAGAAGTGTCCTTCTCACCAGAGTTCATCAACATTAATACAAGTGCACTGCCTCATGATTTGGTCATATGTGACAATTTAAGTACCACCACAGTGACTGCTGGGGTTGGTGGACGGGTAAAGGGGAGGGACAGAAAGTTCCCGGAAAGCATAGGAGCCATGAGACTTTCACAAAATTTATTGTCATTGCAGAACATGGTTCTAATACTAAGTGGACTTCACTTGGTTTTGGTAGGTTTTGGTTCGTTCTTACAGTAAATTACCAAGCAGAGATGGCAAGGGGGAAGGGGAATGGAGGAGAAACAAAGAATGTACATATGTGTGACAGGGGTGGAGGGAGGTTAGAGGTGGTAGTTGGAAAGGATCAGAATGGAAATTTGCCTCTTCACTAACTCACGACACATCTTTTTCTATGGGCTACCTGTTGATCAAGGTCCTTCCCTTCAGTCTGTATTGAAAGTAAACTTTCATTCATCTTCTTTCTCTACAGTGACCATAATCATCATGTCAATCATTCTGTCACTATATCTGGGAGGACCTAAAATGTTTTAAAAGAAAAAAAAAAAGGAAACAAGAAAGTTTTCCATTTATTGCAGTCAGGGGTCCTTGCCACTAAAGTATTGGGTTCTTTGCCTTACTGACTTCCTGTGGCAGGTCAATCCATTCTCTGACTGTTCTTGGCAGAAATAAGAACATCTAGCTCTGGGTTTTCTATGCTGTTGAGACTACTGTGTCCTCGTCGTTGGCCTGGTGGTGTGTTCAACATGTAGGAAAATATGTTTTTAAAAGGATATCAAAGGGATGGTACTTTATGAAGAGATGGCCATTAAATGACCACGAATTGACGATGGATCTTTCCTTCTGTAACTTTGAAAATACTTAAATTCACTTAAATTCACTGAATTTCAAAAGTCCACATTGTTATCAGCAAGCCTGATGTGATTATTTCAAAGGATCTTCTTCCAATAAATCTATTATACCATAGCGAGTCTTTGATGTAAATTGATGTCGCATCAACAGCTTCACTTACTAATCTGAATACTACGCTTACATGGACGATTGATTAACTGTTCTAGAAATAAGATCATTCGTCACTGAATACCATATAAGTTTTATCTTGTGATGATTTATATCATTGATTCATTCGACTCTTGTTTGACAAGTTCATGACTTGTAACTGTGTGCAAGCGTTCTTCTCTAAAAGTATCAAAATCTGCAAAAACGTCTCATGCACAGTGTATTGCGATCACAATACTGCCACCGGAAGACATATAAAGACGCAGGGGTAACTGAATCAGCTGATTCGGTTTCGGCAATGAGGTCAACAGCCTTCACTACCAAACTCGAACAAGCCGAACATAAAACCTCCAGCAAATAAAATATTAAAATATTCTTCGGCCTCAAAACAAAAGCGGAAAAAAAAAATCATGGTTACATAGTTATGCAACCAAAACCGTACAACTTACCTGCAGAGCATATAGCACAGAGGACTAAAACGCAAAATTTCAGCCACATTTTGGTCTCTCGTTGAGGCTTTGTCGTCTGTCCTGCTTTCGTCTGCTACCGTCAACTGTACCTTGCAGCTGAAAGATGGCCTCCTAGATGAGTTGGACGCATGCGCCAATAAAATTACGTCGAGCCTGTGAGCGTTCCGAGGCACTCCGCTAGCCCAGCATGTGACAAGCTTATGATAATATAGTCCGTTTCATAATTAAATCCGTGAAACGAAGCATTCCATCATTGCAGCGTTACCATCATCAACATCATGGTCATTCTTTCCCTTATTTTTAGTCGTCGTCGTTGTCGTCGTCGTCGTCGTAGTAGTAGTATCGTTATTACCGGCTGTCATCATTGTCCTCGTAGAAGTCGTAGTGGTAGTGTTATTATTACTGGCCATCATCTTCATCTTCATCCGTATAGTGTCCTCAGTCAACAGGCTGATTATTCTATCATCATCGTCATCATCGTCGTCGTCATTATTGTCGCTGTTGTTGTTATAGTCAATAGTAGTAGCAGTGGCATATAGTGAGCAATAGCTATAGTAGCTAGAGTGGCCGCAGCAGAAGCAACAGTAGCAGTATTATTAGTATTGTCCTCTCTCTCTCTCTCTCTCTCTCTCTTCCATATGTCAGAAAATTTATCTCGATTGCATCAATCAATATCATTGCAATCAATATCTGTTGTACACTAATGGACTCAACCAGCACAAATTCCATTCAACCTTTGACCAGCAGCTGTAGATGCGCAGTTCTCCTGCAATCCTCGAGAATCGGATTATATTCAGGTTGGAGGTCTTCCATCAGAGAGTGATTGGTTTTTTTTTTTTTTTTTTTCTTCTTTTTTTTTCTCCATCATCTGTGCCCACTTCAGTGGCATTGCACCCACACCGCTCTTTCCGACACCCCGTCCACATCCTCAGTCCGGTTCGTCTCGCCGCATCCCCGAAACCGGCAATCCACAGGGAGCAGTCAATGTCAAGTCGTCAAGAGGCAACCCACCAGAGGAGACACTGCACTGTTGCCGAGTCACTTCGGTGGTGTTCAGTGGCGCCTGTTCTGATCCAACATACGCAGGACACCACCTACTAAGCCCGCTACTGACGTCAATAATTGCTTAGTCGCGGAGCCAGCATGAGTGAGCTCTCCCTCCGGAGGATGCCACCACGTCCGTCCAACAACAGCCCCATGAATTTGCCTATACCGGTGACCCCGACGGAATCAAACCGAGGCCACAGACGTGGAGAGGACATCGAAACTGAGGTCACCATAAGAGCAGGGCATGAAGGGCCACAGAATTTGAGACTTTTTTATGCTGATCGATGAGAATGACAATCATGAGATGATGCTTGGGTTTCCATTCCGGCCTGAGACTGCATGACAGCGCTGTACTCTACACTTACTTTCATAATATATATCCCGGCGTCATGCAGGCCCGAGAGATTCAGACACCTGCCGTTCGGTCAGGAAATTGAGCATCACTCACAGACGCATCCGTTAAGTGGATGGAACTCGACTGCGTGGTCCCAGTCTTCCCGACAGAACCCGTAGCAAACTCAACTCAAGGTAGGAGCCGGTCAAAGCAGGAAAATCCCACATGGCTCTGATCGGAATCGAACCCACGACCTCCCAGCCGAGAGTCCGCGACGCTAACCACCTCGCCACGGCGACTAGTAGGATCGATATGTTTGCTATCAATAAAGAAATGTTCATGTGTAAGAGAAAAAAAAAACCTTATGGATTAGCCCCACGAACCATTCAATCTAAATTTAACATGAGTTCTAGGAATTCTAAAAAGGATCTAGGTTCCCATCCATAGAATTGACCTATCTAACACAAGTGCTTGTTATTACATGCCATCAGCGCTCTGAATCTTACAGAAGAAACCTGTTTAATATTTTGCAGACTCTCACTACTGTCATGTAGATATGCAGTATAATTCATATTTTTACCATATTATCACCAACATACATTTTTACTTGCATTCCCAAAGTGACTGTAGTTGTTTACAGGTACTACTGTTTCAAAATGATTTGCTGCTATTGATGATTGGACACGCTGTGCCAGTGCATGCAGATGCCAATAGTTAAAAGGTTTATAATGCACTCCAGCAGTGTACATGTGTGAGCCAGTGTACGACATACAGAATCATGTACTTTGTTGGGGGGTGGGATGGGGGGGGGGGGGGTGGAAGGAGTGGGAAAGTGAAAGGCGGAGGGGGGGTGGGGGGTGGGGGTGGGGGGTTTGATAATTGTATTACATTTGCTTTCTTTGTGGTTTTTCCTCGTTTGTTTTTTTCTTTTTAAATGCTTGGTTTTCTACGGTTTTTTTTTTTTTTTTTTTCTTTTACCCTCCACAATATTAAAACATGGTTGAATCTCTCTCTCTCTCTCTCTCTCTCTCTCTCTCTCTCTCTCTCTCTCTCTCTCTCTCTCTCTCTCTCTCTCTAAGCAACAGGTCTTGCTGTATGAACAAGAATATTGAATATGAATATGCGCTGGTGCGCTTGAACATGACTGTCTCATGAATCACTGTTCGTTGCTCTTCAGGTTATGGTGATGGTATTATCTGGTGACTGATGCTTATTATAGCCTCTTTCCGCTTTGGAATACTATATGCTGGTAGTGTGTGTGTGTGTGTGTGTGTGTGTGTGTGTGTGTGTGTGTGTGTGTGTGTGTGTGTGTGTGTGTGTGACACCGTTTTAGTGTGTTGGTAAGTTTTCTTTTATACTAATTATGTGAATCACCACTGTTCTTGTTATAATCAGGTCTTTTCTTGTGTAAAAGTGTTTGTAAATAATATCCTTTGTCCTTGACGGGACAAGGATAGATGGGGAAATGTATCTTTTTGCGTATGTTACTCCTGGGAATAAAGATTTCCCATCAATCAACCAACTGGCCCCCCCCCCCCTCTCTCTCTCTCTCTCTCCACATCAGATTGCACACACACACACACACACACACACACACACACACACACACACACACACACATGCATGCATGCATGCGCGCGCGTGCGTTTTTCAGTGTATCATTTGTGTGTGTGTGTGTGTGTGTGCGTGCGCGCGCACGCGCAAAAACAAAACAAAATGAGAGAGAGAGAGAGAGAGAGAGAGAGAGAGAGAGACAGACAGACAGACAGACAGACAGAAAAACAGACAGACAGACAGACAGGTGACTTTAATCAGCGGTGCTTGGATGACGTCCCTCTGGCAGGTGAAATAAAACTGAGGCCGGGAAATGAATAGACATGATTGTGCGTGTCTGCGCAAGTTACACCTGTAGTTTGGGAGATAAGGGGCAGAGCGAGCGAGCGAGAGAGAGAGAGAGAGAGAGAGAGAGAGAGAGGAGAGAGAGAGAGAGAGAGAGAGATGGACAAATTGCCGAGCATGACAACTACACAGAGTCGCTGATCTGAACACCCAGTTAGTGGAGGGAAGGCTGACTAGAATGCCAGAACTAACTCTCTCCGTCTCTCTTCGCCCCCCCCCCCCCCCCATCCTCCCCACCCCTTCTTCTCTCTCTCTCTCTCTTCGCCACCACCCCCCTTCCCCTCCCTCATTCTCTCTTTCTCGCCCCCTCTCTCACCCCATCTCCTTTCTGTCTGTCTTTCTGTCTGCCTCCCCCCCCCCCCCCCTGCTCCCGCCTTCTCTCACCTACATTACGCTCACCTCTTACCCTCATATCTATTTTCACCCCCTTCCCTTTCTCTCTCTCTGCTCCCCCCCCCCCCCCCCGGCCCCCCTCTTTTCATTCTTTCTGTGCATCTTCCAACATGCTCTTGGTTGCACTAACTACAATGACAGGCCTGACGGTCGCGACCGTCCTTTCCCTCCAGCGACATGAGAACAAGTTTCTTAGTGCGTGGCCCCAATGCTCAGATTGGGCCAACCAGCCTCTCCGTCGACGCGATGGCCGCAATAATCCCACAACCTAAAGTAGGTCAAAGATAAAAACTCTAACCGACCGGAGAAAGGATGTATGTATTTAGGATATCACGGTTACATGAAGTTTGAGTACACAGGCGGTTCTCAATATGGTGACTATGGTCACGTTAACCAGGTTCCCGCCACGGCCATTAAGGCCGTGACCTTGACAAAGCGCCTACGCAAGATTTCAGTCTGTACTCAGCGTATTTTGCATATTATGAGGCTTAGACGATTCTGCATTACCAAAAGGCTTTGTTCACAATAAATTCTCGTCGCCTGTTATGAAACATTCCATATATTGTCCGGGTTAACGTATAGAATGATAAACATCGACGCAAAATACCCGCTGTAGAATCAACATATTCAATTGCTGGTCTTCGTTACAAATGTCTGGTGCAGCGAATCAAAGGCTTCTATTCTTCTCCTTCTCCTTTCCTGATTTTTTTCTTCTAAATTAAATGTAAAGTAGCATTCAGGCGCAACAGTTTCTTTGGTATAAATGTTGTGTCATAAAGAACTTTCAGGTGTGCAAATTGTATGTGGTGTGATCTCAACTGGTCCACAATCACATCCGTGTTTGTCCTGCCGCAGCCCAGACATGGGCAGCCAACGAGGAGCTTGTCATTGAATATCAAGCCGTCGTAGCTTGAGGCAACACACCAGTCTGCTGCTGAGTCACACACACACACACACACACACACACACACACACACACACACACGCACGCACGCACGCACGCACACACACACACACACACACACTCACACTCACACACACACACACACACACGCACACACTATGCCACACCACACCATATACCATCACACCACTGAACATCTCACTTTTTCAGCAACAACACTAACCACATCAAACACTGCACTTTTTTTTTTTTTTTTTTTTTTTTACATTTCTGAACAAAGCATTTTTTTAAAATTTGAAATCCTCACTCAAATTGAAATGGATACATGATAAAGACAAAGACACACACTAGAATGCAGTTATAAGACACAAACTAGGGCATGCATAACCACTGTAGAGACATACCAACATGCATGCTTTATGTACAGAGATTAATACTGAAAGCGCAGGATTGACCCTCAGGTAATGGAAAACCTCTAGCTTAGGCGCGTTACTTTTGTTCCCCGCAAGATGGCGTACTATTCAAATACGACTGCCGGGTCATTTAGCTCAGTGGTAAAGCACCGAATGCATTGTACGCAGACGTCTCCAGTTCGAATCCCGTCATTACAACAACAACAACAACAACAACAAACCTGGCATTTCTGCTCATCTTAACGTGTGGTCGTTCTGGTGGTATCAGGGCAATGTGGGTTATGTCCCCTCCTCCCACTCTCCTGGGAAAGTCGATCCTATGAACTTTGTCCCTGTCTTGCCATGACAGCTTTGGTCGGGGTCGCGTGGACGTTGGGCTTAAACGGAACTGCACGCACCTGTGAGCGTACTTTCTTACCTTTCATAGGCAGGTCTGCTTAAATAATTCTCATGATTGTTCGTCAAGTTGAAATCCAAACAACGCGCGCGTTTGTCAAAGCTTGCCTAAGGCAGTTAAACTATTAAAGAAAGAAACAAAGAAAGAAAAGATGAACAGGCTAACTTAGCAAACTTACATTCTTAAAGCGTAAAAAAAAAAAAGAAAATGCGACTTAATACATAAAGAGAAAGTTACATTAACATTAATGGGAATTATTCAATTGATGTTAAAACAAAAAAAAAGGAAAAGGAAGAAAAAGATAAAAGAAAAGAAAAGAAAGAACGAAAAGAAAAGAAAAGAAGAAAAAAAAAAAAACCCGCTGAATTTTGCCGACGTACATCGGCACTATTATTTCTTGGCGTTACAGCTGTACTTTTCTTTAATGAATATTGTAGGCCTGTACCTGGAATTTCCATTATAGAATGTACAGGTCCAACCTCAGGTGTGCAGGTGCACTCACGCCTGCGCCTGCATTTTTTTTCCTTTGTTGTTAAATTTTGCAGGCCTACACCAGCACTTGATCACACATTCCTCAGTTATGAGTCTTCTGGTTCTTGTATCCAAATTCCTATCTCTACCGCTTACTGTTTATCTTCATGTTCATCGTTATCGAACTTGAAACAATGTCAGAGTCAAACAGGCTTCATATCAGGTACAGAAAAGTCACAGATCTTGAGGAACCTGCACAAGACATATGAGATACAGCTAGTACTCCGACGCTAACAGACACATTCATATTTTCAATCGCTTGTACAGAATTTCCACAAAAGGACTAGACCATCATCCAACACAACATCACACACAGTTACAGTTTTGAACATTTTTTTTGTTTTTGTAAAACACTACTACTACGCACGTTTTCATTGTTAAGGCGTCTAGCAACAAGCACTGTGACGAGCTTTAAAGAATGGAGCAGAAACAAACAGGATTACCGTTAGATTTATAGTAGGACTGGTTAATCTAAAACAACAGCTGTAACAATATACAAGCAGCGTGTGTGTGTGTGTGTGTGTGTGTGTGTGTGTGTGCATACAAAAAGAACAGCACAATTTACAACTTCATGGCTCCGTTTCATCAAAACAAATATTCGCTTTGGGTGGTATGCTGAGCAAGATTAACAATTGGATTACATATATATATATATATATATATATATATATATATATATATATATATATATATATGCGTGCATGTGTATATAAAAAAAAAGACCACTATAAGTAGCTGACGCACATTCTCCCCGGGAAGATGATCAAGCAACGCATCAACAACATCATCTTCACCGAGGCAGTCAAAACGGAAATGATGAACGATACACAAGGGAGGTAAATTTGACTCCCAGGGTGCATGAAAGGCTCTGTGTGTCACCAAGGAGGGCCAAACTGACTTTCCTTGTTTACCATTTACCAAGAATACATGACAAAACTAAGACAAATCTATTCTAAACGTCACGAGTTTTAGGTAAGAATGGTGAGGTTGGGGGCGGGCGTGGGAGGGGTGGGGGTGGGGGGGTGGCGGGCAGTTAGGAGAGGGGGGGGGGGGGGGGGGTCGGAATGGAAAAATCAAGGGAGAAAAAAAAAAAGGCAAATGTAAAGTTCTGAGTATCTAATGAAATTACATGGCTCAAACCAGATAAAACGGTAATCAACCTAAGTATACTGAAATATCGGAGGGTGGCAAAGGAATAAATGAATGAATAAATAAACAGATTCAGAAACCTTCTCAGGTGTAGACAAAAGTGTATGGGATAGGGACTAAATCACACGGAGATCAATAAGAGAATCTCTCCAGGCAGTTTGGACAAGAGGATGCAAAGGAGGTGGACGGGGTTGGGCTGGGGCTGGGGCTGGGGGTGGGGGGTGGAGATGAAATCGAAATGTGGTGGAAGCCGATAAACATCGTATTTAAAGGTGAATCCAGCAAAAAATCAGATTCAAATGAAAATCAGTGTCTGAATAAATACAGGAGACATAACAACGCGATGTACACATAAACACGCGCGAATGAATACATAAATGAATAAGCAAACGAAGAAAACTTTTCATTTGTGAATACGAAGAGCGTAACGGTGGGAGAGGGCAGGGACATGTGTATGTTAACACGCAGAGGCATACACAAAGAAACTAAAATAACATTTCCAACAACATACAAAAAACAAACAAACAAACACACAAAAAAAAACATACATACTGACGACGCATAGACATACGCACCATCGCACACATTTTCATGGTTTTACACACACACACACACACACACACACACACACACACACACACACACACACACACACACACACACACAGAGAGAGAGAGAGAGAGAGAGAGAGAGAGAGAGAGAGAGAGAGAGAGAGAGGGGAGCACCTCTCATAATCTGGAAAACAGCCCACCTTCCCTCTGTTCCCCATCCTCCCCCTGCCCTCCTTCTTTAGTCCTTACACAGATAGCTTAAAAAAGAAAAAAGAAAGAAAGAAAGAAGTAGAAGAAGAAAATAAAAGAAAGAACCCACAAAGCAAACACACACACACACACACACACACACACACACACACACACACACACACACACACACACACACACACACAAAATCCGAGACATACAAAGTTTCAGTTTCAGTTTCATCAAGGAGGCGTCACTGCGTGTGTCCTAGTCCATATACGCTACACCACATCCGCTAAGTTTTGAGACCACACTACGCATGATTTGAAGCTGATGGATAAATGAATTAACAACAAAGATGAGACAATTGAAGAAGAGGGTCTCGTGGCTACGACTTAGCAGATGATTGACCTGCCATTAGCCCAATGTGATGGTCAGACCTTGAGTACCAAACATTGGTTGTATTTTTTTTTGTTGTATATGTGTGTATAGTGAATGTACACATGTGTGTGTATGTATGTGTGGGCACGAGACATACAAAGCAAAGGAACTGCAAATGTGCGTGTCTCTTTGATTATCCAAACAATTCATAATACCACTGTTTGGTATTGCGATACCATCCCGTGTTTTATGGGTAGGCCTTACTCTTGCCTGGTGGCGTGCTTCCAGCTCTACTATGCATGCTATGCAGAGCCTCGGGTCTTTGGAGATAACTCCAAGATAGTAAGTTTATATCATCACTCACAGATCACGTTTTGAGTTCGGGCAGCCGGCAGCAGTCTATGGTGGTGTGGTCGTGAACGCGCTGGTCTAGAAAGCGTCGAAGATTTTCGGTTCGAATCTCGTGCAGCCACGATGAATTGCTTTCCTTTCTTTCCTTTTTCCTTTTTTCGTTCTTTGATGATGATGATGATGATGATGATGATGATGAGATGATGATAACAAGAAAGAATTCAGAGGGGAGGGACGATTTGCATGGTGGTCACATGCTCTGTCAGGGGACAGCAGCCCCAATTACACACAGACAAATGAACTGTGACGGGACGTTCTCACAGGGGAGATCAGCCCCAACTCCACACAGACAAATGAACTGTGACGAGACGCTCTCCCAGGGGAGATCAGCCCCAACTACACACAGACAAATGAACTGAGACGGGACGATCTCCCAGGGGAGATCAGCCCCAACTACACACAGACAAATGAACTGAGACGGGACGATCTCCCAGGGGAGATCAGCCCCAACTACACACAGACAAATGAACTGAGACGGGACGATCTCCCAGGGCAAAGCAGCCCCAGTTACACACAGACAAATGAACCGTGACGGGACGTTCTCCCAGGGCAAAGCAGCCCCAGTTACACACAGACAAATGAACTGAGACGGGACGTTCTCCCAGGGGAGATCAGCCCCAATTACACACAGACAAATGAACCGTGACGGGACGTTCTCCCAGGGGAGATCAGTCCCGATTCTACACAGACAAATGAACTGTGACGAGACGCTCTCCCAGGGGAGATCAATCCCAGCTCCATACAAAGACAGATTGCGACGAAGAAGCCGCACAGAAGTCTTCCAGTCTGACAAGACTGGCCAGAGAAAAGGTGTAAGCGCTATAAATCTTTGGTAGAAAACGTCTAGGCGCTTTACGATCTTTCGTAGAAAAGGTCTAAGCGCTATACAATCTTTGGTAGAAAACGTCTAGGCGCTTTACGATCTGACGGATGACACGACAGACCAAGCTCCCGCCATCTAGCAAGCACGCAGCAGAACGTCACACACAGACGAACCCCAACTAACGATGAGGCTGTAGCTTATGAAATGTACACAATTCTTTCAGAGAGAGAGAGAGAGAGAGAGAGAGAGAGAGAGAGAGAGAGAGAGAGAGAGAGAGAGAGTCATTCTGCTGAGTGAACAAAACCTTGCACAGGCAACCGACTCCACCCCCCACCCCCCCACCCCCCACCCCCCACCCACACAAGCCAAACAAACACACAAACAAACAAACGCACAAACTGAAGCCGGCCACATCCTCGAACAGCTCGAAATTTAAATAGCGCAATCCGTCGTTAAAACAATGCACGCACACAAACACACACACGAACGCACGCACGCACGCACGCACGCACGCACGCACACCACACACACACACACACACACACACACACACACACACACACACACACACACACACACACACACACACACTATACCAGAAGTACAGTTAAACGTTTAAATGAGTGATGACGAAAAGTATATTGTGAAACTATACAGAAGCATGCAAAATTTATTCCATCAACAAATCGTATTCCATGGAGAGAGAGAGAGAGAGAGAGAGAGAGAGAGAGAGAGAGAGAGAGAGAGAGAGAGAGAGAGAGAGAGTATGTATCAACAACCATCCCACCCGAATCCGTCCCCTTCCTCCCACCCCCACCCCCACAAAACACGAAAAGAAAGAAAAAGAAGAAGAGAGAGAGAGAGAGAGAGAGAGAGAGAGAGAGAGAGAGAGAGAGAGATCACAACATCCCACCCGAATCCGTCCCCTTCCTCCACCCCACCCCCACAAACACGAAAGAAAGAAAAGAAAAGAGAGAGAGAGAGAGAGAGAGAGAGAGAGAGAGAGAGGAGAGAGAGAGAGAGAGAGGAGACAGAAAGAAAAGACACGTGCGCGCGTGCGCGCGCACAGTTGTACATGACAGAAGCATACATTGCTGTCAAGCAGCATTCTGTAATAAACAAATAAGAAAAATGGCGCAAGATACAGATATAAAAGAGTGAGGAGGAAAGGATTTGGAGGGGGGGGGGGAGGGGGGGGACGAGGGGGGGGGGGAGGAGGGAGGGGGGCGAGGGGGGAGGGGGAGGGGGGGGGGGCAGTGAATTGCCAATGAATGGACAAAAACGCATTGTCATATCATGTATGCATTTCATATGAACAACAATATGTACAACAAAAGCAACAACAAAGGCATTTGTAAGTCTGTGCCCCCCCCCCCCCCACTTCCATCCCACTCCACACACACACACACACACACACACACACACACACACACACACACACACACACACACACAATACAACGACATCTACAACAACAACATTAACTACACTCACAGTATGAACCAATGTCGAAGTTTCTCTTGACATGAATGACAAAGATAAATATTGTCCATAAAAATACATACTTACCCTAAAACAATACTTCACTGACTTACAGCAAAACTGCGTTCAGGTAGACAGTGCGTTAAACCTAAAATATGTTATCAACTAATAATAGCAACACTGCGTTCAGATAGATAGAAAACTTGAAATACATAATCAACAAACAAGCAACATTGTGTTAGAATATTCAGTAGGTACTTTACAACATTACTGTCAAGAAACAGCAAAATTGCGTTTATATATATACACATACATATGCAGTTTAAACATGAAGAAAAAGACGTTATTAGGCTGTTCAAACAACAAAACCATGCTTCGCAGATAATGACATAACTGTAACAATACAGATACATATCAGAAAGAAATCGTCAGACTATCTTTTTACATCGTGCACGTGAAAGAACAAACCAAAGTTACAGAGGACGAATGAAGACACAGTCTAGATTATTAACACATTACCCAAAATAATCACACACACACATGCGCGCGCGCGCGAAGAGGCACGCACGTACGCGCGCGCACACACACACACACACACACACACACATACACACACGCGCGCCCGCGCAGCGAGAGAGAGAGAGAGAGAGGAGAGAGAGAGAGAGAGAGAGAGAGAGGCGCGCACTGGCGCACATGAACGTAGGCCTACATTGGTACATCATCCGCAAAAACACGTATACATTACCAACCAAATTTGAAATCGTGTTCCATAACAAATACACACCAGAAAGAAAACTACAAACAGTACGCACGACCTCACACAGACAAACATCTTCCAGGCTC
>CM065729.1:23600843-23618343 GCA_033310375.1 Conus canariensis | reverse complement strand
AATCACAACCCCTTAGTTCTCACCCCCCCCCCCCTCCCCCCTTCTCCTCTTCCCCTCTCCCCTCCAAAAACTGCGGAGTAGTGCACAGACCTATAGAACCCTACAAGTATCAAAAGATTATCAATGCCGTGTTCACGATGAAAACTGATTATCGTCAGAGAAATCACTGATCATGAGTGGTCCAAGCAAGGTCAGTCAACATAACTGAACAAACCTAGCAATTACAAGAAAAGTCATATTTTTTTTTCAAAAATCGGAAAGAATGTTTCTAATGAGTTAAAGAGTCAAAACAAAGAAATCAACCTTTTGATCTGTCAGATCTGATTAAAAAAAAATCGGTTACTTATAGCGGGGATTTCAGGCTTCCAGTATTATGCGCCGTTGCAAAGCAGTTTTCATGAGTCAAAGTTACCTGTTTTCATGAGTCATAATTACTTGTTTTGCCGGTTGATCACGACTGGCCTCCACATCATGCTCAAAAGCAGGAATCTGAGTAATGACGAAGAAAGGACATCAGTGTTAATTACCGTTTTCACGAGTAAGTTGTAAATATCATCGTTTTGTTACAGAATTTTTTTTTGTTTTTGTTTTTTTGTTGCAAAGAACAAAAAGTTACCTTTTTCTTTTCTTTTTCTTTTTAGTTTTTGACGCTTTTTATCTGCCCTACACATTTGTACTCCGCGCTCAAGTAATATGAAATTTTCTGGTTTCCTGTAGCAAATAAGAGACAGCTTATAGTAAACAGCGTTTCGCTGTAAGCCCACACATGTTAATATACATTGATGACAGAGACCGAGACAAGAAACAAAGACAAAGTTTACCCAACCTAGCCTTTGATTCGCCTTCTTTCCGTTTGAAATCCCCTTCATCTTCAATACGAACAAGAGTCTTTCAGAGCTACAGATCATACAAGAAATGTCGTTTAATTAACTACCATCATGGTTCTCTCCCCCCCCCGCCCTCTCTCCCGACCCCCAATTCACTCTAAAATAGTAACGTCCTCAAATTCGTCCGTGAAACGATCGAGTTCTTTGTCTTTAAAAATAAGGCTGATACTTGAGATAGCTACACAAGATATTAATGTCTCCACCCGTGCATGCTCTTATTATAGCACTTGCAAGTGTTGTTTATGTTTGTAGCCCAAACCACGACGGAGGCCCGATCAGGGATGCTTTATGATACGGCAATAACTGTAAGGCTACAAGAGGCAACATTAGGGCGAGTCCAAACTGACGTTTATTTCGTCTTCCATCATTCCTGTGACGTCAAAGTGGAAACAACGTAAGCAAATACGAATACTGAGTGATGGGGTCTAACCGAAGCTGGATGGTTAATACGTATCATTCGTCTCCATAAACAAAGGAATTATGACAATGATAATGATAAATTATAATGATAATAACAACGATAATAATAATGATAATGATAATAATAATAATATATACTACTACTACTGCTGCTGCTGCTACTACTACTACTACTATCTCTGGTATGCTGCTGCTGCTGCTACTACTACTACTACTACTACTACTAATCTTCTAATCTCTCTCCTATTTGTTGTTGGTGTGTGTGTGTGTGTGTGGTCGCGCGCGCGCGCGCGCGTTGTTAATATTCTTGAGTGTTACTGCTGTTCGTTGCCATTGCATGTCCATTTCTTTCACTGTCACACAAGAGTGCGTCATTTCAATGACGAGGACCTTATTCTTCGGTCATTTATATTTTACATTTTCTCATTAGTTTTGTACTTCGTTAGACACGTTACCATACTGTAAATATATTCAAAACGATATGCAAACTGCGAACTGGGACGAACGCCGACCGAATCCGACGTTATCTCGCCGACGATTGTTAAATCATCTCTTGTTGCAGCCTATTCAGACCGATATCGTGTCATCTCTGGCAATTAATACCGATCGATATCACTGTCATCTTCTGCCACAGAACCAGGTCGATATACTACGTCTTCATCTCTTGCAGCACAATATATTCAAGCCTCTGGCAATTAATACCGATCGATATCACTGTCATCTTCTGCCACAGAACCAGGTCGATATACTACGTCTTCATCTCTTGCAGCACAATATATTCAAGCCTCTGGAAATTTAATACCGATCGATATTCTGTCATTTCTGCCACAGTAAATGTGATATATACTCTTCATCTCTCTACAGCACAATATTGTTCACTAGTCTGCAATAAACGGATCAATATTACGTATTTTTGCACATCACAGGTCGATATATACGTTTCATCTCTTACACAAATTCAACCCTTGGCAACATAAACCGGCCATATTTCGTTATTTCTTGCAGTTTAAATTGTAGATATTCCATCATCTCCTACAACACAATATTGTTCACGTTATGTCATGCAACGTAAACGGATCAATATTACGTTATTTTTGGCAACATCACAGGACTGATAATAGTTCAGCTCTTACAAGATGAACTGTGCATGTTACATTCCTTGCAACATAAACTGGTCCTTTGTACGTCATCTGCTGAAACGTATCTTACGTCATCTCTTGTCAGGGAGAGGGGTCGATATTATGTTATCTCTTTTAACATACACTTATCGATTAAAATCACAATGCGTGCTTGCATCATGCATCAGTTCTCCACACATTTGATCATACACGCTTCCTAAGTAGAAAAAAAAAAAGGTTTAAGTAGAAAAAAGGTATGTTAAATTTGTTCTCAGAATGCAAGCATGTGAGATTAGGAGTTAACGAAAAAAATAATGGAACATTCCACGGAGTGTTTCTACAAGATTCAGAAACCCACCAATACACTGTAGTTACTGAGCAACACAGCAAAAGGGCAAATATAATTAAGCTCGGCTAATATATATATATATGTATATATATATATATAGCTAATATATATATATATATATATACTAATATATATATATATATATATATATATATATATATATACCACCAAAGGTACGAAATGTTTCTATATAGTCTGGAAGCCCGTGCATGCGTGCGGTGATCACTAGGCAACAGAAGAAACGAACAAAATCTAGCGCTATGAAGTCTGGCATGATGTCTGGAACAACGGGGAGGAAGTCAACTTAGGTCGGCTCTACCGGGTAAGCAACACACGTACAAACATTTCAAAACATCAAACCAACAAACCTCCAATCAAGCCGTCAACCCCTCGAACAATCGACAATGTAATCAGAACACACAAACAAACAAAGAAACAAACAAAACACAAGAAACATAATCAACAGCAGTTATCGCCCTCCTCAAATCACATCCCGTAACGCCTGGCCACCACACATGCGCAGAGAGCCAGCAGCGGAACTCTCGCGAGATCAACGCTGCGAGCGAGGACTGATGACCTCGCGCCCGCGGCAGCGACCTTGAACTCTTTCACGAGCCGTCCGACCGAGTTTTGAGCCACGCACTCGTAGACTCCGAAGTCCTGCTTGGTCACGCTGGAGATGGTCAGCTTGGCGCCTGTGACGCCATCGTAGGGGGCGTAGGTCACGCGTGACGACGTTTCCACAGGAGAATCGTCTCCGCGAAGCCAGTAGACCTTGGGCAGCGGGAAGGCAGCGACAGGACAGGTGAGGGTGAGGGTGCCGTTGATGGTACCGCCCACTTGGGTAGGTGCTTCCTTCTGCAGGTAGGGCTGACCTGCATGCAACACAAAGCAATTTTGTTTTGTCTTGAAGACTCTTTTATAGCGTAGCTGTTGCTTTTGCCAAGGGTATGTTTTCAGCCTCGTTTCTTCATTTGTTTTTCGAGTTGTCAGCAAGATGACGAACCCCTACCCCGCCTCCCTCCCTCCACACACACACACACACACACACACACACACCAGACAACACACACAAACTGACACAGACACACACAACACACAGACAGACGCACACACAACACACATACACACACACACAACAGACACACACAATACTGACACAGAGACAGACACTGACACAGACAACACACACACACACACACACACACACACACACACACACACACACACACACGCACACAGAGACAGACACTGACACAGACACACACACACACACACACACAACACACACACACACACACACACACACACACACACACACACACACAAGAGATTTTTACAAAGAAATTTGCTGGACGGATGGCATGTGTTCCAAGAACAAATCCAACACATCTTTAGTGCTGATCCTGATTACAGGACTGATCATAGATCCCGTCTACCATGGTGGAGGTTTGAGCTCTCCCTTCTCATTTATTTTACTGTTTATTTTCACTGATATTTGTTTGTTTCTTTAAAGGCCGGAATAGCTCAGTTGGTAGAGCGCCGGCCTCGTTATCCTGGTGATCTGGGGTTGTGGGTTTGAATCTCTGCTGAGCCTTTGCGGTGCAGGGGTATTTTCCCCTCGGAGTTGATGTTGGCTATTTTAAGCATCTCTTTATTGTTCAGTAATGTGTACATAAATAAACCATTGAACCGACGCAGCAACAGGCAATAGCTTATGATGTGCTGGGTTAATATTGGTTCTTACCACATTTCCGAAAAGATCTTTCGAATGAGACTATTATACGAGGTTACGCTTTGAACACGCGGATGAATTCTTATCAGCAACTTTCGGAAGTTTGGCCGTTGATAAGGATAACACGTACGCATCCCGTTAAAAAAAAAAGAAAGAATGAGTTGCAAAAAAAAAAAAAAGTGAGTGACTGATAGTCGACTGAATGACGCAGGACGATCACTGGATGTAGCAGGCAGCTCTTCAGTAAGCTCTACCCAGGTAAGCAGCCCGTTGTGTAAACAAGATCGCGAATTGTGAAGCACCTAAAGCTTTGTCTGTAAGTTCTCTCAATAACAACAACAACAACAGTAACAGTAATAATTGTAATACATGATGATATAATGATGACGATAATGATAATAACAACAACAATAATAGTAATTATGATAACAATACTAATAATAACAATAACAATGATAATATAATAATAATAATAATAATAATAATAATAATAACAATGATGATAATGATAATAATATGGTAATGGTGATGTTGCTTATAGCCCAGCCGACCGCAAAGGGCCATATCAGGGCTGTCACCGCGTTGAAGTTAACTCACAAGTCATTAAAAAAGAAAGAAAAAAAAAAACTCATGCACATAAATGTTTAAAACTCACCTTCCAATTTAATAGTAATAGTAATAATAATAATGGTTTAATGTACTGAAGTGACGATAGTACAAAAGCTTAAAAAAATCTTGAGGAGCGCGGGGAAAAAAAAAGTAAAATGACGGAATCATGCGGCCTTTTGATCAAACTCGGGGCTTCGGTACTCTGTAATTTGGAGATAATTATCTAATCAGAGTTGTTTACGTGACCAATACACAATGGGGCCTAAATTGGGCTGTAAAACAACAACAACAACAGTAATAATACGAATAATAGTGATAATGATGATGGTGATGAAGAAGATGATGATGATGATGATGATGATGATGATGATGATGGTGATGAGGATAACAACAACAACAACAACCATAGTAATACGAATAATAGTGATAATGATGATGATGATGATGATGATGATGAGAATAACAACAACAATAATGATAACAACAACAATGATAAATAACATACTACTACTACTACTACTACTACTATTACTACTACTATAATGTTATAGATAATAATAATAATAATAACAACAACAACAACAATAATAATGATAAAGATAACAATGACAACAACAGCAACAACAACAACATTTTTCGTTTTCTGTCATTGAGTTAGAGGCCCATTTAAATGCTGGCTGCAGATGTTCTATGTCATGCAAGAAAAAAAAAAAAAGGTTATGGTATACTGAATTTAGATGGACCCGTAGTCACATGGGCATTGGCCTGCATTTGGCATGCAGAACTGACGGTCATGGGTTCGAACCCCACGTGCGCTCACATTTTTTTTTTCGTCTTCAGAACCCTCTCTATCCACCCAGCAGTAAAATGGGTACCTGACTCAGTTCAGGGAATGTTAAGGCGGCGGAAGAAGAAAGAAGAGGGATGGGCGCCGCATTCCATCACGGCGTGCGCCAGACACACTGAACCTCCGACAGTTCATTGCCTCTGGGGCCCGACATGCTGTGGGAACTTTCTGTTTTCACCCTGGACTGGGTGGTCTAAGAGTGATGACCTTGCAGTTGATGCCAAGTTCGTCGACATTTCTGGTGGCCACAGACCCTTCAGCTGAGACTGGTGGAGAAAGGTGTGAGGGCGAGTTGGGGGGGGCAAAGTCTGGACACACGTGGGGGCACATGGAATGCCTTCATGATTTGCCCTACTCATATCCAGAGGAAGGGTGTATGGCCAAAAACAAAAAGCAACATTCGAACTGCAAGCTCTTCGCTTGCTACATAACTCAGTTCCTAGTATCAGATCCTTTAGCTTGTATTGTTCGTTTGTTTATTTTTCGGTCCCTTCGTCAGTGTCCAGTCAATAACATCATTGGTACATCGTTCATTTCGGCTTCACCCCTCCCCCCTCCCTCGTTGACCTTCACCCCCCCCCCCCCCTCTCATCAATCCCATCCCCTTTCTGCCAACGCTGCTCCCCACCTACCCCCAATCATTGATACACAACCTCACCCATCCCCTCACCTCCACCCTCACCCCATCTCCTCATCACTCCCATCCCATTTCTGCCGCCGCCCCTCCCCACCTGCGCTAAACGTTCCTACACAGCCACATCCAAGCTCGCCGTGTCGCAGCTCCAAGCGACAGCAGTCCCCAGGGAGTTAGGTCAGGTTGAGTCGTGTCCAGGCAGCCCACAAGAGGAAACATGGCTGTCTTGTCTGACTGTCTCCATCCGTGTGTCCGTCCATTACTCCTTCCCTCCATCTATCTGTCTGTCTGTCTGTCCGTCTGTCTATCTGTCCGTCTGTCTGTCTGTCTGTCTGTCTATCTACCTACCTATCTACCTCTCCTACCTAGGTATCTATCTGTCTGTCCGTCCGGCCGTCTGTCTGTCTATCTGGCTGTCTGTCTGTCTATCTATCTCCCTCCATCCATCTCACGATCGTCCAATCTATCGATCGATCGATTACAAAATTCTATCACATCGTACCATTTGTGTATCTTTGAGAGAGAAGAACTGCAACGGGGAACAAACAAATATTGACAACGAACAAAATCAAACAATAGAGACGCACACACAAGAAAGCGTGCGCGCACGTATGCGTGCGTGCGTGCGTACGTGCGTGCGTGCGTGTGTGCGTGCGTGTTTGTGTGTGAGTGGTGTGTGTGTGTGTGTGTGTGTGTGTGTGTGTGTGTGTGTGTGTGTGTGTGTGTGTGCGCGCGCGCCGCATTAAGTTTGGTCAAAAAGGGTATTTATCCAAACATGCACGTTTTGATCTGTAATATAACGTCTAGGCCTCTTCATCTGTAATATAACGTCTAGGCCTCTTCATCTGTAACATAACGTCTAGGCCTCTTCATCTGTAATATAACGTCTAGGCCTCTTCATCTGTAACATAACGTCTAGGCCTCTTCATCTGTAACGTAACAACTAGGCCTCTTCATCTGTAACATAAAGTCTAGGCCTCTTCATGTTCTCTAGATGTTAGACAAACAAGTCTGACTCAAAAGAGAGAAAAAAAATGTTGGATGGGGAGCCAGACCTACAGGCGGCATCTCCAAATGGACTCTGGCTTCTTCACTAACTCCGGAGACGTGGACACGCACCCATCTGCTACCCCTACCCCCATCCCCCCTCAACCTCCCTCATTCTATTTAAAGTTTATTATTGTATTTGTTTGTTTATTTCTGGAACGTTGTCACATCCACCTTATCAAGTTACAACTACCCACCTCTTCTCCCCCTTCTCTCTTGCAGTGAAGTTTTTTCTTTAATTGTTGAAAAATTCGTTATTTTCTTAACTGAAAAACAAACAAAAAAAATTGAAGGCGCAGTTCACAGTGTTAATAATGATCATATCCAACATAAACAAGCCAATGAAGGAGCAATTCAGCTTTCATAATGATCAAATCCAATATCACACACACACACCACACACACACACACACATGCGCGGGCGCAAGCGCACGCGCTTTCCCATACAAACAAGGCAATTAATTCTTACATCTGCAGATATACATCTATATTACATTTTATTACATAGTGCCTTAAAACAAACAAACAAATAAACCACAGAAACAAAAAGCATCAAGAATAATAAAAAATCGGAAAAAAAACTGCTTTCCCATAAATCTATTTATACATAGAATTCTGGGCAATTTTGCTTCCGATGCCATGTCCATAATTCATTCAGTGTCAAAAGACAGTGTTCTTATACAAGAACCCGCCAACCTAAAACTCCTGTTCTTTTTGGTGTGTGTCTTATTTTTGCTTTATTCTCTTTTTTTTCAACCCTGGATATAGAAGAGAGCATCTTCTGTTTTGTATCTAAATCCTGGTTGACCTCGGAATATCTTGAGAGAGGGCAACATACTCGTACGTGTGTGTGTGTGTGTGTGTGTGTGTGTGTAGCTAGCTAGCTCGATCGCTAGAAAAGTAAACAGACAGGGAGATAGATATATAGATAGATATGGACCCTGGACAAAAGAATAATTTAATTTTGCATGTTTTCGTGAATTAAGCCGCCCGTTTCCGAGCTTTCGAATCGATGAGATCAGCGAGCAGGCGAGAAGGGGAGACTCTGTGTGTGTGTGTGTGTGTGTGTTGTGTGTGTGAGTGAGTGTGTGTGTGTGTGTGTGTGTGTGTGTGTGTGAGTGTGTGTGTGTGTGTGTGAGGAGAGAGAGAGAGAGAGAGAGAGAGAGAGAGAAAGCACTTGTGACGGGTGTCAGCAACACACTGGAAATGCATATACAACTATCCAAGAAATGTTGAAAAAAGACATGCGATTCTCAGAATTTCATATGTATATCATATCATACTGCATAATGTTACATAATAGGCCTACGTTATACTAGAATTTGATATGAATATTATATATATATATATATATATATAATATATATAATATATATCAATATCATACTGAGTTACCTTATGTTGTATCATAATTTATCATATTTTAGCGGGAAGAAACTCTAGGAAGAACTTCATAGCAAAAGGCCTTCAGAGAAAAAAAGCCGTCCTCATACACCAGTTTCGGCCCTGATTTCCTTACACTCTAGGGAGCCAGAATACACCCAGTTCAGGACTCCTAGATGTCTTCCCGCCGCCAAAAAAAGTTTGTTTGACACTATTTTATGCATAAATGACTTTAGAGACACAAACAACTCCCCCTTTCTCAAACACTCGGGTGATTCTGCCATTGAAGATCTCCCCAGTTCTGTCTCTATTAATTTAATGAAACAACGAAGTTCTGTTCTTGGTAGAAAACTTGCTACAAAGTAAATTTTCAATCTAAATGCTGTAACAATAAAAGAAATGATAGTTGATTTCCTTCCATAAAGACCCCTCGCCCGTATTAAACGTTATTAATGGTCAGGCTGTTGGGATGGTGGGGAATACAAATATGGAGGTGTAGTTTACGGCAACAAATAATGTTTTGACAGGAATGTTGACATTATACTTAAAAACATGTCTTTCAAGAATATTTTTGTTTTCCAGAAGTTGAGAACTCTTAATGTCAATTCCAAGATTTTACAAACGTATAACCGTTAATAAAACAGATTGTTTTTAACTCAGATCTTCTGTGAACAATACAAAATGTCTTTGGGGATGCTAATAAGATTTTAAAATAGAAAAAAAAAACAGAACAAAACCGTTCTTATAACCGTTGTTCCACTAAATCCTTCCTCACTGTTTCATCTATATGCTAGTGTGGAAGTCCATGTGTGCCAAGCGAGCGAATCTGGATTGTATGGGATGCAAGGCAAGCTGGTATGTAAAAGCTGTACCAGAAACGAGTTGTGCGAAAGACAAGACAATCTGCAAGTGATGACAGCCATGTTTGAGCAAAATCCTATGAACTTTTACAACCAAGACGCCGTTTCAGGACCATGTGGGTAAAATCAAGGGCACACACAAAAAATCTTTCTTCATCTGTTATAGATGAATATGCGATGAATGCAAATATTAATGATATACCTGATGAAGAACTACGTTTTTCTGTTCCCGATGATACTTTTCTAGATTTCCTTCTTATGAAGTTAAGATCAAAGACGATTTCATTTGCAACAATGAAAAAGAAGAAAATACAGGAAGAGGAAAATCGACTAGAGTCTGACATTCGAAGATTAGAAACAACAAAGTCTATAAGCGAGGACGATATTAGAGCTATAGCAACAAAAAAAGAACAATTAAAACATATTAGAGAAAAACGAATGGAAGGTGTTTTGCTACGATCAAGAGCTAGGTGGATAGCTGAGGGGAGAAAGTAAGCAACTATTTTTGTAATCTTGAGAAACGTCACTTTGTAAGTAAAAATATGGCTAGGATCACGGATCAGCAAGATAATGTTTTAACAACCCAGAAAGACATTCTTCTAGAAGTTCAGAACTTTTATAAATTACTTTACGCAGAATCCGAAGTAGAAGATAGTGAAATAATGGATCTAGTAAACAATACACCATGTCTAAATGAAACAGAAGCAAACGAGTTGGAGGGAGAAATTACTCTTGAAGAAGCTACTGATGTTTAAAGAATATGAAAAATAACAAAAGCCCAGGCTCTGATGGATTTTCGACGGAATTCTTTAAAGTTTTTTGGAAAAAAATTGGATTATTTGTTATTAGAGCGTTGAATGCTAGTTTTAAAAGAGGAGGAAACTGTCTAGTGTGCAAAAAGAAGGGATTATTATATGTATTCCCAAAGGAGACAAGCCAAGACAGTATATAAAAAACTGGAGACCAATTTCACTTTTAAATGTAGTGTATAAAATTGGATCATCATGTGTTGCAAATCGCATAAAAAATGTACTGCCAAGACTTATTAATGAAGACCAGACGGGTTTCATTAGGAACAGATACATTGGTGATAACTTAAGATTGATATATGACACAATAGCTTACTTAGATCAAAATAATTTACCTGGATTGTTATTAAATATAGATTTTGAGAAAGTTTTTGACTCGATTAACTGGGGTTTTATGTCGAAGGTATTAAAGAAATTTGGTTTTCAGAAAGATATTTGCAGATGGATAGATACATTCTATAAGAATATTAAATCTTGTGTTGTTGTAAATGGTCAGGTTTCAAGCTGGTTCGAAATTAAAAGAGGTTGTAGACAAGGAGACCCTATATCCCCATATCTATTCATACTCTGTGTAGAAATATTAGCTATAATGATAAGAGAAAACACAGATATCCAGGGAATAATGATGAATGATGTTGAACATAAACTTTCACAATATGCGGATGACACAGAATTTTTGCTGGCAGGTGATAGAAAATCTTTTGAAATTTGCGTAGATGTTCTGTTTAAGTTTGGATCTGTTTCAGGTCTCCACATAAACTCTAGCAAAACAAGTGCAATTTGGTTAGGAAGTAAGAAGAATTCTGAAGTTAGATATATGAATCATTTAGGAATGGACTGGAACCCACTAAAATTTCGTGTATTAGGAATATGGTTTACTAATGATTTAAAAGACTGTGTAAACATAAATTATCCGGACAAATTGGCAGATATAAAACATCTGTTCAAAGTATGGGTTAAACGTCAACTAACGCCTCTTGGTAGAATAGCAATTTTAAAATCTCTCATACTTTCAAAACTGATACATCTTTGGTTACTTCTGCCAAATCCACCTGATGTGTTTTTTCGAACATTACAAAAGATGTGTTATGAATTTGTCTGGGGTAAGAAACCAGACAAAATTAACTGGAAAACGGCGCATAAGAGTGTAAAACTTGGAGGCATCGGTATCCCTGAATTAAAAACATTTGTTACCTCTTTAAAAATGTCGTGTTTCGTAAAACTGAAAAAACAACCCACAAGTGGAAACATATTCTACTAGCTAATTTTTCTCAATGGCCGCTTATTAATAAATATGGTCCAGAATTTGTTTCCAGGTTTACGAAATATAACCAATTTTGGTCAGACGTCATTGAAGCCTATAAAAGTTTTTACTACAAATGCATACCAGGAAATTCCGCTGAAATTTTAGCTGAACCGATTTGCTATAATAATAGAATCCAAGTTGGAAACTCATACGTTATCTCTAGAAAACTTGGTGACAAGAATGTACATTGTCTTGCGGACTTTTTTGATGATAAAGGTCAGTTTCTTTCTTATACGCGTTTCAAAGAGAAATATAATATTAATGTCGATTTTGTCACCTTTGCTGGGTATAAATCTGCAATAATCGACTACATTAAACAATGTAGTATTTCTGTAAAGAACAATAAACATACCGATACAACTTGCTGTTTGAAGAAGGTATTTGCTATTGACAAAGGTTCAAAGCTTTATTACGATATACTTATTGAAAATAATGTTCGACCAAAATGCTGCGACAAATGGGATTCGAAACTGATGGTACATCATGACTGGAAATCATGCTTTCTATATACCAGCAAAATAAACGATATTAAACTAAAATGGTTTCAGCTGAAGCTATTGCACAGATGTTTAGGTACAAATGTTATTTTAAAAGAAATGGGAGTTCGTAATAATGACAAATGCAGTTTTTGTGGTACAAATAAAGATACTATTGACCATATGTTTTGGAAATGCAATTATGTCAAATTCTTTTGGAATGTACTTACAGATTTGATTAGAGAAAAATGTGCCAATGCAGAAAACCTACGACTGACTGAAACGCTGGTGCTTTTAGGATTTGATAAAAACGTTATTGTGGACAGTGTCCTTTACTTCATTGTACTATTTGCAAAGTATTATATATATTCATGCAAACTGAATGGAAACCATCCACGAACAACTGTATTTTTGAAGAAACTAGAGTGGCGATACAAAATTGAAAAACACAATGCCTTACTTATCTCTAAATATTCAGATTTTTGTGTAAAATGGATGATTTATAAACCATTAATAGAGGGTTCTTAAATGTATTTTACTTTTGTATGATTTATCCGATTGCGATTTGCCACAGTTCTAAGTTGAATTTTGAACAGTCTTTTGCGTGCCAATGTTACCTATATGTTGATGTATTCGAGGCCTCTTTAGATGTTTCTCTAGATAGAACATTGAATGAAAATGCCATTGATAACATCCATCCACCTCTCTCTCTCTCTCTCTCTCTCTCTCTCTCTCTCTCTTCTCTCTCTCTCTCTCTCTCTCTCTCTCTCTTACCTCTGGCTGTTAAAACAATTATTTCTCGACTGTGGATGGACAATGCCCTTTTGTTTTTTCCTTTTTATGTTTGTGTTTCATGTTACTGAATGCAAATTTTAAAAAAAGTTATAAAAAAAAAAAAATCTTTCTTCAAGTCAAATTTGTTCATGCCACTTTTTGTTTGTAACCCTAGTGCGCGTGTGAATGAAACAGCGAAAGTAAATCAGCTGGTATGTCACTGCGAGTTGTGTGTGTGTGGTGCGTGGTGTGTGTGTGTGTGTGCGTGCGTGCGTGCGTGTGTGTGTGTGTGTGTGTGTGTGTGTGTGTGTGTGTGTGTGTGTGTGTGTGTGTGTGTGTTGTTTGTTCTTTTCCCCTTTCGATTCTATTCTTGATGGTTGTAATCTTAGTAGCTGTGCATTTTAGAGGAACTCAGATGGTATAATGTGTGTCTAAATGTTAAACCTTTTGCGATGTGTTTATTTTTCTTTATCCGCTAAACATGTTTGTTACAATTTTTATGCGTATTTGATGTTCTGTTCATTCATATTTCTCTGATAACAACCACGCTTGACGTAATTTTTCTTTCTTATCATATCATATCATACCATATCTTGTCATACCATATCATGTCATATATCATATCATATCATATAATATAATGTTACGACATACTCTATTCTATTCTACTGCATTATAATGAGTGCCGGGGTCAAAAAACGTGGTGGGGGATCCACACAGAAAAGAGGCGTACCCGAGACGCGGACATCTTTGGTGAAGGTCTGTACCAGTGACTCCTCAGTCAACGGGTTCACGCCGGCTGGAAGATGCACGTTGCACTGGTACACCCCCGCATCCTGAGGCCCTGCACACACACACACACACACACACACACCACACACACACACACACACACACACACACACGCACACACCGACCACCACGCACCACGCACGCACGCACGCACGCACGCACGCACACACACACACACACGCACACACACACGCGCGCGCGCGCGCGCGCACAGCACCACACACACACACACACACACACACACACACACACACGCATGCACGCGCGCACGCACACAATATCCTAAAATAGTGTTGCGTATGGGCAGCTTCACGAAGGTCCTATTGGCTAGTCTTTCATCAAGTTATCAGTGATTTGCATTGTCGTGGAGGCAGAAATTGCCTCGACCGGGTTCTTTGCAATTGGATTCGATCAGTTGTAACGTCCCCTCTTCAATTCCATTATGTGATGACGATCATTGTCTCCGCTCTTCACATTCCTGCATGGAATGCGATCAGTTGTAACGTCCCCTCTTCAACATTCCATGCTGTGAATGACGATCAGTTTTTAACGCCCCTCTTCAACATTCCATGCTGTGAATGACGATCAGTTGTAACGCCCCCTCTTCAACATTCCATGCTGTGAATGACGATCAGTTGTAATGCCCCCTTTTCAACATTCCATGCTGTGAATGACGATCAGTTGTAACGTCCCCTCTTCAACATTCCATGCTGTGAATGACGATCAGTTGTAACGCCCCCTCTTCAACATTCCGTGATGTGAATGACAGACTGCATTATGTCAAGACAGTGAAACCTCTCACAAAAGACCTGAAGCGCTTAGAGGCAAGGAATGTTTGTACGTAGTACCGGAATAGGTAATAGACCCATTAACCAGTATGCCTTACCCACCGCACACGGTCGAACTGTGTCAAGGAGGACGAAGTGGTCAGGTGACAGATGGCACCTAAGGTAGTAAGGACCCTCCCGAGTTCGAACCTTCCTGATAGAGAAAGGGGGGAGGGACGTAACCACTATGACCTCGGAGCATCGGGTGCGCGCTAACTACTCAGTCAGCTGAGGTCGCTTTGTAAACAGTCTTTGAAGAGCAGGAATCTTGGACTCGTTCTGATGGTATTGCCGTGGGGCACTGTGTTGGTTCTATTGTCAGGCTGGTTGAATGCGCGTGGACGTTGTTGTCGTAGCTTTTCTCCACGATAATTACTGTGTTAAGTGACCCCCGAAGTCGGCGGGAATTTTCGATGTCCATCTGGTGCCAAGTGGTTGCTTGCTAATCAGTTAGGTAGGGATGTGTGTAAATGCTGATGTGTGGAAGAATGTAGCGAATGGAGAATTCAGGGTACTTGTGAACAGTGTGTTTGAGAAGCAGTATGGACAAAGGCATGGCCCAAAGGGAAATCCTTTGTGTCCATCCCTATATAAACTGAGGGAGAACAACGTGTGGAGAGAGTGAGAATAATACCACGAGAGAGAGAGAAGGCAGAGGAGAGAGAGAGGAGAGCAGAGTGACCAGCACAGAGTAGGGTCGAGAGAAACGTGGTCTGGGAGATAGAAGAGACAGCAAAGTCTTAGGGTTAAAGACAAGCTGGAAGAGAAGAAAACTCAGTTTGAAGCCCAGAGGTGGGTGAAGACAGACAAATTGAATTTGAACCCAGAGGTGGGTGAAAGAGACAAAGAAGAAGAGTTCTACGTCGAGATCCCAGAGACGACCACGAAGACCCAGACCTGAAACCTGAAGCCAGTTAACCAAGGGCGTCACCATCAAGCAGTGCTGAAGAAGACTTGAAGAGACTTTTTTCAAGAACTGTGGTGTGGTGTGAAAGCGTGGTTGTGTGTGTGAAAACCCGGCCACGTAAGAAGCCATTTTATTACAACCTGGGATTAGGAAGTATTGATCTTTTATGGTTTGTTTTATGGCATTTTTGTGTGATTGGATTGTTCATGCATAGATACGTAGCATAGAAATTGTAGATACGTAGCATAGAAATTGTATTTCTTGTTCTCAGTCGTGTTAGGAGAGAAACGAATGCGTGACATCCCATTCCCAGAGAGAGGTGAATGTTTGATGGGCGCATGAGTGTGCATATGCGTGTATGAGTGCAAAGATAACTTTGGTGTGTTACGCCTGACTAATGATACAACTTAGTGCGCTTAAGCAATACCATCACGATTTCCCCCGTCTTGGACACATTACATGTCTACTAAACATTGCCAGTTTACGTAAACAAATGCGGAACTTAAAGACCAGGCTTTCGTTCTTCAAGGGGTGCGAGTATACATATTTACGTACAAGGAATAAACCTTATAACGCGTACGCCCTGGGTGGGACAGTACCCAAGCATTCTAAAGGGGTGACCTAACTTTCAGAACGTCAAGGAGTGTGAACAGCCGATAGTTGAGTTTGGCGTCCTCACAGCAAATGCCTTTAGGGACAAGTCGTCTGCTGCAGCAAACGGCAGTATGTAGAGTCAGTTGTCTGGTGGACTTGGTTACTGAACGGCTTGTTTGAAGACCGTTATCTGCATTGGGGAGGTGGCACCCAAGATGGTTTGTTCCCTCAGACAGAAGCCTGAGTCAAGTTGTTCATTCCTAGGTATTCATGTTTTCTTTCTTTCGTGGTCAGTCGTCATGATGGTGTCTTTCTTAGTTGCCCTCCCTCCAGCGCTGTCGTCAGGACTACCGGGCGGCCATCTTCGTGCTGAGTGGCGACGGTCCTGTGCCGCGTGAGGCCGACACGGGAAACGTGCAGGAGAGAAGTCGCCAAACCGCTGCACGAAGATCCAGGTCCCCACTCTCGCCCGTGAGGGACGTTCCCACCCCACCCTTTCCCTGTGGGAAAACTCTGCTGGTCGTGCAGTCCACGGTGACGTCGCAGAATGGCAGCGCCCTGTTGCCACACTGCCCCACAGCCTCAAGAGCCGTCCCCCGGCAACACAGGCTAGACCCGTCGTCACTGCTGATGCCTGGAAGGTAGACTGCGCCGCCCCACGCTTGTATGCTTCCTAGGCGCCTTCTGCCGATAATGCCACCTGCCAGCTGGTATTGGCATCAACACACACCTAGCTACATTTGTATCATTCGCGGACAGTTGAAATCGTAGGCGATGTACAAGAAAGCTTACACACACACACACACACACACACACAACACACACCACAGCACACGCGCGCGCGCGCGCGCGCACAGAGAGAAAAGAGAGAGAAGAAAGAGACAAGACAAGACAAAATTCTTTATTTACGAGGGTAATGGATAAGCACTGACGTGCTTTTTTACATCCAGTCCTCGCCCTGAGTAGGGACTACAACATGCAGTGAAATCAATTAATGTAAGAAAGCAAAGAAGCAAGCAAAGCGGTCATGTAATCATAGAGGAACATCAAATGAAAATAGAAGAGAAATGAAAAGAAAACAAAAAATAAGAATAATAATAAACAAACAAACAAACAAACAAAAATA
>CM065729.1:23590843-23598343 GCA_033310375.1 Conus canariensis | reverse complement strand
AAAAAACAGTTCATCGCAGTGATTTGACGTCTGTTGGCATAACGAGAAGTTATGCAGTCTTCTTATTCAATGATCTATAGTCCCATATTCTATGGACATTAACGGATCTTATTGTACAGTATGCATGGATCTTCGAGTATCTAGCACTAATTACTTCAAGCCCAGAGACATGGAACATGATGGAAAGATCCTTTATCATAGTTAACAGAGCAGATAAAGAACCCCTTTTCAGAAAACCACCATGACAGAGAAATAGCTTGAAATAAATGAATGAAACACATCCAAACAAACTTAATAATCACCCAGACAGAAACAGTATCACACAAATTCTAACATTCACACAAAAGAACAGATACACATCTACCCCCTCCAAACTTAACAGAAGAACACAGAAACACAAGAACCCATGACATAGATAACAGATCCCCCTAAGTATCAAATATAACCCAGACAGAATACACAGTATCCCCTATTTGACACCATGACAATAACAGCTTCACACCAGCATGATACACATGTCACCTCTCATTTCAATACAGAAACATTCTCCCCCTTTCCTTTACTTCCACCATGACATGTACACAGTTTCTCCCCCTTTTCTTCTCCTTTTCTTACTTCACCCATGACATGATACACAGTTCTCCCCCTTTTTCCTTTATTTCCACCCATGACATGATACACAGTTCTCCCCCTTTTTCCTTTATTCACCCATGACATGATACACAGTTCTCCCCCTTTTTTTATTTCTACCATGACATGTACACAGTTCTCCCTTTTTCTTTATTTCACCCATGACATGATACACAGTTCTCCCCCTTTTCTTTTTCCACCCTGCTTATCTCCCTTTTCTTATTTCACCATGACATGATACACAGTTCTCCCCTTTTCCTTTATTCACCCATGACATGATACACAGTTCTCCCCTTTTTCCTTTATTCACCCATGACATGATACACAGTTCTCCCCCTTTTTCCTTTATTCACCCATGACATGATACACAGTTCTCCCCCTTTTTCCTTTACTTCCACCCATGACATGATACACATTCTCCCCTTTTTTCCTTTATTTCTACCCATGACATGATACACAGTTCTCCCCCTTTTTCCTTTATTTCCACCCATGACATGATACACAGTTCTCCCCCTTTTTCTTTATTATCTACCCATGACATGATACACAGTTTCTCCCCTTTTCCTTATTTCCACCCATGACATGATACACATTTCTCCCCCTTTTTCCTTTATTCCACCCATGACATGATACACAGTTCTCCCCCTTTTTCCTTTATTTCCACCCATGACATGATACACAGTTCTCCCCCTTTTTCCTTTATTTCCACCCATGACATGATACACATTCTCCCCCTTTTCCTTTACTTCCACCCATGACATGATACACAGTTCTCCCCCTTTTTCCTTTACTTCCACCCATGACATGATACACAGTTCTCCCCCTTTTTCCTTTATTTCTACCCATGACATGATACACAGTTCTCCCCCTTTTTCTTTACTTCCACCCATGACATGATACACAGTTCTCCCCCTTTTTCCTTTACTTCCACCCATGACATGATACACAGTTCTCCCCCTTTTCCTTTATTTCTACCCATGACATGATACACAGTTCTCCCCCTTTTTCCTTTACTTCCACCCATGACATGATACACAGTTCTCCCCCTTTTTCCTTTATTTCTACCCATGACATGATACACAGTTCTCCCCCTTTTTTCTTTATTTCCACCCATGACATGATACACATTTCTCCCCTTTTCCTTTACTTCCACCATGACATGATACACATTTCTCCCCTTTTTTCTTTATTTCTACCCATGACATGATACACAGTTATCCCCCTTTTTCTTTATTTCTACCCATGACATGATTCACAGGGACAAATTCTGTCATCTGCCAATTTGTTTATATTTTGATCAATAACGCCATGCGTGCGTACAGCAAGAAGAGAGAGAGAGAGAGAGAGAGAGAGAGAGAGAGAGAGAGAGAGAGAGAGAGAGAGAGAGAGAGAGAGAGAGAGAGAGAGAGAGAGCACCGAACATGATCTCCCAGATAAATTTACAAGAGGCCTTATCAAATTGAAATTGTGATGGACAACCAGAGAGATTTGAAGAGGGAGGAAGGGGAGAGATCGGGGCAAGGAGAGAGAGAGAGAGAGAGAGAGAGAGAGAGAGAGAGAGAGAGAGAGAGAGAGAGAGAGAGACAGGAAGTGAACGGAATGGGAGAAGGGAAAGGGGAGAAGGGGAGGGGGGATGCTTAGACCTTGACCTCTTTAGAAGAAACGCATAAACAATAAATGACTGGTTATGACTAAGATTTTTTTTTCTTCTGGAAGAAGAGGTGGTAATAGATTTGATGAGAGAGAGAGAGAGAGAGAGAGAGAGAGAGAGAGAGAGAGAGAGAGAGAGAGAGAGAGAGAGAGAGAGAGAGAGAGAGAGAGCATTAATTGGGGCCCCGCGACAAAATTGCCGCGGATGCTATCAACTTGAGGCTGTCAGGCATAAACCGAGATTGACCATCGATCACAGCGCGGTTTAATCAGTGCTGTCCTGCGTCACACACACACACACACACACACACACACACACACACACACACACACACACACACACACACACACATACATACACACACACACACATGAATACATGCACACACGCACATAAACACACATGCACAGACACAGACACAGACACACAGACACACACACACACATACACACGCACATAAACACACATGCACAGACACAGACACAGACACACACACACACATACACATGCACACCGCACGCGCACGTTAGCGCGCGCACATTCACTCATACAACACATACTCCAAAAAAGCACGCACGCAAACACTTACACATGCAGAGAGAGAGAGAGAGAGAGAGAGAGAGAGAGAGAGAGAGAGAGAGAGAGAGAGAGAGAGAGAGAGAGAGAGAGAGAGAGAGAGAGAGAACATCCTCACTGAAGGACGAAGATTTTAGGCAGTGCCTAGTTTTCAATATGTCTTTGCTATTTCTTCTCACCTTCTGGTGGTCCGGCGGTCTCCAGTACAACAATATCTACTTATCAGTGCACAGGGGAGAGACTCTGTAGTCCAAGTCGTGATTTGCAGAGTCGTGAGCAGACACCGAAAATATAAAGGACTGGACCAAAATGACCATGCCAAATCTCCTCACGACAGCTACGAACAGAAGAGCCTGGAGAGAAACGGCGGCTGCCTCATCACGTCCCCCCAACGACCCCAGCGGTCAGGGAATGACAGACTGACTGACTGACTGAGCAGACAGGACGCTGGAAGACTGCTGTTGATGCAGCAATGGTTTCTGCTTGGTGGCCACGCTCTCTTGCTGCCAGGGCTTTATTAAGGCGACGTGAATCTTCAAAAGTCTTTCGTGCTTTTTTAAATTTTTTTATTAAAGTGTGTGACAGCACGCCAGTGTGTGTTCCTTTGCTCTTTAACAATCGTCACAAGATCAGCAGGGCGGAAATCGCACCACTGGAGACTGTCTTTCAGGCTGTTTCTGTAGTGTTTGCAAAGGCAGGGGCTTCTCTATCACTGACCCTGGGTTAGCTCTCTGAACATCAGCTGCTTTGGAATCCATTCTTATGACGTGGCCAAATTGGAGCGGCGACTTGAGGACCATCATCCCAATAGAGACGGACTTTGTCTTGTCAAGGACATCAGAGAAGAAGAAGGACCATCACCCCAATAGAGACGGACTTTGTCTTGTCAAGGACATCAGAGAAGAAGAAGAAGAAGCAGCTTCTTCTTCTTTCTTGTCAAGGACATCAGTGTTGGACAGCCTGTCTTGCAACCGGATTCGAGGGATTGAAGGCAGGGCCCGTTGGTGAAAACGTTCCAGCGGTTTAATATAATTCTGTAGGCTGTCCCCGTGTTTGGCAGCTGTACTGAAGTGTCGGGAGAACAACAGCATTACACGCTGTTTTTATTATGTTCTACGAAAGCACAACGTAAAGACCATAAGATGGTAACAACAACAACAAACAACTCGAAACAAAAGCAGCCACAAAACCTGGCAAATTTACTAACATACAAAAACACAAAGTTAAGACCACGAGGTGGTAACAACAATAAAGAAATGAAAAAAAAACAACCTCAAAGGTTTGGTAACATTATTGACACTATCAGCGTTAAAGGCTTTAACGGCAAAGCACAACTGAATTGGAAGTAGAGAAGCAAAACATGACAAAATGGAGAGAGAGAGAGAGAGAGAGAGAGAGAGAGAGAGAGAGAGAGGAGAGAGAGAGAGAGAGAGAGAGAGAGAGGAGAGAGAGAGAGAGAATAACATCCATTAAGTCCAAAGAATGCTTGCTAGCGGTAAGACTTTTACGTCAAGCATTGCCATCTAACATGTCCAGCAGATGAAGAACCACGGCAATATGCCAGGCATGGAGAAACATGGATAAGTCCATTGCGATAACCGTTGACACACCATAACTGCTGGATATCGACCACCCGTTTACGCCGAAAGCCGACAAATCTGCAAGACGATCATTTTGAAGAGCCCAAGCAAAAACGAACCTGAAGTCGCTGGGATCAGGTATTATAACATTTAAGCTGTGTTTAATGAGAGCTTCAATCCACCAAGACACCAGCCGCCGTGATGTTGTGATTAGCATCGCTGTCTAGCGGCTGTGAATTCCTGGTTTCCAGTTCCACCAGAGGCAGTTATTTATTTGCTTGCTTTTCGGTCCGGGGCGGATCTTGCCGAGAGTTCAGTGAGTTATAGGCTCCAGTGAGAAGACTGGGATCACGCAGTCGAGTCATCGCCTTTCAAAACATACGTCTCTGACAGTGGCGCTAGATTTGCCCAGCCAACACTGCAGGTTCTGTAACTCTCAGGCCTGGTTGACTCCAGGATATGATATGAAAGAAAGCGTACAGTACAACCCCGTCATGTAATATCAGACCAGAATGGAAGTTCTTGATATCATCATGAGCATCCCTATTAATCATTATTAAAAAAAATACAATATGATGCGGTTCCTTTTTTACGTTGACACTGATGGAGCGGCCAACCGTCCAAATTACTGTTACACTCCGCTGCAGGTCCACTAGGCTGCTCTACAGCTTCCACGCCACCGGTGCATCCGTCCTTCGGATACAGAGTCTGTGAGGTCTCCAGCAATGGATGGGACTGATAAATCAAATGTACAAGGACCATGGTACCAACATGCTCCTTCCTCTGTTATTTCTCTCAGTTAGATAGGCCCGCCTGCTGAGCGAGTACCATTTTTCTCTCATTGCGCTTCAAGTCCTGGCGCGAAGGACAGTCTTGACCTGGTACTTCAAGGCCCTTGCGCTAGAAGAAGAAGAGGATGAAGAAGAAAGATAAGGAGGAGAAGAAGAAGAAGAAGAAGAAGAAGAAGAAGAGAAGAAGAAGAAGAAGAAGAAGAAGAAGAACAACAACAACAACAACAACAACAACCGCAACAACAAGGAGAAGAAGAAGATGAGTAGTAGTAGTAGTAGTAGTAGTAGTAGTAGTAGTCGTAGTAGTCGTAGTAGTAGTAGTAGTAGTAGTCGTAGTAGTCGTAGTAGTAGTAGTAGTAGCAGAAGAAGAAGAAGAAGAAGAAGAAGAAGGAGGAGGAGGAGGAGGAGGAGGAGGAGGAGGAGGAGAGGAGAAGGAGTCCTAATGCGCAGCATGAAGCGCTTTGTTTTAAAAAAGAAAACTGATCTCATGCTTCACGTGATCGTGCCAAAGGATAGTCCTGGTCTGGCATTTCAAGGCCTCGTACAGGGAAAAAAAAAGAAAAGAAAAAGAACAATCCGGATCAGGTGCTTCACGTCATTGTGCAAAGGACAGTCTCGATCTGGTGCTTCAAGACCTCGGGCCAAAGGACAGTCCTGATCCTGGTGTTTCAAGTCCATGTGCAAAGCAACCGTCCAAGTCTGGTGCTTCAAGTCTTCGTTCATAGGACAATCCTGATTCCGGTCGTTCAGGTCCTTGTGCAAAAGAACCATCCTGGTCTAGTGCTTCAAGTCTTCGTGCAAAAGGACAGTCCTGATCTGGTGCTTCAAGTTCTCATGCAAAGGACAGCCTTAAACTGGTGCTCCAAGTCTTCGTGAAGAGGACAGTCTTGCTCTGGTGTTTTCAGTCCTGGTGAAGAGGACAGTCTTGCTCTGGTGTTGTCAGTCCTCGTGAAGAGGGCAGTCTTGCTCTGGTGTTGTCAGTCCTCGTGAAGAGGACAGTCCTGCTCTGGTGTTGTCAGTCCTCGTGAAGAGGACAGCCCTGCTCTGGTGTTGTCAGTCCTCGTGAAGAGGACAGTCCTGCTCTGGTGTTGTTAGTCTTCGTGAAGAGGACAGTCTTGCTCTGGTGTTTTCAGTCCTCGTGAAGAGGACAGTCCTGCTCTGGTGTTGTCAGTCCTCGTGAAGAGGACAGCCTTGCTCTGGTGTTGTCAGTCCTCGTGAAGAGGACAGTCTTGCTCTGGTGTTGTCAGTCCTCGTGAAGAGGACAGTCCTGCTCTGGTGTTTTCAGTCCTCGTGAAGAGGACAGTCCTGCTCTGGTGTTTTCGGTCTTCGTGAAGAGGACAGTCTTGCTCTGGTGTTTCAGTCTTCGTGAAGAGGACAGTCTTGCTCTGGTGTTTCAGTCCTCGTGAAGAGGGCAGTATTGCTCTGGTGTTGTCAGTCCTCGTGAAGAGGACAGTCATGCTCTGGTGTTCCAGTGCTCGTGAAGAGGACAGTCCTGCTCTGGTGTTGCCAGTCCTCGTGAAGAGGACAGTCATGCTCTGGTGTTTCAGTACTCGTGAAGAGGACAGTCTTGCTCTGGTGTTGTCAGTCCTCGTGAAGAGGGCAGTCTTGCTCTGGTGTTTCAGTACTCGTGCAGAGAACAGTCTTGCTCTGGTGTTGACAGTCATCGTGAAGAGGACAGTCTTGCTCTGGTGTTTCAGTCTTCGTGAAGAGAACAGTCATACTCTGGTGTTGTCAGTCCTCGTGAAGAGGACAGTCTTGCTCTGGTGTTTCAGTCCTCGTGCAGAGAACAGTGTTGCTCTGGTGTTGACAGTCCTCGTGAAGAGGACAGTCTTGCTCTGGTGTTGTCAGTCCTCGTGAAGAGGACAGTCATGCTCTGGTGTTTCAGTCCTCGTGCAGAGAACAGTGTTGCTCTGGTGTTGACAGTCCTCGTGAAGAGGACAGTCTTGCTCTGGTGTTGTCAGTCCTCGTGAAGAGGACAGTCATGCTCTGGTGTTTCAGTACTCGTGTAGAGGACAGTCCTGCTCTGGTGTTGTCAGTCTTCGTGAAGAGGACAGTCTTGCTCTGATGTTTTCAGTCCTCGTGAAGAGGACAGTCTTGCTCTGGTGTTGTCAGTCCTCGTGAAGAGGACAGCCCTTGTCTGGCGCTTTAAATTCCCATAAAAAAGGCAGTCCTCGGGTCGCTTTAATACACGATCAACGGACTGCTGTAGTCATTCCAGTAAAACACGGTTCTCCGACAACATCGAGTCCAATAAACTACATTAACGGTCATC
>CM065729.1:23575843-23580843 GCA_033310375.1 Conus canariensis | reverse complement strand
GGTGCCTATTTTTAAAGGATACACATTGTTCTGTAAGCCTGCTGTTAAACTGTCGGCACACGGAAGACGTTCGAGTGGAATTATATGTTTGATAAGAAATGAGCTCTGTTCTTTTGTCAAACCTATATGTGTGGAGTCTCATCTTTTTTATGCTTTTGTGTTGGATAAATGCCTTTTCGGCATTGAAAGACACATTATGTATGTTTGTGCTTATATACCGCCAGAGAACTCACCATATTATGTGCATTTTGATTATGAAAATGGTGTTTCTTTATTGGAAGATTTTTTATGTGATTGTTTGCTTTATAACAAAGAACATGATATGTACATAGTAATTAATGGAGATTTAAATAGCAGAACCTCAAATATATCTTGTGACTTAGAATCCAATGTGTGTGATTTTGTTAATCAACATTTGAGTGGGCCTTTGAACCTGAACAGAAATTCTGAAGACCTTGTGATTAATAATTATGGCAAAATGTTACTTAACATGTACACTGTTTTTGACCTGTGTATTTTGAACGGTATGTGTGAGGGTGACCTTCAAGGTCATTACACGTACATAGCTGATAATGGTAACAGTGTAGATGATTATTTTTTACTGTCGTATGATTTGTATTCAAGAGTGTCTGATAGCATCAGAATGAATGTGTCTGATAGAATTGAATCTGACCATTTGTCTTTGGAATTATATATTCATTTCCCTATGAATAATGAGATTTGTGTTCAGGATGATGTTCAAATTTTCGAAAAGTTTGTGTGGGACGAAACCCATAGCAATGTGTTCAGAGATAACATCTGTTCAAACGACATGCAAAGGCAGTTTGAAATGGCGATCAGTTTAATAGATATAAATATCAACGAAGCACTTGAGGTTTTTAATCATTGTATAAAAGATGCAGCAGACTTTATGAAGAAACAAATATACATTGGTAGGCACGTGAAAGATGACGACTGGTATGATAAAGAATGTCGTGCAGCAAAGAAAACTGTACGCAATTTGTTGACAAAATTTAAGCGTACTTTGTCTCCACCTGATCGCACTTCTTTATGTATAGCAAGACGTGAATATAAACATTTGTTAAAGAGAAAAGAGAAGAAATTCAATGAGACTCTACTAACTGACTTATTACGATCTGTAAATAACCAAAAAGATTTCTGGGAATCTGTGCGTAAAATATCTACAAAAAGAAGGCAGATATCGAATGACATTAGCATAAGCGATTGGTATGTACACTTTAAAGAATTGTTAGAAAGAAAAGACAAGTTTGATAATGTTCTGGTTCAGGGAGAAAGTAATAGTGACCAAAGTGCTTATGATGCTGTTAAGAATGATGATGTTTATGACAATGTTGATAATGATGATGATGATGACCATGCTGCTGCTGCTGCTTTTGATGATGATGATGGTGATGATGATGAAGAAAATAACGATGGTGACGGCGAAAATAATTTGAATCAACCTATCTCAGTAGAAGAAGTTTTGATTGCGCTGAAAACACTGAAAAGTCGCAAGGCTGCCGGTCCGGATAAAATCATAGGGGAATTTATTAAAAATGCCTGCAAATCAAATCTGGTTATGGAATTTTTGGTAAAATTTTTTAATTCTTTGTTTGAGAGAGGCATATATCCTGAAGGTTGGTGTGAGTCAATTGTTGTGCCACTATATAAAAAGGGTAATGTTACCAATCCAAATAACTACAGAGGAATCTCATTGTGCAATGTTTGCAGCAAACTGTATAGTGCAATTATTAATAAAAGACTTCAAGTGTGGGTTGATGACAATAACATTACAGGTGAGTTTCAAGCTGGGTTTAAACAAAATCGTTCCACCATAGACCATATGTTCACATTATTGGCTTTTATTCAAAAACAATTTTGTCTGAACCGTAAGTTGTATGTTGCTTTCATCGATTTTGAGAAAGCGTTTGACTCTATCAATAGAACTATACTTTGGCCTATCTTGTTAAAAAACGGTATTCGTGGAAAGATGTATAAATGCATTATGAGTATGTATGATTGTGTAAAGGCAAAGGTACGATGTGGTGCTGCTTTAACTGATTATATCAATTGCACATCAGGTGTTAAGCAGGGTGATGTTTGCAGCCCAGTTTTGTTTTCTTTATTCATTAATGAGCTGACTTTGGAGGTGATAAACTCTGGAAGACATGGTGCCCATTTTGTAAATGATGCTATGGAAATATTTATTCTACTGCTTGCCGACGACGTGGCATTAATGTCTGAGACAGTAATAGGCCTCCAAACTCAACTAAACAGTTTGCAAAGGGCAGCTAATTCACTCCAGCTGAAAGTAAATTTGAATAAAAGTAATATAATCGTTTTCAGAAAAGGGGGTTACCTTTCCTCTCGGGAAAAATGGACATACGATGGGGCAAATATGCCTGTTGTAAATGTATATAAATATTTAGGTGTATATTTTTCTACGCGATTAAGTTTCACTTTCGCATGTAAAGATATTGCTTGCAGAGCCAAAAATGCATTGCTATGTTTTATGAAGAAGTTGTCGAAGCTGAATAATGAATCTCTTGCTTTGTTTTTGAAATTGTTTGATGCTCAAATCCTGCCTATGCTACAATATGGGGCTGAACTGTGGGGTCTTGATGCCGCTGCTGCACAATGCGAAAAGGTTCATTTATTTGCTTTAAAAAAGTTCTTGGGTGTATCATCACAAACCCCAAATGATCTTGTGTATGGAGAGACTAACAGATATCCCATATCTTTGCACTTCACCGTTAAATGTATCAAGTACTGGCTCAAATTAACTCAGATGACTGAACATAGATTACCCTATAAAGCTTATAAAATGCTGATAGAACTAGACAATAGAGGCAAGATAAACTGGGTGTCACGCGTTAAGGCGAAATTATATGAACATGGTTTCGGGTACGTATGGCTTAACCAAGGTGTCGGAGATATGAGCAGTTTTCTTCGTACCTTTAAAGAAAGACTAACTGACTGTAGGTGGCAAGACTGGAATTTTCATGTTCAGAATAGTGACAGGTTTAGTTTCTATAGAACATTTATTGATGTGCATTCTCTGCCAACGTATATGTCAATGACCATGGACAGGCACTTGAAGTTTGTGATGACAAAATTTAGAGTTGGTGTTTCTGATATTCTTGTTCATCACTGCCGTTATAGACAAGTAAATGCCTCTGGTCTGCTGTGTCCATTATGTCGACAGTCAAGAGAAGATGAAGTACATTTTGCATTAACTTGTCCAGAGTTACAAGATATAAGAGAAAAGTTTATTCCCCCAAAATTTTATACAAGACCTTGCTTATTCAAGCTTATTTTGTTAATGTCATCTGCAAATGAAAACACTGTAAAGCAGTTCGCAGTATTTTTATTCAAAGCTTTCAAACGGCGAAGCATTTGTGCATTGTAATTATTATTATTAGTTTTGTAAAGCGACTTTGTTATGTTCATGTATATCCCCCTTCTGAGGGGCCAAGGCCTGTAAGAATAAAACATCTGAATCTGAATCTGAATCTGAATCTGAGTGCCTGGTGATTATGCGGTCAGCCTTTTCGGCTAGAACCTCAAGCTCTTCGTCTGGAGACTGGGCAAGAATCTTCCTGACTTCTGGTGGCAGTTGACTCAGAAAAAGAGCTTTGAAGAGGGTCTCTGGGTTGGAATTCATCGATTGCATGTACTGCAATAATTCTGACGGTCGTTTGTCTCCCAGACCCTGCATTTGCAGAAGGGCAGTATCTTTCTGTAGTTGTGTGGACTCAAAAGCTTTGAGTGGAGCTGCCTTGAGCGTTTCATACTTTTGAGTGTCTGGGGGGCGTTCGACTACCGCTTGAACACGTCTGGATATATCTGAGTCGAGAAGTTGTATTACATGATGAAATTTTGTCAAGTCATTCGTAATGGGAGGTGTGTGTGTAGCGAAAACAGCCTCCAAACGAACAAACCATGCTGATGCATTGGTTGTCCAAAAGGGGGGTGCTTTGAAGGCGACAGCTGCCACAGGTGGTTGAGGCGGAAATTTTTCCGTCTGAGATAAACTTTGTTGCCGGATGGCGTCTGCAAGTTGTGCAATTGCTTCTGTTGTCACTGACATGATTAAATGAGTCTGTGAGCGTGGGAGTGGTCGTAGCTGGTATTAGCTGGTCACTACAAGGTCTACTCACGATTCGGGGTCACCAATGAAGCATCACACAGACGCGACGGCAACGTTTTAAATATTTAATAACAAAACTAAAACATTCTCTGATCAACTTCTTTGACACAGTCGTTGAACAACGTGGTCATAGCAACGCTTCCGGTTTCCAACTACAATTGACTAAAAACCCAAATCGCATGCGATGTTATGTCATTAGATAAGTGCTACATGTGTGTGTGTGTGTGTGTGTGTGTGTGTGTGTGTGTGTGTGTGTGTGTGTGTGTGTGTGTGTTTTGTGTGTGTGTGTGTGTGTGTGTGTGTGTGTGTGGTGTGTGTGTGTGTGTGTGTGTGTGTGTGTGTGTGTTACTCTTAAAAAAACGTTTGGGAACACACATAAAAGCTCTGCAAATGGGCGGTTTTCCCATAATTTTAGTTATATTTTTTATCGCCTGATTCTTTTATGTGATAAATGCTAACCTACCAAAATAACAGGGCTGTGCTCTATGCTTCTTTTCATTGTAACTGACGATGTTGGGAAATATGCAAGGAAGATAATCGGTGCTACAGCTCGCGTTCTGCGAGAGTGATCTCACGGTTTTCATGGGACAAATGGCACTGGTGAGCTAAATTGAGAAAAGATAACTCTGCATGTAGTGTAAAGACGTGCGTTATCTTCCCCTGATTTTTTTTTTCCGGAGCAAGTCTACTTTGCTCCTTTAGTTAGTTTAACAGTTCAACCAAAGACAGGAAAAAACCGAAACAAGGGTGTGAAACGATGCACATGTAACGCAGACTTTGTGTTAGAAGCAGGCTGAACTCACTTATCATCATTATGGATTGATTCAGATTCGCATGAGTTGGGTTTGAT
>CM065729.1:23565843-23570843 GCA_033310375.1 Conus canariensis | reverse complement strand
CTCAATAACGTTTGCAAGGTAGTCTCAAAACACCATCCTGTTATCTCAATTAAAGCGCTACGTCAACAGTAATGTGCTTAAACTTTTCTTTAATGCACACATAATGTCACGTATCAATTACGCCTCAACAGTGTGGGACTGCAGTAGTGACGTCCACCAAAAAAGGCTGAATTCTCTCCATAGACGTGCAGCAAAACTACTCCATCCAGCTGTATCTCTGAATGACAAAGTTTACTGTGGACCTCCTTTGGCTTGTTTTAGTCCTGTTAGTCAAGACTATGTCAAAAAACTTTGTTTGCGATGCAGCCCTAAATCATGTGAACTTGATGCCATTCCCACTAACTTGCTCTTTCAGTGCATTGACGATGTCCTACCCCATCTTACTCATGTTATCAATACCTCTTTGTCCTCTGGTCACGTTCCTGAAATCTTCCGGTCCGCAGTGGTACGTCCATTGATCAAGAAACCTTCATTAGATAAAAATGTTTTAAAGAATTATCGGCCTGTATCAAATTTGTCATTTCTATCAAAATTATTGGAGAAGATCGTTTTGGAACAAATTCTAGAACATCTCGAAAAGAATCACCTTTTGAATCCTCATCAATCTGCTTACAGACAAGGCCATAGTTGTGAGACAGCACTCCTCCGTATAGTCAATGACCTCCTCTGCGGGCTTGACGATGGGAATGTTTCCTTATTAGCGATGTTAGACCTCTCTGCAGCATTTGACACGATCGATCATAATATTTTGTTCTCACGGCTTCAAACTTCCTTTGGATTCAAAGACACAGCTCTCGACTGGATTATCTCTTACTTGACTGGACGGACTCAGACAGTGTGTGTACAGGGAAGATACTCAGACAGTTCTCCTCTTAGGTACGGTGTGCCTCAGGGTTTTGTACTTGGGCCAGTCCTTTTTGTGCTGTATGCTAGTCCTGTGTCTGACGTCATCAGTGGTCACGCCATGTCGCATGAAAGCTTTGCTGACGATACTCAGCTTCATCAGTCGGCTCCCATTGCTGAAACTGACTCACTGATTTCTCGGACGCGGGGCTGCATTGCAGACCTGAAGGACTGGATGACAACCAACAAACTACAACTAAACGACGACAAGACGGAACTCATGTTCGTGACAAAACAGCCTAACCATCCTTCTCTGCCTTCAACTGTCACTATCAATGACTGTGCTGTCTCTGTCTCCACCTCTGTCCGCAGTCTAGGGGTCATACTTGACCAATCCCTCTCCTTTGAGAAACAGGTTTCAAATATTTGCAAGATTGCCTATTTAGAACTAAGAAGAATCAGCTCTGTACGTCACCTTCTCTCTACAGATGCTACAAAAACTCTCATTTGTGCATTTGTCTTATCTAGAATAGATTACTGCAACTCACTTTTGGTGGGCCTTCCAAAATACCTGATAGAAAGATTACAGCGAATCCAAAATCATGCAGCCCGAGTCGTCTGTAGAGCAAGAAAACATGCTCACATTTCGCCTCTCCTCCACTCTCTTCACTGGCTATCTGTCTCAAACCGTATCTCATACAAAATCTCAACTCTCACTTTCTCTGCTCTCTTTGAAAATGGACCTTCTTATCTCTCAGATCTCCTTAAAATCTACACCCCCTCTCGACAACTACGCTCCTGTGCTGACGACCGCCTTCTGCGAATGACTCGCTTCAGGACTACTACTGGTGAAAGATCTTTCTCTTTTCAAGCTCCAGCGACGTGGAACAGACTGCCAGACTGTCTCAGACATTCAGATTCTATCTCTTCTTTCAAGTCTAAACTTAAAACCCATCTATTTTCTCATAATTAGTCAATGCTGTGGGGAGAGGGGGGGGGGGGTACAACCTAACTCACAGCCGTCTGGGCCTTTTCAAATGTAGCGTATGTGTATGTTCTCTATTATATGTATTTGTTGTATGATTGAACGTTATAGGATTAAGTTTTTGTAGTGATATTTGAAGAATAAGTGAATGTCACATTGGTAGGATTAGGATTTGTTAGTTATTGTAGTAATAGTATTTGTAGTTGGGTGTAAGGTGTATTATTGTATATGAGGAGGGTGAATGTAGTATGACTTTGTAAAGCGCTTAGAGAAATTCGTTTGATTAAGCGCTATATAAGAAATCATTATTATTATTATTATTATTATTATCTCTAACAACAGACGAAAAACTAAAAGCGCTGAACATACTTCCTCTGAATAGGCAATTGGAATTCAACAAGGCATCATTTATGTTTACAATCTTGACAGATACTATGCCATGTTATATCAATGCCCTTTTTACAAGATCGATCAGCTTTTCTGGCTCGACGAAATTCCTTCTTCCCTACCCACGCATTGATCTATACAAACCAAGCCTAGCTTACTCTGGACCATATGTCTGGAACTCACTTCCACCGAATCTACAAAACATGAATACTTTAAAACTTTTCAAGGAACATTTGCATAAACATTTTATGTCTCAGTAATTAAATTATTCAATTACAATGATTAGCGCCCATTCGCAAAGTCTTCTGTGAACCATACTTTGAATAAATCGTCTAAACATAAAACCTACTCCGTTAAAATCGCTCATCCCCACTCCCACTCTGTCTACCATCCCTTTTTTCCTCCCCCTATCTACCATTCTCTCTTCCCCACCCTCCTCTGACCTCTCTCTCTCTGTAGTCTTGTTTGTTTGTTTGTAAGTTTCCTTCTGTTTTACCATCCCCCATCTCATTAGTGCTTTTATGAATTGTTTGCTTATCATTGTAGAATTAGATTACCATGTTGCTATGTTGAACTGTCAGTATGAATGATATGTGCTGAAATAATGTATGCATGACAAGGACAGATTGTAAGACTAGGCTTTGGCCTAAAATCTTCATCCTTGTGTATTAAAGATCAATCAATCAATCAATCAATCAATCAATCAATCTCTCTCTCTCTCTCTCTCTCTCTCTCTCTCTCTCTCTCTCTCTCTCTCTCTCTCTCTCATCTGGCAAGGTTTAAAACTAGAACACTAGGATTTTATGCGAACAGACGATGATGGTTTGATGCAAGTCTTTCCGGCATGTGTCCTTTATGTTCAAACAGTGCAGAAGACGAAGAACATTTTCTATTTGTAAGGAATATGAAGCGTTACGTTTGACATCAATCGTTTCTCAGCAATATATTGCAAAAAGACACGACTTTGTTCGAATAATTTCATCAGCAGATGGAGATACTATCAAATCGCTTGCGAAGTTTATCGCTGAAGCACATGAAGGAAGGAAGAACATTCTTTTCTCGTGAAGCAGTTGCCACATTACGAACAAGAAACCTGTGAACAGTTCCAAGTGCTGCAAATTGTTATTATCTTAATATGTCTGACGACTTCGTGATTACCGTCGAATGGTCCTAGATGATCTTTCACTTTGATTTAGTAGTGACGTATGTTTCGTCTGTAACGCATCAAGTTAAATTATGTTGACTGCAGACAGAATGCTGTAGTGCCATTTCCTTTTTGACCCCTTTCTTTCCTATGTATGTATGTGTGTGTGTGTTATATTTCTGTGTGCCCTTTGCAAGAACACTGTTAATTGCCCCCCTTGGCACGAAGGCCAGTTAGGCTATTGTCAATAAAACTGTCAATTCTCTCTCTCTCTCTCTCTCTCTCTCTCTCTCTCTCTCTCTCTCTCTCTCTCTCTCTCTCTCTCCTCTCTCTCGTGAGGCGGACGGGGCGACAGGGACGGGACGGAGGCTGGATCGTCTGCTAAGAAATGGCTGCTCATAGATCATATTATAAGAGTATGGTTTTGAACTTTTTGATTAATGATAGCTATTATATGCATTTTGATTATTTTCCGACGGTTGCTTTGAATGATTAAAGTTCGAATTTTAGGGATTCGACCATTAAGAGACTCCTCTGGCCAACAGGCAATTGAGGCACATGTGTATGAGTCAAGTGTCAACAAGACCCACGGGACAGGATACGACCGGGTCACAGGCTGAAGAAATAGGGAAAACTACAATTAAAGTGAAAATAATTGAAGGAAAGTACTAACCTGATACATGGAAAGCGGCAAGGCTTTAGTAATTTATCCATGGGGCTGCTAAATCCAACGAATATAAACAACACAAGTCCAGCATCACACGAACAGGACCACAGAACACACACTGAGTGTCAAAGATTAGCATGGCAGCTATTGTTATACAGACCCTAGATTCGGGGTTTTCCTTTCCTTTGCACGGTAGAGGGTGATAATTTTGCGCATGCGTAAACGTAGTAAATAAAAGATGCTTAAAATAGTACGGCTTTCCGGAGAATTATACGACGCAGGTGTAGTAAGGTCTCCACTGCATACATACGAACATACGATGAGGGAAATGAAATAGATAACATGTGTTTTGCATGCTAGTATCAACAGCATTCATATCATGAGTTTTAAAATAATAATAATATATATATACTTATATTATGTTCATAAGGAAGAACGTACTAAGAAGCATTTATGTATAATTAAGATAGAATTCTGCATGTACATACTGTCATGGAAGAATGTTTTGTTGCAGTCATGGTAAATTTTGTTTTAACTATATAAAATTGATTTTTTTTCTTGTTGCGTACTCATGTGAATAGGCTGATGGCCTCACATTAAAGTCACGAGTCACGAGTCTCTCTCTGTCTCTCTCTGTGTCTGTCTGTCTGTCTGTCTGTCTGTCTGTCTGTCTCTCTCTCTCTGTGTATAGTTCGGTCCCATTCTCAGAACAAAAATCAGTACATTCTTATCTCCCACTGCTGAACTGGTCAAACAGACTGACCAGACATTTCATGTCTCAACACTGCCAGTGGCCTACACATGCCCCGTTCACTGAATACAGACGACAGGTGCCTGCCAAATCACCTGTCACCCCTGAGCCCACACCGCCCTAGGGACTGGGGAGGAACTGACACAGTGCCTCTATAAGGGGCTGTTCTCTTTTAGTTTTTTTTTTGGCTGGGAATGTACGCTGACCTCTGCATGCATCAGGG
>CM065729.1:23553343-23555843 GCA_033310375.1 Conus canariensis | reverse complement strand
GTATCGCCAAATTTCCCCAGTGGACCCGGCCTTCTCTAACTCGCCCCTCCACCCCCCCCACCCCCTCCCCTCCTCCTCCTCCCTTCCTTGGCCTAACCCCTTTCTCGGCCACCTTACAACCTTTCTCCCTCTTCTTCTTACACCAGCCCACATGCCCTGCCCCCCCCCCCCCCATCTTCCCCCATCCCCTCCCTTCCCTCCCTGCTCCCTCTCTCAAGGGCGTAGGGCTAAGAAGCAAACGAAGAAAGCGGAGGGGGTGTTGAGAGGCAGACAGTTTAGTGGGATGAGGTCTTGCAGCAATGGATGGTGACGTGGCAATAACTGTTCCTGCTCTGCCACTTCCAGCAAGCTGACAACACAAGAGGGGAGAGAAAGCTGATGGGTGGTGTGAAGGTGGTGGTGGTGAGAGGAATGAGGAAGGGGTGGTGGTGGTGAGGTGAATTGATTATTTTCCAATATGCTGGATATGGCTTTGATTTATCCTGCTTCTGTTACGTTTTGTCAGTTCACTGCCTGTGCTGACGATCACAGCAGGAAAACGATTGACACCCCATGAGGATGCAATCTGGGACGGCAGACTGCCTTAGTTCTGATGGCCACCGAACCATAATCAACAACGTTTTTTTTTTTTGCATGTAATAAACTCTTAACTGAAACATATTCAGATTGCCCTGTGAGGAGTTATGGCTGAGAGAGAGAGAGAGAGAGAGAGAGAGAGAGAGAGAGAGAGAGACATAAACAGACAGATAGACAGACAGACAGACAATGGACAGAGAGATATACAGAGAGACAGAGAGAGAGAGAGAGAGAGAGAGAGAGAGAGAGACAGAAAACAGAGACCAGAGACAGAGACAGAAAGATAGACAGACAGACAAACATACTGACAGACAGACTCTGACAGAGACAGACAGACAGACAGCACCAGTGACGTGGCAATAGCTCGTTTCCTTCTATTCCTTCCTCAGGACTGGTTGCACAGAGGAAGGGGGTTAGTCCCAGAATGTGATGTCTCCTATAACAATCTGGACGTGAAATAACTTTCACTGTGCTGAACGCTGCCTCTGAAGCTGCGATCGCCAGCAACTCCATTTGGTAGAGCACAATCATGGCACTGAGGAGGTCATTTGGGTTCTAGACTGACGTCTACTTTTTAAATGACAATATGACATGGGGTAGGGTTTTGAGACTGTACTCCCCAAGGAGGAGACACGTATGCAAACATTGTGCACACAAACGGGCCGTGCACATAGACACACACATGGACACATTCATGAAGTGACAAAAATCTTCTTTCCATGCCTCTTTCTCTCTCTCTCACAGGGAGAGACAGAGAAAGAGAGAGTGAGAGAGAGGGGGTGGGATGGAGAGAGAAAGAGAGGGGGAGGGAGAGAAAGACAGAGAGAGAAAGAGGAGAGAGAGAGAGAGAGAGAGAGAGAGAGAGAGAGAGAGAGAGAGGGAGAGAGACAGAGACAGAAAAAGAGACAGAGACAAAGACAGAGAGACATGGAGATGGAGACAGAGCGAGAAAGAGAAAAGAGAAAGAGAGAGAAACACACACACACACACACACACACACACACACACACACACACACACACACACACGAGGGGGGGGGGGGAGAGAGGAGAGAGAGAGAGAGAGAGAGAGAGAGAGAGAGAGAAGAGAGAGAGAGAGATGCAGACCAACAGACAGACAGAAAAGACAAGGATTGGTAATAGTAATGACAGCAGCAGCAAGGTCTGTCAAGTTCTTCATCGAGCACAATCTCATGTTCAAAATGCACGCGCACACTCACACGCAGCAGTGAACCAACTGTTATTCCTATAAGGAATCCTATCTGGCATTATCTTAATGAACTGTCCACCTCAGCAATCGATCTTCGGTGTCGATGAAGGGAACGATATCACAACTCTATTCAGTTCCCTCTCGATCAGACTTCCCCATCAGCCCTTACAAAAGATAACCACACAAATAAGATCCCAATTTCTCCCTGGTGATCGCCAAGGTGAAATGAAGGCGAGGATATTTTGATGGACTGTTCAAACGCCCTGTACAAAAAACCGACTCTTTGAGCAATCTTGACAATACTTCATATTTCCGTAGCTTGTGATGGGATTATAATCACCAACACAGAGGAGAGAGATACTAAAGACTCAAAAAGAAAAACAAAAAACCCAAAAAACAAACAAACAAACAAACAAACAAACAAAAAACACACACACACACAACAAACAAACAAACAAAACTATCACTCAAAACTAAATACAGAGTGTAGTCTTCGAATCTGTCGTTGTTATTCAACTGTGTCGTGTCAAAAACACAAAACAGACCAAGCCGAAAAAAATCTGACCCAACGAGCGGTTCGAACTCACGACCATCAGCTCTGGAGGCAAACGCACTAACCAGTGACCGTGGGCCTCTCTTCGCTACTGAAAAAATTGATAGTGAAGCGGACGTTGGTGATGACAGAGTGGAGGACATTTATTAAGGGAAATATGTA
>CM065729.1:23535843-23543343 GCA_033310375.1 Conus canariensis | reverse complement strand
GGAGAGAGAGAGAGAGAGAGAGATTCGCAGAAAGGACAACGAATGGTGGTAGTGAAAGCAACAGCAGCAGTAGTAGCACTAGTAATAGACCCCATAAGGTAAAGGTGAAGAAAAAAATGTGGAGCAGAAGGTGTGCGCGCAGAGGTTGGTGAGACAAAAAATCATCATCATCAACAACAACAAAAACAACAACAACAACAACAACAACAACAAAAAGACGACAGCCAAGATGTAGAAAACACGAAGTACAAGATGACGACACCAAAACTGAACGTATACTCGTCAATTTCCCGTGAACGACCTGTCCAGAAACACTGTACTCAGTCGTTGATAATGGCAACAGCGATGTAAATGTTTTTCTCAGGTGAAAAACATATTATAGGTCAATGTTCAGTTCCGTCTTAAGACCTCACAACAAATACAAGGCAACTGCGGGTGCGCTTACATCCAATTTCGAAAAAAGCGGTAACCGACACTTGCTAACCATCCAAGATACAGCTAGTCTTGTGGTTCTTGTCAACCTTATTTTTGCCATTTGTTATGCTGGTTGTGCTCAGTGTCTTTCTGGTAGGTAGAAAAAGATCCAGAACTCAGCTACGAATTGGAGTGTGAACCAATAAAACAGATCCACGTCACACTTTGCCTTCAGTCAAGTTCTTCATTGAGCAGAGTTCAATGGTTGACAGGCATGGGCACAGTCACGCAGCATTTAACCAATAACCAATATTCAGGGATTCGAACACAGTATCCTCTTAATGAACTGGCCCCAGCAACAATTGACGTTTGGTTCAATAATGACCCAGCAGTACCGCTGCAGGAAGCGACGTCACAACTCCATTCAACCTTTTATGGATCAAACTTCCCATACCAACCCTTACAATAGAAATCCCCTAAAATAACTTTCCCATTTCTCTCTGATGAAGCGTGAAATCAGCACCACCATATTCTGATGGATTGTCAAAACGCCCACGCAAAAGACGACTCTGTGTGTGTGTGTGTGTGTGTGTGTGTGTGTGTGTGTGTGTGTGTGTGTGTGTGTGTGTGTGTGTGTGTGTGTGTGTGTGTGTGTGTGTGTGTGTGTGTGTGTGTGTGTGTGTGTGTGTGTGTGTGTGTGTGTGTGCGTGCGTGCATGCGTGTTGCTGACAACATTGACGACATTTCAAATTTCGGTTGCTTGTGATGGCATTATAACCAATCACAGAGAGAAAAGAGTCTGATGATTCAAGGTGAAAAATGAAACACAAACAAAAACGAACAAACGAAAACAAAAATAACGTCATCAACTCACGGATACATATTTTGCAGTGGTATGAAAAACACAAAACAGGTCATTAGATGCTAACTCACACAACTCTCTTCACAACTGAAAAACAACAGTGAAACAGATGTTGGTGATTTATTAAATGGAATATGTGTACCTGAAACATACACCACACATCTCTGTATGTAAACAGTAAGCGATATATCTTTCTCAAGTCATTAAAATGGACAAAAAAATGTTTGTGAGGCGTCTCATGTGCATATGCTAAACTTGTTCCACATTCAAATGGTTTTGGTTGGTGGTGTCAGCTCCTCCTCCCCTCCCCCATTGTAATCTACTGTAGTTCATTTTGTGTTGATGAACTTTCCTTCAGCCCTGTGCGTAGGCCTCTGCCTGTGAGAAGCCTCAGAAGTAAGTGAAGACTCTCTCCCTCTGTCTGTCTGTCTGTCTCTCTGTCTGTCTGTCTGTCTCTCTGTCTGTCTGTCTGTCTGAGTTTCTATCTGGTGTGTAGTGCCTGACATGAAAAGGGAGATAATTGTAAAGATACGGAACACAAACAGAGGAGCTAGAACTATGAAACGAGACTGATAGAGAACTCTCTCTCTCTCTCTCTCTCTCTCTCTCTCTCTCTCTCTCTCTCTCTCTCTCTCTCTCTGTATGTACGGTCTCTCTAATTCTCTATCTCTTCTCTGTATTGTGTGCGTGACTCTCTCTCTCTTTCTCTCTCGTGTGTGTGCGTGCGTGCGTGCATGCGTGCGTGCGTGCGTGCGTGCATGCGCGCGCGCGAGCGCGCGCGTGTATGTGTGTGTGTGTGTGTGTGTGTGTGTGTGTGTGTGTGGTCCTTACCCTCTTTTGTTCTTTCTTTCTTACGCCACAACCTTCCATGGAAAATTTAAGATTTGCAAAAACCACACCATAAAGTACATATACATATTTAAAAAATGAAACCAAAGCACCAAGGTGGTCTTCCATCCTGTCTGATAGGTGGACCTATATTTCACACCAAGAGGACATCCATTAACTTTTTTATGGACATCTGTTTCCATTTGCACACTAGAGTTATTCAGGAATCTGACAGCCAAGGAGAGAGAGAGAGCGAGAGAGAGAGGAGAGAGAGAGAGAGAGAGAGAGAGAGAGAGAGAGACAGACAGACAGACAGACAGAGAAAGACAGAGACAGAGAGAGACAGAGACAGAGAGAGAGAGAGGTTTTGTCCCATAATAAATCAGTGGAATATTTTTTTAAAGACACCCTCAAAGCTCCATCCACTGGAGGCTGACAAGAAAATCAAACAAACCGCTGATGATGCTGATTACATTTCCTTCAACGCTTTGAGCGTGTCTTCCTTTCAACTGACCCTCCCTCTCCCCCTCCCCCACTCCACCCACACCGTCACTCCCACCCATCTGCCCTCTTCATTTGCAAATGCCCACCCACCTCCTCCTTCCCACTCATCCTCAACGGCACGGAAGGAAGAAGGAACAGGGAAAGGAGAGTGATAGTGATGGGGGGGGGGGGGGGGGGAGGAGGGGGGGGCAGACAATTTCGTGGGATGAAGTCTTCAGCACTGGTGACGTGGCAATAGCTCGTTTGCTCCTACTACTTCCGCAGGACTGGTTGGAAGGGCGGTGGGGAAGGGGGGGGGGGAGGGGGGAATGGCGGAGAAGGAAGAGAGTGGGGAGGGAGGGTAGTCCAGGGGAATGTGATGTCTCCTGTAACTATCTTGGACGTGAAATACACTTTCACTGTGCTGTTACTTTCTGCCTGCCTCTGGAGCCGCTGTTGCCGGCAGCATCGTTTGGCAGACCCTGTCAAGGCACCGAGCTGCCTCTGGAGCCGCTGTTGCCGGCAGCATCGTTTGGCAGACCCTGTCAAGGCACCGAGCTGTCTCTGGAGCCGCTGTTGCCGGCAGCATCGTTTGGCAGACCCTGTCAAGGCACCGAGCTGCCTCTGGAGCCGCTGTTGCCGGCAGCATCGTTTGGCAGACCCTGTCAAGGCACCGAGCTGCCTCTGGAGCCGCTGTTGCCGGCAGCATCGTTTGGCAGACCCTGTCAAGGCACCGAGCTGCCTCTGGAGCCGCTGTTGCCGGCAGCATCGTTTGGCAGACCCTGTCAAGGCACCGAGGATGCCATTTGGGTTCCAGACTGAGGTCTGATGGACCAATCCACGGTGGGAATGACAGTGTGATTTCGGATAGTATTCTGAGATTGCGTTCCCCAAGGAAGAGACACACACGTGCAAACATTGTACACACACACAAAGGTACTGGGCACATAGGCACAGACATGCCGACAAACACATTTACACTTTCATAAAGTAAAAGCGTCTTCTTTCTATGCTTCTTTCTCTCTCTCTCATAGAACGGAGAGAGAGAGAGAGAGAGAGAGAGAGAGAGAGAGAGAGAAAGAGAGAGAGAGAGAGAAAGAGAGAGACAGAGAGAGAGAGAGAGAGAGAGAGAGAGAGAGAGAGAGATTCGCAGAAAGGACAACGAATGGTGGTAGTGAAAGTAACAGCAGCAGTAGTAGCACTAGTAATAGACCCCATAAGGTAAAGGTGAAGAACAAAAAGTGGAGCAGAAGGTGTGCGCGCAGAGGTTGGTGAGAAAAAAATCATCATCATCAACAACAACAACAAAAACAACAACAACAACAACAACAAGACGACAGCCAAGATGTAGAAAACACGAAGTACAAGATGACAACACCAAAACTGAACGTATACTCATCAATTTCCCGTGAACCACCTGTCAAGAAACACTTTACTCAGTCGTTGATAATGGCAACAGCGATGTAAACGTTTTTCCCATGTGAAAAACATATTATAGGTCAATGTTCAGTTCCGTCTTAAGACCTCATAACAAATACAAGGCAACTGCGGGTGCACCTACATCCAACTTCGAAAAAAGTGGTAACCGTCGCTTGCCAACCATCCAAGATACAGCTAGTCTTGTGGTGTCTTGTCAACCCTATTTTTGCCATTTGTTATGCTGGTTGTGCTCAGTGTCTTTTGACAGGTTGAAAAAGGTCCAAAACTCAGCTACGAATTGAGAGTGTAAACCAATAAAACAGATCCACGTCACACTTTGCCTTCAGTCAAGCTCTTCATTGAGCAGAGTTCAATGGTTGACAGGCATGGGCACAGTCACGCAGCATTTAACCAATAACCGATATTCAGGGAATCGAACACAGTATCCTCTTAATGAACTGACCCCAGCAACAATTGACCTTTGGTTCAATAATGACCCAGCAGTACTGCTGCAGGAAGCGACGTCACAACTCCATTCAACCTTTTATGGATCAAACTTCCCATACCAACGCTTACAAAAGAAATCTCCTAAAACAAGTTTCCCATTTCTCTCTGATGAAGCGTGAAATCAGCACCACCACATTCTGATGGATTGTCAAAACGCCTATGCAAAAGACGACTCTGTGTGTGTGTGTGTGTGTGTGTGTGTGTGTGTGTGTGTTGTGTGTGTGTGTGTGTGTGTGTGTGTGTGTGTGTGTGTGCGTGCGTGCGTGTGTATGCGCGCGTGTTGCTGACAACACTGACGACATTTCAAATTTCGGTTGCTTGTGATGGCATTATAACCAATCACAGAGAGAAAAGAGTCTCATGATTCAAGGTGAAAAATGAAACACAAACAAAAACGAACAAACGAAAATAAAAATAACTTCATCAACTCACGGATACATATTTTGCAGTGGTATGAAAAACACAAAACAGGTCATTAGATGCTAACTCACACAACTCTCTTCACAACTGAAAAACAACAGTGAAACAGATGTTGGTGATTTATTAAATGGAATATGTGTACCTGAAACATACACCACACATCTCTGTATGTAAACAGTAAGCGATATATCTTTCTCAAGTCATTAAAATGGACAAAAAAATGTTTGTGAGGCGTCTCATGTGCATATGCTAAACTTGTTCCACATTCAAATGGTTTTGGTTGGTGGTGTCAGCTCCTCCTCCCCTCCCCAATTGTAATCTGCTGTAGTTCATTTTGTGTCGATGAACTTTCCTTCAGCCCTGTGCGTAGGCCTCTGCCTGTGAAATGCCTCAGAAGTAAGTGAAGACTCTCTCCCACTGTCTGTCTGTCTGTCTGTCTGAGTTTCTACCTGGGGTGTAGTGCCTGACATGAAAAGGGAGATAATTGTAAAGATACGGAACATAAACGGAGGAGCTAGAATTATGAAGCCAGACTGATAGAGAACTCTCTCTCTCTCTCTCTCTCTCTCTCTCTCTCTCTCTCTCTCTCTCTCTCTTCTCTCTCTCTCTGTATGTACGGTCTCTCTAATTCTCTATCTCTTCTCTGTATTGTATGCGTGACTCTCTCTCTCTTTCTCTCTCGTGTGTGTGTGCGTGCATGCGTGCGTGCGTGTGTGCGTGCGTGTGTGTGTGTGTGTGTGTGTGTGTCGAGAATAACAACACACTTTCGGAAAATCAAGCTGGTTTTCGACGAAGTCATTCTACGACAGATCATATATTTGTTTTAAAAAGTTTAATTGATATTTTCAATAGTCGTAAAAAGCAATTATTTTGTGTTTTTGTTGATTTCACAAAAGCGTTCGATTCAGTTTGGAGGCAGGGATTATGGCAAAAGCTTATCAAAGAAGGTGTAAATGGAAAGATTTTGCAAGTAATCACGAATATGTATCAGCAGATAAAATCTTGTATATTAATAAATGGAAGTCAATCTGAATATTTTGGCAGTTTTAGAGGTGTTCGTCAAGGTGAAAATCTTTCACCTTTGCTATTTTCTTTGTATTTGAATGATCTTGAACTATATCTCACAGATCGTAACTGTGCTTTCTTAAATATTGATTTAAATCTTCCTGACTCAGATTTACTAAGTTACATTAGTTTACTTTTACTTTTGTATGCTGATGATATTGTTATTATTGCAGATTCTTTTTGCGGTTTGCAGCATGCTCTTGATGTATTAAGCGAGTATTGTAGTACATGGAAGCTTAATGTTAATGTAGCAAAAACAAAGGGTGTAGTCTTTAATGGACGCAATAGCCCAAGAAAAAAACTAAAATTCAAAAACCAGTGTATAGAAATAATACACACTTTCAAATATTTAGGTATAATCTTTAGCAGAACAGGAATTTTTATAAATGTAAGAAGTATTTGTATGACCAAGCGCAATGTGCAATGTTTTCTTTATTAAAGATGGCAAGATTTCAAGATTTGCCTATAAACATTGTACTGGACTTATACCAGTCAATGGTACTGCCTGTGCTTTTATATGGCTGTGAAGTTTGGGGATATAGTGATTTAAAGCTAATGGAAAGTTTTCAGCTTAAATTCTTTAAGCATCTTTTTCATTTAAATCGTTCTACCAAAACAGAATTGATATATGGAGAACTAGGAATGTATCCTGTGTCAGTTCAAGTACATGCACGAATGATAAAATTCTGGTCATCCTTACTTTCTCCACAAACAAACAAATATTCATCTAGATTGTATCAGGTATTATATGATTTATACAGAAATCAGGGTTTTACATCCAGGTGGTTGATGTGTATACGGGATATCCTAATAGAAACAGGATTCGACTGTGTGTAGGAGACACAAAAGTTTTCGTCTGTTCACAGTCTCTGTAGAAATGTTCGTAGTTCATTAGAAGACATTTACAAACGTGCATGGAATGATGCTTTAGAATCTAGTAATAAGTGTTTATTTTACAGAAATTTTAAAACAGAGTTTCGCCGTGAAAAATATATTAAGATGTTACCTGATGTTTATATATACCCACTGATTCGGTTTCGCTGTGGCAATCATAAACTCATGATAGAAATTGGCAGACGATTTGGAATACCTCACGATGAACGATTCTGTCGGGACTGTGACCAGAATGACCTTGGTGATGAATTTCATTTTGTAATGAAATGTAACAAATATAACGACATTAGAAATCAGTTTATACCTAGAAAATTTACATATACAAAGTCCGTATTTAACTATTGTCGTTTGCTTTGTGGTAGTAAGAAAGTGTTGCTAAACTTAGCGAAGTTTTTGAAACTTAGTAAAGTTGTGTAACATTACATTCGGTATGTTAATTATAGGGAAAATTTTGATGTTTGATTTGTTTCATTTCTATTTGTTTGATTTGTTTCAAGTCCTCCATGCCCCAAAAGGGGTCGCAGGATTAAAATCTTTGAAATCTTTGTGTGTGTGTGTGTGTGTGTGTGTGTGTGTGTGTGTGTGTGTGTGTGTGTGTGTGTGTGTGT
>CM065729.1:23518343-23525843 GCA_033310375.1 Conus canariensis | reverse complement strand
CTCTTCAGCACTGGGGCCATAAGTGTGGTGATGGTTTTTTGGGATGCACTGCCATCCGTGGCTCACAACAGTTCGGTACATGTGGGATCAAGAGGGAGACCAGCTGCTAGAGACTCTTGGAGGTGGCCTGTTTTTTTTTTTTTTTTTTTGTCTGTTAGTTTTATTTCGTGGAACTGTTTTGACCTTTGAGGCTGCCGACGATTCCTGATTATTGCACGTCTACGAGAGATGTCTTTTGTCGGCCAGCGATTCTATCTCACTGCATCTGCAAGAGATTTATGAACAGCAACTGGGGAAGTGAGCGTGGGAGGGGGATGGGGAAGAGGGGACTATGTCACCTCTGTTCCCCATCCCTTCTGTCTATACTTATCCGTCTGTCTGCCTCTTTTTACACACTACGCCTTCTCTCTCTCCTCTCTCTCTCTCTCTCTCTCTCTCTCTCTCTCTCTCTCTCTCTCTCTCTCTCTTCTCCTCAGGGCGAGGACTGAATTTAAAAAGCACATCAGCGCTTATCTATTATCCTCGTAAATAAAGAATTTTGTCTTGTCTTGTCTTGTCTTCTCTCTCTCTCTCTCTCTCTCTCTCTCTCTCTCTCTCTCTCTCTCTCTCTCTCTCTCTCTCTCTCTCTTAAGACCTGTCCCTTTGTCTTTGAAACTAGCAGTGAGTTTTAGCTGACTATTACTTTACTGTCCAGAACTGTTGACAGGACATCAATTGAAAGCAGCACTCGTTTCATGAAACTGGTTTACTGAACGCAAAATGACGGGTGCCAGGAACCCTGCAGCTGTCATTCCTTACCCAGCAGTGTTCTGGTGACTGGAAAACCCATTTCTCCAAGACTGTCAGGATGGGTTTGGAAGCTGGCTGGTTACTTTGGACTTTTTTTCCTCTTAAGGGAAATGTATCTTGACTTCTGCATCTACAAAAGGATTTCTTTTCCTGTGACAACTGTAGGACAGACAGATAAGAAAGGTTTACTCTCTCTCTCTCTCTCTCTCTCTCCTCTCTCTCTCTCTCTCTGTGTGTGTCTGTCTGTCTGTCTTTGTGTCTGTATTGCAGGTGTTTTGCTTTAAATGATCACATGCTTGCTGTGTGTGCATGCATGCATGCATGCACACTTGCTCTGCGCACGTACATGCGCGTGTGCGAGCCTCTGTGTGTGTACACGCACTCACGTCTATATAGATGGAAAATCGTTTTCATATGACAAATGTGAAAACAGCTCTTTAAAAACTAGACTGAAATGCATGCACGCACTGTCACAGATACGCCTTCGCGGGCGTTCAAGCATTCACTTAAACACGCATGCACACGCACACACACACACACACACACACACGCGCGCGCGCGCAACACACACACACACACAAACAGACAAAATGTGTTGTGTTGTGTGTGTGTGTGTGTGTGTGTGTGTGTGTGTGTGTGTGTGTGTGTACTATTCTATCGTACTATCCCACCTCCCCCCCCCCCCACCTTTTTAAGTCCAAGCTTTTATTAAGAAAACCAAAATTCTCCAAAGAATGGAGCAAATCAAACGACGCCAGCTGTAACTTTTACACACACACAAAAAAGAAATAAAATAAGAGGAAACGAAACGAATGATTTTTACGGAAGTAGTGACTAGTGAGCCCACAAATTTTGTATAAACGTGCACAGACCTTAGCTCTGAAAGGGTTAAGAGAGGTCTGTCATCTTATCGTCCAACTGGTTCAACACGTCTGACCGACCTTTCAAAACTAGCTGGTCTAGCATTGCCAAATGTCCCCCCCCCCCCCCCCCCCTGGGTTTGGCTTTCTCTTACAACGAAGCCCACTCCGTCTCGCCTTTACCCTATCCTCTCCTCCCTAACAACCCTCTCCCCTCTTCTTAAGCCAATCGCCGTGCCCTCCCCCCTCCCCTCCATCCTCCCCCTCTCTGCCACCTCTCACAAGGACATGGGAGGACAAAGCAATGAAGAAAGCCTGGGGGATGTTGAGAGGCAGACAGTTTAGTGGGATGAGATCCCCAGCAAGAGGGCTGATTTAGCGAATAGCTGTTACTGTTCTACTGCTTCCAACGAGCTGACGAGGAAGGGGAAGGAGGAGGAGATTCAGCAACTGTTTCTTCAACATTAAGAGGAGGAGAAGGAGGAATGAGGCGAGGGCGAGGGTGGAAGTGAAGGGGGCGGGGAAGAGCCGGGGCTGAGGTAACTGAGGTCTTTTTTTTTTCAACTTTCCGTCTGCCTACTGTCTTTGGTGAAACAGATGATAAACCACTGAATATCCCTGAAGCATGCAATGTGAGTTCTCAAGTTTGGTTGTTTCTGGCGGCCACCGAACGATTTTCAATTATTGTGTTGTACTGGACAGACTTTACACCATAACAGTTCTCTGTGTTAAGTCATGTTTTGCTCACCATGGGGAGAGAGAGAGAGAGAGAGAGAGAGAGAGAGAGAGAGAGAGAGAGAGAGAGAGAGAGAGAGAGAGAGAACAGGTCGTCCTTATCTGGTATCAGCCTTTTTTTCTCTGTGTCTGTTTAAATGTCTGATTAATTTTCGTAGATAAATGTTGCCTTGGACAACTGTTTCGTTGCCTTGACGTCATTAACTACACGTTTTACATACTGAACGTGAGGAATTTTGATCTGAAGCGTTTTCCTCATCCGCAATGTTTCACTGAAGCCACTGTTCACGGTATCATGTAGAAGAAGTGGAACAGCCCTGCCCAGCCCGAGACTTCAACCAATGATGGCGGAACCTTCACGTGACTGACTCAGACTCCAACCAATGATGGCAGAACCTTCACGTGACTGACTCAGACTTCAACCAATGATGGAAGAACCGTCACGTGACTGACTCAGACTTCAACCAATGACGGCAGGACCTTCACGTGACTGACTCAGACTTCAACCAATGATGGCAGAACCTTCACGTGACTGACTCAGACTTCAACCAATGATGGAAGAACCGTCACGTGACTGACTCAGACTTCAACCAATGATGGCAGGACCTTCACGTGACTGACTCAGACATGCATGTCTGGTTCAATCGCCGCCTCACGACGATCCTACGTTTCTGAAGTGACCTAGATGTCCAACGATCTTGTTCATAGGGAATTTGGTGTTGTGACAATCGACAGATGGTTGTCTTTATTAGACTAGCTTTTCTCGAAAGATGGAACTCATCCTTAAATCCTGCAAAATCTGCGCGCCGGTCTACTGAGATTCACTTAGATGACTGTTTTGGATAGGGTGTACAACTGTGTTAAGACATCTCTTAGTCACAAATTTTACGTTCATTTGCAGAGTCCCGAGCATCTAAAAACGGAATGAACTGTGTTCCTTCGAACTGAGAGTGCAAATGTCCGTCGATTGCTTTGAGCTTGGACAGTGTTGATATCGTTACTACCCTCTCTCCACACCTGAACAATTTCAGAAGTATGTTCAGCGATCCTTTGTTGCCTGACGGCCTGCAATTGTCGGGGAGCGCGTTACTCTGCAGTCTTGTATTGCAGCAGGACGAAACTCTTGGCAGAGCTTGACAGCAGCTCTTCAAAGAAGACGCCCCATAGGAATTTCCTTACACCCTATGGTGGCTGGGTCGTATCCAGGTCATGACCCCTAGAGGCTCTTCTGCTGTCAGATTCTTTTCCTTATGAAGTCCACTTTTGTTCCTTCTCGACAAGGTCCAGCTAGAATTCTTTTCAGCTCCCCCGGCCGTTTCCTTTAAAGTTCTGATCCTCTTCTTACCAGAATTCGCGATCAGAGGCTGACGAGCCTACAATACCCCCCTTCCTCCCCCCCTCTCCCCTGTCCCCTTGCTCCAATATCTATAGCCAGGACTTTGACTTGAAGGAACGATTCCCTCAATCTGCTGGCTAGACTGGCATACGTCTCATTCTCGTAAACTAAGAGTTAACGCAATTGAGGACAAAAATAGTCTGCAGTAGTATCGCCAAGATTGCATTAACAGACGATAAGATTTCGTGAACTAACGGTACGTTCAAAGAAAAGCATGGAACATTCCGTCGCCTCGCCTATAAGCTGCCCATAGGACTACAGGCACCACCGCCCACCACCATCCCACGCGCTGGTGCCCTCACCGCTGATTCTGAAGGAAATTTGGAAATGAGCAAGGGCAGTGAAGGTGAAGATGAGCAATAACTCAAAGGAACTACAGCTGACATCACAAGCGAAAGGAAGGTGGTGGAGTTTATTTACTGGGTTGGGGAAATTCGCATTACTTGACTTCAATACAGATTTCCTTTTTCAAAATATCAACACTTGCAGCGGAACCATGCTCAGTGTATGTGTTAATATTACGTCCTTTGAGACGAAAATTGATAAACGCAGGATGCTGTATATTGACCGCCATTCACCCACAGGTCAGCAATGCAGGTATGGTTCCCGCCCCTTCCCCCATCCGCAGGGGGAGGGGGACAGAGAGAGAGAGAGAGAGAGAGAGAGAGAGAGAGAGAGAGAGAGAGAGAGACAGACAGACAGACAGACAGACAGACAGACGGACGGACAGACAGACAGACAGGCAGGCAGATAGCTAGCCAGCCAATAGACAACAGACAGATAGAATTAGACAGGAAGACAGACAAACAGACAGAGATGCTGCTGATACTGGTGCTGCTGCTGCTGATAATGATGATTATGGGAAAGATTTCATCTTGCAATGTACACTTACACGCATAAGTTTAACTCTTAAAAGACAGTTCCCAAACCTTAATCACTAAATTACTGACAAAGCAATCACAAACACGGACAGACTGATATATTGATCCGACTGACAAAACAACACCAAACACGGACAGAATGATAATCATATTGATCAGACTAACAGCAACTAAAGCAGAACATGAACACCTTCCTTGGCCTCTCCCTCCTACAACTGGAAGCTTATCCCCAATCTCCCTCAGAAAGCCTCTCCACTCTTCTCCCCAACTCCTCAGAAAGCCTCTCCACTCTTCTCCCCCATCTCCCTCAGTAAGCCTCTCCACTCTCCCCTTAGTTTAAGCTCTCCCCCTCCCCTCAGAAGCTTCTCCCCCATCTCCCTCAGAAAGCCTCTCAAACTCTCTCTCCCTCACCCATCTTCTCCCCATCCCTCAGAAAGCCTCTCCCCTTGCAGACTCCCATGAAGCTTCTCCCCCATCTCCCTCAGAAAGCCTCTCAACTCTTCTCCCCCATCTCCCTCAGAAAGCCTCTCAACTCTTCTCCCCATCTTCCTTAGAAAGCCTCTCCCCTCTCCCCTTGCAGACTCCCATGCCCCCTCTCCTTTGCTCCCCTTCCTTCTCTCATTCATGGGCATGGAAGAAAGAATCAACAAGGAAAGAAGAGGAAAAGGGATAGTGAAAGACAGAAGGAAGAAGCAACAAGGAGGGAAGAGGGGAAAGAGATAATGAAAGACAGAAGAAAGAAGCCACAAAGAAAGAAGAGAAATGGGATGCCGAAAGACGAAAACAAGACGTAACAAGAAAGAAAAAGAGAGAGGGATAGAAGAAAAAAGCAACAAGGAAAAAAAAAAAAAAAAGAGAAACGGAAGGTGAAAAACAGAAGAACGAAGCATGAAAGGAAAAAAAAAGAAGAAAAATGGATGGTAAAAGACAGAAGAAAGAAGCTAGAGGAAGAAAGAGAAACGGATGGTGAAAGATGGAAAGAAGAAACAACAGTGAAAGAAGAGCGACAGCTATGCTGAGAGGCAGACAGTTTAGAAGGATGAGCTCTCCAGCGCAGGTGACGCGGCAATAGCTTTTTCTGTGCTGCGGCCACTTGCACACTGGATTTGTTGGTGAGCGTCGGGGCAGCCCCCAAACAGTTTTGAGGATGTCAGGTCTTCTTTAACAACGCCGCACACGGACATAATTCCAGCTGTTTCGCTCCTTTCTGCCTTCCTCTGTAATCAAGCCGCTGCTGCCATTATCACTGTCTGACAGTGCCTGACATGGCAGTGAGGACAGAGTGTCGGTTCCAGACGGAGGTCTGATTGTCAAGGTCACATCTCACAGGCCGATGTGATGTGAATATTGTGTTGTGAAGCTACACCCTTCATCCACCTTCCCCCCCCCCCCCCCCCCTTTCTCCCTCCAACAAAAGACTTACTCATCTACGCATTCACTTAGAAAAATACACACAGACACATGTGCACACGCGCGCACACAGGCACAGCCACACATATAAATTCACACACACACAACATCTTTGTGTGCCATTTTCTCTTTCAGACTGAGAGAGAGAGAGAGAGAGAGAGAGAGAGAGAGAGACAGAGACAGACAGACGACGGCGGGCGGACGGACGGGCGGACAGACGGACAGACAGACAGACAGACAGACAGACAGACAGACAGACAGACAGACAGACAGACAGACAGACAGACAGACAGAGAGAGAGAGAGAGAGAGAGCGAGAGACGAGGCAGTTCAACAGATCGTGAGAGAAGACAAAAAATCATCGTTGTCATCGTCGTCGTCGTCCTCGTAGTCGTCGTCGTCCTCGTAGTCGTCGTCGTCGTAGTGGTAGTAGCAGCAGCAGCAGCAGAAAAACAAGAGCTAAAAAAAAATTCCAACAACAAAAGACAGGCAAGAAGGAATAAAAAAAAAAAAACAACAGGAAGAGGGCAGGAAGAGGGAAGGAAGAAAACAAAGAACAATTACAACAACGACAAAAGTAGAAGAAACAGAGAATAACAAAAAAACAAAATGACACCAGAACTGAACCCAGCCTCGTGAAAATCCTTGGAATGCCCTTACACAAAAGCTCTCCCCTCTGTCGTTCATGTAGATATCAGGCATGTAACTTTCCAGGCATCTGTTGAAAATCTAGGGCCATTGGTCCGTTGCCACCTTGACCTCTCCAAACAAACACAGGATATGTGCAGTCCCACCTACCTGTAACTTAGGAAAGTAGCGTTACATCGTCACTTCCTAACCACCCTAGCTACTCTGCTCTCAATCTTAGAGCTCTAGTGTTGTCCAAATTAGATCATTGTGACAAGTCGTTATGCTGCTTGTCCTCTAAATCTCCTTGATAAGTCGTGGAAGGTCCGGAACTCTACGATATGTTTTTTTCTTCGGTCCACAACCAGATACCTCATCACACCTTTGTTTCAGCCCATTCAGTGGCAGCTCAGTTCTGCACCAACGCAGTTTTGAACACGCAGAAGATGTTTCAGTGCTATAAACAGAGTTGGGTCGTAAAAAACTGACAGATTTAATTCCCTCTTACAAATCACATCGGCAGTTCACACGTAATATGATCTACACATTTGAAAAGCTTAACATATGAACACTGACAGTTCCTAACTTTAGAAGACTGAAAGTCCCAAGAGTCAGTTGAAATTCTGTTCCAGAAAGAATGTTTTGCTTTGTTGCCACCCCCCCCCTCCCCCCCCCCCCCCCCTCCCTTCCACGTTGCATACCCATGCCAAAACTGGAACGAGCTTCAACACGCAGTCCGTTATGCCAGAACCATTTCTTCCTGTTGAGTCCTTCTCAAATACATCTCTTGGACAAATCTGTTT
>CM065729.1:23510843-23515843 GCA_033310375.1 Conus canariensis | reverse complement strand
GAGAAGGTGTGCAGAACATCCGCTTAGGTCATGGTGGGGACCAGGAGCAATGCCTCGGTTAGGGTGTCGGGGGAAGGGGGGGGGAGGGGAGAAGGTGTGCAGAACATCCGCTTAGGTCATGGTGGGGACCAGGAGCAATGCCTCGGTTAGGGTGTCGGGGGAAGGGGGGGGGGGAGGGGAGAAGGTGTGCAGAACATCCGCTTAGGTCATGGTGGGGACCAGGAGCAATGCCTCGGTTAGGGTGTCGGGGGAAGGGGGGGGGAGGGGAGAAGGTGTGCAGAACATCCGCTTAGGTCATGGTGGGGACCAGGAGCAATGCTTCGGTTAGGGTGTCGGGGGAAGGGGGGGGGGGGAGGGGAGAAGGTGTGCAGAACATCCACTTAGGTCATGGTGGGGACCAGGAGCAATGCCTCGGTTAGGGTGTCGGGGGAAGGGGGGGGGGAGGGGAGAAGGTGTGCAGAACATCCGCTTAGGTCATGGTGGGGACCAGGAGCAATGCCTCGGTTAGGGTGTCGGGGGAAGGGGGGGGGGGAGGGGAGAAGGTGTGCAGAACATCCGCTTAGGTCATGGTGGGGACCAGGAGCAATGCCTCGGTTAGGGTGTCGGGGGAAGGGGGGGGGGAGGGGAGAAGGTGTGCAGAACATCCGCTTAGGTCATGGTGGGGACCAGGAGCAATGCCTCGGTTAGGGTGTCGGGGGAAGGGGGGGGGGAGGGGAGAAGGTGTGCAGAACATCGCTTAAGTCATGGTGGGGACCAGGAGCAATGCCTCGGTTAGGGTGTCGGGGGAAGGGGGGGGGGAGGGGAGAAGGTGTGCAGAACATCCGCTTAGGTCATGGTGGGGACCAGGAGCAATGCCTCGGTTAGGGTGTCGGGGGGAAGGGGGGGGGAGGGGGGGAGGGGAGGGGGGCAAGCCCCACAGACGTTGAAGGTAATGTCACTATGATAAATGCACTGAGGCCTTTCCTGGAAGATATCATAATATCTATTCAGCTAACAAGAATGTGTAAACCTTTCTCTCTTTACAAAAATAATAAGACCGTGGGGCTCAAGGTATCCAGGACCTTGCTTCCTCCTCTGCCTCCTCCCCTCCCCCACCTTCCCCCGTGGGTCATCTCTGTACGCAGCGGAGGAAGGGTTTTGTCGATGACAGCGCCAGTCAATCACATGGACACTAAAGAAAAGGGGAGGGGGGGGGGGCTGCTAAACTAGGCTTTTGCCAGGTAGTTTCCATGCGGTTGCTTGCTGTTGTCAGACTTCAGACTTTTTATTACATCCCTATATGCACAAGGAAAATGCTTTTGCAGGCACGTAAAACACAAAAACAAACAATTCAACATTAACGAATCAATCTGTGTATAAAACTGGCCTCTAAAACAAAATCATGAACACTTTTTCAATATGGTTTATGTACATGTACAAAATTAGACATTTATACCCATACAATTGACTTGTGAGTTGATGTTAACGTGGTGACAGCCCTAATATGGCCCTTTGCGGTCGGCTGGGCTATAAGCAACCTTACCTTACTATACCCAAACATTTACACCCCCCAAAAACACACACGCACACACACACACACACACACACAACACACACACAACACACACACACACCACCTCTCTCTCTCTCTCTCTCTCTCTCTCTCTCCCTCACACACACACACACTCTCTCTCTCTCTCTCTCCCTCACACACACACACACACACACACACACACACACACACACACACACACACACCACACACAGTGCATATTACTTTTTTCCACACACAAACTTTTTTTTCACACACAAACTCACATACACACTCACACACTCAACTATACCACGCACATGCACATACACACACTCACTTCCATATACATCCACACACACTCACTTGCATCTACACACACACACACACACACACACACACACACACACACACACACACACACCACACACGCACACACACACACACACCACACACATACACACACACACACACACACACACCACACACACACACACAGGCACTATCAGATACAACTTAAAGCAGTTTGTCCATACAGGCAAGAATAGGTTCCGACTTGCACTTGACAAACACTTTTAGTGATATTTACATTGACATTTCCGATTTTCCAACAAAAGCGCTCGCGACATAACTCATCCGATCTGATCCGCATCAACTCCGACTTCTCCTAGCGAGTAACCTAATTCTGTTTCCACACTGGAACTGACTCATAGAGCGGGACGTAGGATCTGTTCCCTTTTAGCGGTCTGCGCTGTCCCACTACGCTTTCATGTTTTTCTATATTGTGCTTTCAAAGAAGCGAGAGACAACGGCTTCAAAACGGATACATGACAGGCCGTGGAAGAGAGAGACTGTAACCAGCCGCCGCGGCGAAGTGGTTAGCGTCGCGGACTCCCGGCTGGGAGGTCGTGGGTTCGATTCCCATCAGAGTCATTTGGGATTTTTCTGCTCCGACCAGCTCCTACCCAGAGTTGAGTGTTGCTGCGGACTCAGCTGGGAAGACTGGGACCACACTGTCGAGTTTCATCCACTTAATGGATGCGTCTCTGAGAGTGTTGCTTAAATTTCCTGACCAACACTGCGGGTGTCTGTATCTCTCGGGCCTGGTTGACGCCAGGATATATTATGAAAGGAAGCGTAGAGTACAGCTCTGTCATGCAGTGTCAGACCGGAATGGAAATCCGTAGTATCATCTTAATCATCCTCATTCTCATCGATCAGCATAAAATAAAAGTCTCAAATTCTGTGGTCCTTCATGCCCTGCTCACATGGTGACCTCACTTGCGGCGATGTCCTCTCCAAGTCTGTGGTCTTGGTTGGTTCCGTCGGGGTCACCGGTATCGGCGAGTCCATAGGGGCTGTCGTTGGACGGAAGTGGTGGCGCCCTCCGGAGGGAGAGCTCACACAAGCCGGCTCCGTGACTAAGCAATTATTGTCGTCAGTTGGGGGGCTTAGTAGGTGGTGTCCTGCGTATGTTGGATCAGAACAGGCGCCACTGAACACCCACGAAGTGACTCGGCAGCAGTGCAGTGTCTCCTCCGGCGGGTTGCCTCCTGACGACTTGCCATTGACTGCTCCCTGTGGATTGCCGGTGCTGGGGCTGCGGTGGGACTGACCGGGCTGTGGCTGTGGACGGGATGTCGGAATGAGCGGCGTGGGTGCAATGCCACTGAGGGGGCACAGAAGATGGGACAGCACAAAAAAAATATAGAAAAAAAAAATAAAGAGAGAGACTGTAGAAAGCAGCCAGCTCTGAGAAGCTACTGACGGCCACACGCCTCAATTAGGGTTTGCACGAAAACACTACAATCATAATCCATATAAGCGTTTTGAGTCTACCATAAAGTTGAACCAGCATTTAATGTTAAACTGATCACTGATCCATAGAACAACTCCCCACCAATCATTTCCCTTGTTTTGGCGGGATCTTTAACCGATGAAATCACAAACGATCTTCAAATACATCACCTTCCCTTTAGTTGACACACATTCCAGGCCTTTGCACTCACCCGTGACCCTAACTTTTCGCCAGCGCCAAGAGCCCTCAAATAATTCCATTGCTTTGATGTTAGTCTGTCTGCGTGGAACCACCTGGCTTGTACCTTGATGGCCATGGGACAGAAAATGAGGAGAATCAACTTTCAGACACAGGTAAAAATTCCAGAACAATCCAATTGCGCTAGTCTATAAATACTCGACTCCTTAAGCAAAGCCCTGGCGCACTGATTTTTGGTGTGCAGCCACTCTGTGTGTGACTGCCACGAAAACCGATTAACCACGCGACACACAGCAATGCACTTCGCCCAAGTCCCTTTGGGATACGGCCCCGACCGCCGCTTCCCTTCAACTAGGGGCGGAAGCTGCATTCAACGTCGGTAATGATATGCGCGCGCCCCCAGGCCGGTCAAAGGTCAATGTCTGTTCACGCGCTTCCCGCCATTTCCGCCCTGTCAAAGTGAAGAATGGCCGCTGGACGTCTCGCGCCCTGTCCGTCGCAATTTACCGATGGAAACGAAAGGGAGATAGGGAGGCGGAGGGGGCTTGGGGGACGAAACGGGGAGTGGGGAGAGGGGGGCAATAGAGTGAATATGAGGCGGTTGTGGGGGTGGGGGGGGGGGGGGAGAGAGTGAGAGGAAGGGGGGATCTGGAGGGTGATGTTTGAGGTCGAGGAGCGGATTAGGCATGGTGGAAGGGGCACGGGACGGAGGGGCAGGGTGGAAATGAGGGTGCAGCGGGGATGGAGGGTGGGGGGGAGGGAGAGGCGGGGCGGAAGGGTTAGCAAGGGTGTACAGTTCATCAAGTTCAAACACACACACACACACACACAACACACACACACACACTTATTCTCTGTATACATAGGATTGCGCACTTGACACACTGAACAATCACATGCTGTCAATATCGGCCCAACAATTCTCTTCGGAGAGATTCCAACTCATCCCATAATATGATTCTTTTGAATATGGAACAAAACACGCTCAACCTGCCAAGACAGCGTGATCTGTTTCTGTATAAATTCGCAAGATTCAGTTTCTAAGATTGGGTTTCTTTTTTACTTCAACATTAAAACAACGTAATACGGATGTGCATTTTCCAAGAAAAGGCACATAGATATTAGCAGTGCTTTGGGAAATACAAAGTAGCTTTTTTTTCTTTAACGCCCACTGGGGTAAAAATCTTTAAACCGCCCCCCCCCCCCCCCCCCCCCCCCCCCCCCCAGCCCTTCCCTGCTTAGCTATCTCATTAGTGTCGTCTAAGTTGACTGGAGAATTTGATAGAATAGGAATTACTTGTATGTAACGTAATCCACTGACGATTGTAGACAAAGAAGACAAACATTTATCGTAAAACTGGCTGCATTCGCCATTCTTATTACCAACATGTTCTTACTTCGAAAAATATAGCAGACTCAAAGCAGACCCACAGTTCCACCAAAATATAGCTGACCCAAACTTCGACATAGCAGACCCAAACTTCGACAATATAT
>CM065729.1:23500843-23505843 GCA_033310375.1 Conus canariensis | reverse complement strand
ACCTGCGCCACAATTCAATGGTTCCGTCCTTTGGTTCAGGACCTGCACCACAATTCAATGGTTCCGTCCTTTGGTTCAGGACCTGCGCCACAATTCAATGGTTCCGTCCTATGATTCAGGGCCTGCACTAAAATTTCAAGAGTCCGTCCTTTGATTCGGGACCTGCGCCAAAGTTTCGTGGGTCCGTTCTTTAATTGAGGACTTGCGCCACAAGTCAATGGGTCTGCCCTTTGATTCAGGACCTGCACCAAAATTTCAGGAGTCCATCCTGTAATTCAGGACCTGCACCAAAATTTCAAGAGTCCCGTCTTGTAATTCAGGACCTGCACCAAAATTTCAGGAGTCCATCCTGTAATTCAGGACCTGCACCAAAATTTCAAGAGTCCCGTCCCGTAATTCAGGACCTGCACCAAAATTTCAAGAGTCCCGTCCTTTGATTCAGGACCTGCACACAAAATTTCAAGAGTCCCGTCCTGTAATTCAGGACCTGCACCAAAATTTCAGGAGTCCATCCTGTAATTCAGGACCTGCACCAAAATTTCAAGAGTCCCGTCCCGTAATTCAGGACCTGCACCAAAATTTCAAGAGTCCCGTCCCGTAATTCAGGACCTGCACCAAAATTTCAAGAGTCCCGTCCCGTAATTCAGGACCTGCACCAAAATTTCAGGAGTCCATCCTGTAATTCAGGACCTGCACCAAAATTTCAGAGTCCCGTCCCGTAATTCAGGACCTGCACCAAAATTTCAAGAGTCCGTCCCGTAATTCAGGACCTGCACCAAAATTTCAAGAGTCCCGTCCCGTAATTCAGGACCTGCACCAAAATTTCAAGAGTCCCGTCCTGTAATTCAGGACCTGCACCAAATTTCAAGAGTCCCGTCCTGTAATTCAGGACCTGCACCAAAGTTTCAAGAGTCCCGTCCTGTAATTCAGGACCCGCACCAAAATTTCAAGAGTCCGTCCTTTGATTCAGGACCTGCACCAAAATTCAAGAGTCCCGTTCTTTGATTCAGGACCTGCACCAAAATTTCAAGGGTCTATCCTTTGATTCAGGACCTGCACCAAAATTTGAAGAGTCTATCCTTTGATTCAGGACCTGCACCAAAATTTTACGGATCCGCCCTTGGGTCCCAGTCTGTCTTTCCACCAAGTTTCCTCAGACATTAGAGCAGGGATTCTTTGCGTAGTTATGCTCACAGACAAATCACCCAGTCACCCACCCAACAGACACGAGTAGAAAACAAACAAACGAACACACAAACAAACAAGCTAAACGCAGCGGTAGTTGTAATCGAGAAAGGAAACCTTAGCTCCCTATGGTGATACAATGACATCGCCATAACTCCATCCCTTTGTTGCATCAAACGTCTTATTTCTGCTTTGTTGCCGGAGCCCAAGTACTATGGCCCAGTTTCCTCGCATAGCAGTGGCAATATTGTTTGTGTTGCCACAAGCGGCATTAGTATCGCTTTGTTGCCGCAACAGTAGTATTATCGCTTTGTTATCACACACAACACATTAACGCACAGTAGTCTGTAAGCGAGAGGTAATTAGCTCCTTTGGTTGCAACACCCCAAAACTTCGATCGTTTGTTGCATCAGCAGTCTTATACTGCTTTGTTGCCGAGGCACATTTAGTATCGTTCAGTTGCCGAGCAGTGGCTAGTACTGCTTTGTTGCCACAAGCGCATTAGTATCGTTTGTTGCCGCGAGCAGTGTATTATCGCTTTGTTCACAGCACATTACTATCGTCGTTGCTGCAAGCAGTGGTAGTACTGCTTGTTGCCACAAGCAGCATTAGTATCGTTCTGTTGCCGCAGCAGTGGTAGTACTGCTTTGTTGCCACAAGCAGCATTAGTATCGTTCTGTTGCCGCAAGCAGTGGTAGTACTGTTGTGTTGCCACAAGCAAGCATTAGTATCGTTCTGTTGCCGCAAGCAGTGGTAGTACTGCTTTGTTTGCCACAAGCAACATTAGTATCGTTCTGTTGCCGCAAGTAGTGGTAGTACTGCTTTGTTTCCACAAGCAACATTAGTATCGTTCTGTTGCCGCAAGCAGTAGTACTATCGCCTCGTTGCTGCGAGCAGTATTTATTTTTCCTGCCTCTTCATTCGTGCCATTTCAAAGGTATTATACCCACGTCGCTCATTCCGACCCCCTCTTCCACATTACGGTTCATTCCGCCACAGCCCCAGCACCGGCAGTCTACAGACAGCAGTCAGTGTCAAGTCGTCATGAGGCAACCCACCAGAGGAGACACTGCACTGCGGCCGAGTCACTGTGCGTTGTTCAGTGGTGCCTGTTGTGACCAAATACTGCAGGACACCGCATAGCCCTACAGCCGGCAGCGTGAGTTAGCTGTCCCTTCAGAGGCGCCGCGTCGTCCGTCCGAGGACAGTCCCGGGGGCCGGAGTAGCTCAGTGGTAGAGCTCCGGACTTGTAGTCTTGGTGATCCTGGGGTTGCGGGTTCGAATCTCCGCCGGGCCGTTTCGGTGCAGGGGGATTTTCCCCTCGGAGTTAACATTGGCTCTGACTCCACTTCCATACAGTCCTTCAAATGAGACTATAAACCGAGATTCGTGTGTGAACACGATAACATCTTGCACACACGCAAAATCCCATCACCAACTTTCGGAAGAGAAGGCCAGTTTGGCCGTTGGTATGGATGACACGTTACACATAGTATGACCTGCGTGAGAAATGGAAAGAATGAAGGAAGTAAGAAATTTGAGTGAACGATATTGAACGATATCGACTGGATGACACGGGAAACGACTGAATGAAGCGCCAGCTGGCAGCTCTTCAGTCGGCACTACCCAGGCAGACAGCCCGTTGTGTAAACGACTGTGGATTGTAAAGCACTTAGAGCTTGGTCTCTAGCCGAGGACAAGCGCTATATAAGCATTCATAATAATGAAAATAATTATTTGCCAGTTCCTGGAGAGGTAATGGGAATGGAAGACACCTGAGAATAGGACATGGAACAGCTACAGGATTTGAGACTTTTTTTTAAATGCTGAACAATAAGGATGATTAAGGCTGTGAAGATGAAGCTACAGATTTCCATTCCGGTCTGAGACAGCATGATAGGGCTGTATTTCACGCTTACTTTGATAACATATACCGACGTCGAACAGGCCCGAGAGATACAGACGCCTGAAGTGTTGGTCAGGAAATTTGAGAAACTCTTTCAGAGACCCTTGTATCACTCTGTTGCCACAAGCAGCCTTACCATTACTTTGTTGCCACGAGCAGCCCTAGCAGCGCTAGCAGCGCTTTGTTGCCACAAGCAGCCCTAGCATCCCTTTGTTGCCACAGGCAGCCTTTGTATCACTTTGTTGCCACGAGCAGCCTTAGCATCCCTTTGTTGCCACAAGCAGCCTTAGTATCACTTTAGTGCCACGAGCAGCATTAGCATCACTTTGTTGCCACGAACAGCCTTAGTATCACTTCGTTGCTGCAAGCAATTAACCCCCCCCCCCCCCCCCCCCCCCCATAATGACTTGTGAGTTGACTTCAGGGCGGTTGCAGCCTTGATATGGTCCTTTGCGGTCGGTTGAGCTAGAAGCAACATTACCTGACCTAGTGTTACTTTGTTGCCACAAGCAGCCTTAGTATAACTTTGTTGCCACAAGCAGCCTTAGTATAACTTTGTTGCTACAAGCAGCCTTAGTATAACTTTGTTGCCGCTAGTAGTAGTATCAGTGTAGACAAAAACCAAACAGCGTTTTCGAATGACGGTCCTGTTTCACTATAACGAACTCTCACAATACTACACAACAACACAGACGAACCCTCGCAATACAACAACACAGACGAACCCTCACAATACAACACAACAACACAGACGAACCCTCGCAATACAACAACACAGACGAACCCTCACAATACAACAACACAGACGAACCCTCACAATACAACACAACAACACAGACGAACCCTCGCAATACAACAACACAGACGAACCCTCACAATACAACAACACAGACGAACCCTCACAATACAACACAACACAGACGAACCCTCACAATACAACAACACAGACGAACCCTCACAATACAACACAACAACACAGACGAACCCTCACAATACAACAACACAGACGAACCCTCACAATACAACACAACACAGACGAACCCTCACAATACAACAACACAGACGAACCCTCACAATACAACACAACACAGACGAACCCTCACAATACAACAACACAGACGAACCCTCACAATACAACACAAAACACAGACGAACCCTCACATACAAAAACACAGACGAACCCTCACAATACAACAACACAGACGAACCCTCACAACACAACAACACAGACGAACCCTCACAATACAACAACAACAACACAGCACCACAGACGAACTCTCACCGCTGAAGAGGTGGACGCTGATGAAGATCTGTTCCTTCAGGTCCTCCGGCTCCTCCTCCTTCAGCACCGTCTCGCAGACCACGAAGCCCGGCCCGTAGGCGTCCGAGTCCGCCACGGTGAGGAGTTTGCTCAGCTGGGAGGTCATGCGGACGCGGTTGCTGCCCACGCGGACGGTGGAGTTGTTGATGGTGTAGCGGCGGTCTCCAGTCCGGCTGTCATGCCGTTGACGTTCCAGCCAGAGGCACGCGGGTGCGGCGTCTTTCATGCAGGTGGCGTGAACGGGGTGTTCCAGCACCAGAAGGGTTGTAGTTGGGGGTGATGGTCAGCTCCCCTGTGCAAAAAAAAAAAAAAAATAAAAACAAATTAAAAAAAGTAAAGGATCGATGGACAAAGATACAGGTAAATTGAAGCTGGGAGCAATCGTCAGCTTCCCTGTGCAAAAACAAAGAAAGAAAGAAATAAAGAGATCGATGGACAAAGAGATAGATGAATTGTAGTGGGAGCTATCGTCAGCTCCCTGTGCAAAAATAAATAAATAAAAATAATAATAAATAAAAAAGTCAAAAGATAAATGGACAAACGATAAATAAAATGTGATTGGTGGGAATTACGGTCAGCTCTCCTGTA
>CM065729.1:23483343-23485843 GCA_033310375.1 Conus canariensis | reverse complement strand
CCTCCTCTGTCTGTGCCTACTCCTGGCAGGATGACAATAAGAGGAGAAGTCACGATGTGTGGTGTGGCTAACTAGAGGAGCGAGCTACTACGGTAACAGCTGGGTCGTCGTCATCGTCGTTGTGGTCGTCGTCGTCGTCGTCATTGTCGTCATTATATTGTGAGGGAGGATGGCAGTGAGTTGTTTGTCGTGCTTGTTGTGCGGATTCTGGAAGTAGTTACGGGGAAAGAAGATGAAAGGCGCAGATTTTACCATCTCCGTGATTAGTAGGGTAGGTGGGATGAGTGGCGTGTTGGGTTAGACACTCACCAAAGAGAGAGAGAGAGAGAGAGAGAGAGAGAGAGAGAGAGAGACAGAGAGAGAGAGAGAGAGAGAGAGACAGACAGACAGACAGAGACAGAGAGACAGAGAGACAGAGACAGACAGACAAAGCGACAGATTGATACAGAGACAGAGAGACACACCCACTGCAGACAGATACACTGAGAGAGGACGCGTTACCACTACCACCACTCTGCTTTGGTGAACAGCGCGCAGTGTAACTGAGGGGTTACAGAACAGCAGTGCGACGACGTATGCTTCTGATAGACACAGTGGAATCGTGTTCTTCTGTCAAAACTGATGAGTTTGTTGTGTGTGTGTGTGTGTGTGTGTGTGTGTGTGTGTGTGTGTGGTGTGTGTGTGTGTGTGTGTGGAGAGAGAAGAGAGAGAGAGAGAGAGAGAGAGAGAGAGAGAGAGAGAGAGAACAGAACAGAACAGAATTTTATTCAGTAAGGCCAAAGCCCCATTTGAAAGGGTGTGAACATTGATAGTAGACATAATAAGACAAATTCGAATTATAGTATCAATCCATCATCTGATTCAAAGAAACAAAGAGGAAAATGAAAACAACATTATACCAGTTCGTACATGGTATCATACATTAAATTGACGCCAGTTGACTAGTAAAATTGGTAATTCAGGACATTGCTATTTCTCTTTTCTTAAAGGCTTTAAAAAGCACACACACACACACACACACACACACACACACACACACACACACACACACACACACACACACACATACACACATACACACATACACACAAACCACACACACACACACACACACACACACACACACACACACACACACACACACACACACATGCTGAATTTAAAAAATCAGGAATCGGAGACTTGGACGGAATCGATGGAAAGATATTCAGAATCTCTTCAACAGTTATCGCTGATACACTCACCTATGCTTATAATCTGTGCATTGAAAAAGAATATTTCCCCGTAAAATTTAAACAGGCCAAAGTGATACCTTTGCTCAAGAATGGATGATCCTGCCAATCCCTCTACCTGTAGACCCATCTCAATTCTTTCCCTTTTGTCAAAACCAATTGAAAGACATGTTCAAATACATTTATATTCTCATCTGAAGTATCATGATCTAATTCATGAAAATCAATCAGGTTTTCGACAAAATCACTCTTGCCATTCATCTCTCATACAGCTTATAGATAAATGTTTATCTAATATAAACAATAACGAATTTACTGGAATTCTTTTTGTTGATTTTGCTAAAGCTTTTGACGTTATTAGCCATTCACATCTTATAAAAAAAAAGCTTACACATTACAAACTATCAAGTAAGGCTATAGAGTTTATCAGATCTTTTCTTACTGATCGCCAACAACTTGTTGAAATTAGTTCCAACAGGTCTGAATTACTTCCTTTGAAATTTGGTGTTCCTCAAGGATCTGTTTTAGGACCCCTCTTATTTTCTATCTACATAAATCATTTGCCTTTATATATAAAGTGCGGTTGCGAAATGTTTGCTGACGACACTTCACTGCAGTCAAATAGTGCTAATCCTACCATTATAGTAAGTAACCTTCAGAGTAATATCAATAGACTAATTCTATGGACAGAAATGAACCACATGGCCCTCAATGCAGATAAAACTAAATGCATGTTTGTGACCACATGTCAAAAACGACAGAAAATGAGTTTCCCGTTTGCATCATTATATGTCAAAGACCAAAAGATTGAGGAGGTAACATCTCATAAGATACTAGGGGTTATTATTGACAATGACTTATCATGGTATGATCATATTACTGATCTTGGAAAACGTATATCCAAAAGAATTTTTCAACTTACAAAAATAAAACATTTTCTTAATCTTCAAACCAGGAAAGTATTCTTTCGCGCATACATTTTATCTCTTATTAACTATGCGTCCACCTTATGGGATAATTCTAGTGAAACTAATTTGAAACAAATAAGTCGTCTACATAAAAGAGCTATACAGATAATACATCTAAAATCTACCACTTTGAGAGGGAGTGATTACAGAACATTAAATATTCTACCGTTTAAAGAAAGACTCTTCTTCAACAAATGTTTATGTATGTACAATATAGTGAATAGAATTGCTCCAAAGAAAATAATCCAAAACTTTGTAATCACTGAAAATAGACACTCACACAAGCTTTCTTTCCCCAGA